>JAHVYC010000149.1:0-118756 GCA_020623665.1 Calonectria multiphialidica
GGCGGCGGTGGCGCTGCGTGGTCCCTGCGGACCAGGACTCGTGGCACGCCGGGGGGGTGAGGGTGTGGATTGTGGTCCGAGCGGAGGTGGGTCCGAGAACACGCCCACGTCTCAGCCTTCCCGGTCCAGTTTAGAAAGACCGTATCTGTCAGTCCCACTGTCATGAATAATACTGTAGGATAGTGGTATCGGGCCCCGTAACGGCAAGGATTGACTTGACATCTGCAGCAGATAACGGAAGGCAGGCAGGCAGATCGCTTATCTCGGTGTCCGTCTTCTGCGGCCAGAGAGGTCATCAGAATTACGACGCAGTATCAGGATATCTTGGGGGACCCTTATTTTGGGTATCTGGGGAACGCACATGCAGCCGGGAACCAGGATCCTCACGAGCCAGACCCGATACGGAAGTGATTGCGTGGTTAGGTGCAGCGCTAGCGCAGATTCTAGCGCGCTTCTCAATTTGGAGAAAAAAAAGAGAAAATAGATAAACTATCTAAGGGGTGCACGGACAGAGCCTGTCCGCGTAGCTTTTCGGGGGCACCGCACAATTGTGTGTGTGTGTGTTTGGTTGGTTATCAAATTGTATCCGTGTTAAAGTACATGTTAAAAATTCAGACGCTTGTATGAGTTTCCCAGAATCCCGCAGCCGGGCGTAGTTTTAAGCAGCCACCAATTAAAAAATAATCTACAGCTTCCCCTTTTGAAGCTTGGAGCCGCAGCAGCTGCCTCCCTGGTTGCCCTCCGTGAGCTTGGAGCCAATGTCCTTGTTTGAAGGAACGTCCAGCGCGGGGTTTTCAGTGAAAAAGTCCGACGGCGCAAAGTGGACTTGCAACTTCTCGATGGGCCTGTAAGAAAACTTTGAGTCAGTGTCTCTGTTCGGAATCGTCGGTTTGCTAGGGGGGGAGGGGAAGGGGGCGGGATGTAACTCACATGACAGGCCAATCCTCCACACGAGGGTTGTGGGTCAGGCCGAAAACGGTCCAGATGACAATGTCCTCGTCAAAGACATCGTCATTCCGGGCTGCCGCGTCGGCAACACCGTCGACTTCGCAGCGGCTCTGGAGCGTGTATCGGCCACCGGCATACAGCTCGTCGTCCTTGTACTTGGTCACCCACAGGTGGTGCTGGGCGAACTTCGCTCGCTCAGCCTGGATGCTGTGGGGGTCGGCAAGGAGGAGCTGAGTTGCCGGCACGCCGACCTTGTAGCCAACGGGCTTTCCGCTGACGGGGTTCTTCTTGGATAGGTTCTGAACCTTGAAAGTGCGGTTGTTGAAGGGGGCAACGTCAACTCCGACGGAGGTGGTGATGGGCGTCTGGCGCACTTCGTAGTAGTTTCCGTTGGGGTTGCTTCGCTTGTCTCGGCGGACAGGCAGACTCTCCTCCTGGACAACGGTGTTCTTGTGGCCGTCGACCGCAGGGTCCATACGGACACAGAAGACGTGCTGGTGGTTCTGGGCCAGAGCACCGGGGCTGACAACGTTACCCCAAGGAGCGGTCTTGCCCTCGTCAATGTTCACAACGGAAACAATACCGGTGGCACGAGCCTCGACTTCAATGGCAGCGGCCTGGTCGAACTTGTAGGCAAAAATGTACTCGTAGTTGGCCAGAGTAATGATAAACTGGACAACGAGCTCTCGGCGTCGAGTGACGACAGCGCGGCCAGTTCGCCAGTTGGTGTGCTTCCAGGCAATGCCGTCATCCTGCTCGTGTAAGCAGATGACGTTCTTGGTAACCTCTGCGGAACCATCGGCTCCAGTCAGGACACCGTCGAAGTACTTGAAATTTGTTAGCTTAAATACAGAGAAACGGCTTTCTATGACTTCTTACCTTGATCACACCGAGACAATCGCATCCCAGAGTGAGGTTATTGACGGCATGGCCAAGACCACCGTCACCAAAGTCGAACGCCTGCTTACGGTGGAATGGCGCTCTGGGGTCGGCGTAAGGGACGGTCTATGACGGTTAGCGGGAATTCTGTCGGAGAATAATGATCTGAGACATACCATGTCGCTGACGCTAAGACGGTACATGATTTCACGTCCGTCATATCGAATGTCATGCAGAACAGCACCCTCGCGAGGGTTGAAGGTGGCACGCATGCTCCACTTTTGCCATTTGATGAGGTTTCCGTCTGTGATGCTGAAACTGGGACCGTCGGGCTGCTGAACCGTCAAAGGTCGCAGATCCTTGCGGGTTCCCTGGGGCAGCAGCTCGGGAACGTACTCCGCAGTCTTGCAGTGGTCGATGATGGCACCGGTGGGGGTCTTGAATGCCAGCGAATCGCCGGTTCCTCCAGTGGCAGGCTCGTCAATTCGCACAACCTCCTTCTTGTTGGCGTCCATGATGGGAATCAAAGGAATGGGGTAGGCGTAGAAGTTGGAGTCGGGGTTGCCGCTGCGAGTATCTCGGCCAAAGCAGAGACCCTGGAAAAATCGAGTGTCGCCATCCTCCTCATCGGGACCGCCGTAGGGCCATGGCTCGACAATGAGCTCAAAGCCCTCGGGAAGCTTCAGGCCCTTGACCTTTTCCTGGAATAGAGGCGAGTTCTTGATGACTTCAACAAGAACGTCAAACTCCCACCTGGTTTGTTTTTGTTAGTATTTATCATTTTTTATTCTGTTCAAATGAAGGTCAAACTTACATAGTCAAGCTGGCATGGTGCTCGGTGCCAACAATTCTGTGGTTTACACGGTTGGATGTGCGAAGGTCGACAATCGACTCATGGTACTCTGGCCTCTTGCAGCCGGGGGTGATAACATCGTAACGGGCTTGAGCAAGACGAGCGGGCCTGGGAGTCGACGCGGTAACCTTTCCGGCGTGCTCAAGCTCGAGGAAGGGAAGCACGTCGACCTTTGGGGGCTCAAACAGGTAGACTGTGCGGAAATTGACGACAGTTCCGGGGTGCAGGGCAAGGACAATGTCACGAGCCTGGTTGGTCTCATTGAGACTAAGGTCGGAAAGCGGGTGGGGGATCTGGAGAGCCATAGTGCCGACTTGTGCTGCTATTCGTTGGGGAGGACAAGAATCAGGCGAGAGGGAAGCAACCCGGGGGGAATCGCGGCCTCAAATGGCATTATTATCCGTCTCCAGCCACATGGCATCTCCAACCACGCGGTGGGTCCAGATGGCGTCTACGCGAGGCGCCCAAGCGGTCGGAACGCTCCTCGGAACCAGACTCGACCCCTCGTTCCGATCGACTGCGGGGGAAGAGGCGGGAGGCGGGGGGTCCGCCCTGCCCGGAAGCCCCCGGACCCCCCGACACCATTACGAACCCCATCCAAACCCCGTCTAAACCCCATTCGAACCCATTCGCACCCACTTTGACGATAAGCGCGTCAGATAAGACCATTCAATGACTGATGGCGGGCGTGTGCACTGTTCTCACATCAGCCATGTGCAATTATTGGCTGCGCAGGAAACTTTAGCTAGCACCCGGGCTGCAACGTGCAATCTGGGGCAAGGTTTGGCCGTGTAGATTGGGGTGGAGCAGAGCCTCGTGCTGTCTTTGAGCCGAGACCTGCTGTGACTCCAGCAATGAAACCCTCCTGCGTTGGTGGCAAGCCGGCCGCGCCTCGCCGAAAACGCTTGGCGGACACGACCGTTGCATTTCCACGCCAACGCCAGAATGATTCAGCCGTGTCTTGTCGTCGGCTTGTTGCCTCGCCTCGGAAAATTCCCGATTTCCGCACATGCACCGTGGAATTCATGGCTATTCCCGCGATGCTTCAACATAGCCGATTGACGATGAGGTAGATAAAATCCTAAGCAGATGTGCAGAATTGGCAAACAAGATGACAATCACACCAATCCAATTGATTTGAACAATTCCTCATCATGGAAAACACCACATCTTTACACGATGCTCCTTTACTCCAGCCCACCCTTTTGGGCGGAGTGGATACCCTAGACATCATTCTCATTGGCATTGCCGTATTGGCCGTCTTGTACTACACCAAGGGCAATCGCTCAAAGCTGGTGCAGGGTAGTTCCGCAGCCCTCTCTTCCGCTGCTGAGAAATCAAGCGGTTCCGATGAGTCCTCCAGAAGTGTGGCTGCTATGATTGAGCAGTCTGGCAAGAATTGTGTCGTCTTTTACGGATCCAACACAGGTACTGCCGAGAACTATGCTAAGAGGCTGGCCAAGGAGGGCAAGTCCCGATTCGGACTAGACACTATCGTATGCGACCTTGAGGAGTACGACTATGAAGATTTGGAATCAATTGCAAGCGATAAGATCCTCATGTTTGTGCTAGCCACGGCTGGCGAAGGCGAACCTACCGACAATGCTCTCGAGTTTTACGAATATTTGACCAGTGAAGAAAACAACTTTGCCAATGGGCTTCACAACATTTCCTACGTGGTATTCGGACTCGGAAACAGCACTTATGAGCACTACAATGCAGTCGCCCGCAAAGTCGCCGGTGCCTTTGACGGCTTCGGTGCCCAAAAGATCGGAGCTATCGGCGAAGGAGACGACGGCACTGGAACAACTGAAGAAGACTTTCTTGCTTGGAAGGATCCCATGTGGACCGAGCTGGCCAAGAGGTTGGATTTACAAGAACAAGAACAATCCTATGAGCCAACATTTTCTGTCACTCCCCGATCCGAATTAACTGGCGAGGACCAGTCTGTTTTCCTTGGCGAACCCAACCGTGCCCATCTCAATGGTAATGCTGACAGCCAGCAAGCCAATGCAAGCAACCCTTACATTGCGTCAATCTCCGAGTCAAGGGAGCTTTTCAAGGGTGGAGACCGCAACTGCCTGCATATGGAAATCGACATCAGCGACTCGACGCTTTCTTACACCACTGGGGACCACGTTGCAATCTGGCCGACCAACCCGGAGACCGAAGTCGAGAGCCTGTTGGAAATTCTAGGACTCGCCGGTGAAAAGGGTACCGTGATTGATATCAAGGCGCTGGAGGCCACTGCCAAGGTTCCGATTCCGAGTCCGACGACCTATGAGACGGCGCTTCGATCCTACCTGGAGATATGCGCCCCTGTCTCACGTCAGTTCATGTCCTCTCTCGCCATGTTTGCGCCAGACTCTGCCACAAAGGCTGAAATGACTAAGATCGGCGCCGACAAGGATTATTTCCAGGAAAGAATCGCCAAGGCCAAGTTGACCGTCGCCCAAGCCCTCCGATTGATCAGCGGCGGCGCGCAGTGGGCCAACCTGCCATTCTCCGCCATCATCGAAGGTCTCAACAAGCTGCAGCCCCGGTTTTACTCCATCTCCTCCTCTTCCCTGGTCCAGCCCAAGAGCATTTCTATTAGCGCTGTTGTGGAGTCGTACGACGTCGCCGGCAGGCCGGAACCCTTGAAGGGAGTGTGCACCAACTACCTTCTGGCCCTCAAGCAAAAACAGAATGGAGAGCCCATTTCGCAAAACTCACCGCCTTACAATATTAACGGTCCTCGTGAACGCTATGAGAAAATCCAGATCCCTGTCCATGTTCGCCAGTCCAGCTTCAGGCTCCCGTCGGATTCGCAGACGCCCGTTATTCTGATCGGACCCGGAACCGGTGTAGCGCCGTTCCGAGCCTTTGTCCAGGAGAGAGTCCAGCAAGCCAAGCAGGGGAAGACCGTTGGCCGAACCCTCCTATTTTTCGGATGCCGACACCCCGAGCAAGATTTCATTTACGAATCTGAATGGAAGGTAAATATGACCAGATACAATGTTGTAGTATGGAGCTAATGTGTGCTGTGATAGGAGTGGAAGCGGGTTCTTGGGGATTCGTTTGACATGAAAATTGCCTTCTCTAGGCAGGGTCCAAAGAAGGTCTACGTACAGAACCTTCTGGAGGACTGTACAAAGGAAGTCGGCGAGCTGCTTGAGCAGAACGCACATATTTATGTATGTGGTGATGCCAAGTACATGGCCCGCGACGTTCAAAGCACCTTTGTGGATATTGTGAAGGAGGAGCGAGCTGTTTCAGAATCCCAAAGCAAAGATATCCTAAAGGATATGAGGGCCTCAAACCGATACCAGGTATGGACTTTGTTGCTTCTAATCTGAGATGTGTGATGCTAACTTATTTTTAGGAAGATATTTGGTAAAAAATGGGTTGGGCTGCATGATGAAAATAAAAGTATAAATAAATCAAGAATAAAAAATTATATAAGATTAAACGTTTTATCTGGTAAAAGGATATATATATTAAAGTCTTTCCTAATATCATATGAACTTCCAGTTCTATGCACCTCATCGCAAACTAATCACGCCCTGATAACCATTGCGCACCAGAGATGCTTGACCCTGGCAGTAATTGCTATTTTCTACCTAGTTCAACTTTGTTCATAGCACTATCTCCGTTCCTAGCGGCCCAAAAGAGCGGTTCCAGGTGTTGATCCATAGTCCAAGACAATAGTGTTTAACTAGCGTTATTTTCCAGAGATGAGCCAGCGCCATAGTTACCAAGTAGCAACTTTACCACTGATTCGTGACCGTAACGAGTTGCCCATGATATTGGTGTTAAACCGCCTTTGCCCTTGACATGAATACAGGTTTTATCTTTGGCAATTAATAGTCTTACCACAGCCTCATGCCCCTTCTCTGCCGCCCCTGCAAGTGGTGTTTGGCCATCGATGCTGCGGGCAGTGATGTCAGTTCCAGGATTATTCAGCAATAACCGAACGGCCGCCTCGTGCCCATTGCATGCAGATAATAAAACTGGCGTCCGACCGCTCTTATCCTTGATATTGACATTGATTCCCTCTTTCGCAAGTAGTAGCTCAATCAAGACGTCGTGGCCATTATGGGCTGCCCATAGTAACGGGGACCATCCATCACTGCCTTTGGCATTTAAATCGATGCCTTGTTTGCTGAGAAGCAGTTTAAGCATTGAGGAATGTCCGCTGCGGGCCGCCCACCATAGCGGCGACCCGCCAATCTTTTGGTCGTTGATATCCACACTGTCATTGGATAGAAGCAGCCTAACTACTTCCTCATGTCTATTTGCTACTGCAAGCAAGAGGGGCGTCCATCCATCATGATCTCTCACATTAATGTCGATGCCCCTTTTTCCTAGTAGCAGCTTGACTATACCATCGTGCCCTCCAGAGGCTGCCCACAGTAGCAATGTTTGGCCACGCTCATCTTGCATATTGACATTAGCGTCGTTTTTGCTGAGTATTAACTTGAAAACCAATAAATGGCTATTGCAGGCTGCCCACCAAAGTGGTGTCCAACCTTTCCCATCCTTAGTATTAATGGCAATGTTATGCTTATCCAGGAGTAGCTTGACCACCATAAGATGACCATTCCGGGCTGCCCAAGAAAGTGGGGTGTGGCCATCGCGGTCATGGGAGTTGATATCAATCTTGTCTTGGTCTAGAAGTAGCTTTGTTACTGCTTCGTGACCATTATGGGCTGCCCATAGTAATAATGTCCGACCGGACTTGTCTTTGGCATTGATATCAAGCTCATCCACGTTCAGTAGCATCTCAACAATTGAGGTATGCCCATTGCGAGCTCCCCACAATATTGGAGTCTGTCCCAGATGGTCCCTTGTGTTGTGGTCAGCGCCACATGTATTGAGTAGAAACTTGGTTGCTGAGTTGTGGCCATTGCACGCTGCCAATGACAGTGGTGTTTGGCCATTATTATCTTTATCTTCTGTGCTAATGATGCCTTTACCGAATAAAATCTCAGCCACCAAATTGTGACCATTGTAGGCTGCCCAAGATAAAGATGTCTTGCCTGTGTTGTCTTTAGTATTGGTCATTATACTGTTGTTATTGAGTAACAGATGAACAACTGATGTATGGCCATTTCGGACTGCCCACAATAGTGGGGTTAGACCACCATTATCTTGAGAATTAGCATCAATGCTATTGCTCTTCAACAATAGCTCAACTGCCGAGACATGGCCATTGCGAGCTGCCCAAATTATTGGGGTCAGACCATTTTTGTCTTTGTGATCGGCATCGATGCTATGATTATTTAATAATAGCTCAACCACGGTGTCGTAGCCATTTCGGGCTGCCCATAATATTGGTGTCTGAGAGTTCTTGTCTTTGCTATTCAAATCAATACCGCTCTTCTCGATTAGGAGTTTGGTAATTGAGATATGACCATTGTAAGCAGCCCATGATAATGACGTCCGGCCATTTTTACCTTTGGCATTGATATCGATACGGTCGTGGTCCAATAACAACTCGGCTACTGGAAAATGACCATATATAGCTGCCAACAATAACGGTGTTCGGCTATCCTCATCCCTGGAGTTGATATTGATGCAATTTTCTTCTAAAAGTAGCTTGACTACCAAAGAATGGTTATTGCGAACAGCCCATGACAATGGTATGGAAAGGTCCCCATCTCTAGCATTGACGTTATTTGCCTTATTGCTAAGTAAAAGCTGAGTTATACTCTCATCTCCATTTTGGGAAGCCCAGAATAATGGTTCAAGAGAATGTTTCATGGTCCAAGATAGTATCGATTCGTAAACTGCAATAGTTGGATCAAGGCCATATTTAGTAAGGAACAGCTTTACCACATTCTCATGACCATTTCTTACGGCTGCTGACAACGGTGTTAAACCCTTGCCATCCTTAGGATTGATATCAATATTGTCTTTCCCCAATAAGAGTTTGACAACTGATCCATGGCCATTAAAGGCCGCCCATAACAAGGGTGTTAGACCATATTTATCCATAGCATTTATGTGGATATCATTTCTGTCCAATAGCAGCCCAACCACGGAAGTATGGCCATAACGAGCTGCCCACAACAAAGGTGCCCGTAAAGTCTTATCTTCGGCATTGACATCAACGCAATCATTATCCAAGAGAAGGTTAACCACTGCGGTGTGGCCTTCACGAGCTGCGTAGGATAACGGTGTTCGACCATTCCTGTCTTTGAAATCGATGTGAGGGATGCCTTGGCGTAACAATAGCCTTGTCATAGTTTCATCGCCAGTTTTAGCGGCCCAGAATAAAGGCTCGAGGGAGTATTTTATCGTCCACGATAACAGTGTTTCGTCTTTCGTATCCTGCGCATAGTCTTTTGTATCATGTGTAATCGATGGGTTCAGGCCGTAAGAGTTAAGAAGCATCTTGACAGTTCCCATATGACCGCCTTGGGCAGCCAACAAGATCGCCGATTTTTTGTTATTGCCCACAACGTTGAGATTAATGTCGCCACTTCCCAGAAGCAACTCTATCACCGCTTCATGTCCATTTCGAGCTGCCAACAAAAGTGGTGTTTCGTGATGGTCGTCCATGGAATTAATGTTGATACCATCTTGATCAAGGAACAGCATTACCACATCTTCGTACCCCCGCTCCGCTGCCCAACATAATGGTGTACGGCCTCGACTGTCCTTTATGCTAGGATGGTTGGACTTTAATAAACCCTCTGTAGCCTTCGTGATGCCAAATAATGCCGTCAGGTGCAAAGCTGTCATGGAGGTATTCCAAATATTCCTAATCCGACCTTCGGGCTTTAATAATACTTGGATAGACGCCAGTACTTTCGCCTCGCAATTCAAGAAGCGCATTACTTCCGGAGGCAAGTCTGATGCGTCACGAGCATGATGTCCCCAGTTACGTGCAGCGTAGTCGTAAAGAGGATTTGAGCGTAACCGTTGTTTAAACTCATCATAGGTGACGCATAGGCCGCCGCCAAAGACTTCGAAAGACAAATATTTCGTGCAAGCTGCTGCTATAGTGCTTTGTGCCTCTGGAAACCAATCCTTCCACGTTCGCTCAAAATATTCCTGTGTTGTGTAGTGGACCAAACGGATGATGCTGCTTTCCTCATCAACCGTAACCAATCCAGCACAAAGAGATCGCAATATTTTGATCGCTGGAATGTAGTCCTTATCCAATTCGTCTATCTTCGGCTGGACGGCAAGTGCGTGTTGAAGCTCGTGAGTAGAAAGTGGCCTCTTCGCTAAAGCTATCCATGCTAAAGTCTCTTCGGCAAGTTTTTTGTTGGCATTGCTGAGGCCCTTGATTCTATTCATCGCTGATTTATAAGTTTCATCTAGTCCATCTACTCCTCCTTTAAGGCGTTTCAAGGCTTCCTTGACTTCGCCTCTCCGTGGAAGGCCTATAAGTGTGTTCAGATGCAGCTCTGCTAATAGAAACCTATCAACCTGTAATAAGCATCTTAGAGCTACTGTGATATAAAGCATACACGTACATTCCATCGGCTGATTTGATTATCCCTGCTATCGCCTGACGGCGTACTTCATTATCGAAAATGTCCGGCTCATCGGGTAGCTGATTACTGATATATGTTTCCAGATCCTTATCGGTCGCGCGTATCTCTACGTGTTTGCTTTCCTTAAACCAGTTTGAGATGTCTTCGCTTATTCGAGACGTCGCAAATATGTTTACTGTTGTCCTGTCTCGGAGCTCAAAGACTCTCCTTAGGAATTCTTCTCGACGTCCGTCCTTTTCGGCACATTCATCTAAAGCATCTATTATTATAAAAGCGCCCACATATACCTTTATATCAGATAAGACGGAGACTAGAGTCTCTAGAATCCTATCAATTGGAGGCCGAGTACATTCATCTTTGTGATGTTCGTACAGTTCTTTGACAATGCAGGGAATGCAGGCAAGCTTTTGGACAAATTGCCTCAGGAGGCTAAAGAAAAAGTGTTCCGTAGTCTGTTCTCTTTGCTCTCGAAAGTTGCAATAGAGATAAGCGACACCGACGTTAGGCGCTTCTTGAAATTCGTTCTTGAGATGGTCGACCACAATGGATGTAATGATAGTCTTACCAGCTCCTGGAATCCCCTGACAGTATAGAATCTTTTTATGGCCACCGAGCCAATTCTTAAACTCATCTGACTCAAGGAACCATTGGCCTGTACCCTGCTGGTGTCTATTGAAATAGTCGCTCTGGCGCTGACCATAGTTGTTTGACGTTAGCCAGTCAAGTATTTTGGCGTCTTCATGGCTGTATATCTTGTCTTTAAGCTGCCCAACAAGTTCTCCAGTAGTTTTCACAGATTCTAGTACGAGATTCACTGGGTAGACAGTTAGAACAGTCATTAAATTGATATAAATTTTGAGCCTGTTTTAAACTAGCTGAAGTGACTAAACTTACCTTGGTCAATGACAGCATTCATTGTTTGGACCTCCTCCGGCTGTATTACTCTTAAAAGATCCTTTGCGTATGCTGCTGCTGCAACCGCAGAATAAGGCTGCCAAAGCTTACACTTGTGATCGTCAGAATAATCGCAAATTCCCCTGATAACAACACAAGGGAAATCATTCATTAGACCTGCCGCTTCCATCTCAAAACATAAAACACCCATAAGGTGTCTAAACTTATCCCGAAGTTGAGCTGATCTCATAACCGCATTGCCCGAGGCAATGAGTCCATAATGAACCACGGGGTCGTTTGAGTCTCGGGCAAGTCGCTTTTCTACCTGTGAAGCGTCGCACTTCTCACAGTCTTCTCCACTTACGTGCAGGTAATCTGATCTGAACAATTGATCCTGATCCCTTCCCAAGAATTGATAGTTCCTAAACCTGGGTAGCTTTTTTGACTTATCGGCTACTTCGTTTATATAATTCATCATTTCTCCTTCTTCAAAGTCATGATCTGATTGCAAGAGGTCGATTGCTTTGGATAAAACTTTGGGTGGTGCATTGAGATGTGACTCAATGTGAAACCCAATGTCAGGCTTGTACTTCCCCATGTCGTATTGAATGACGCCGCCTAGTCAGACTATTAGAAGTATTAAATATTCCATTCATAACTGCTCACCGTGGTTTCCTTTTGCTGTGCTAACAACAACATCTCCAAGTCGGATATCTCTCATTGGATCTTTGAGGTCTGGTGATTTTGGGGCTCCTCCCCCAACACCAACCATGAGTCCGAATCGAATGTTTCGAAAGGTTCTGATCATATGTGTTGCTGTCTGTGCAGCAGCGTTTGTCCCATAAGTACCTGATCCAGTGGATGCAATTACAACGTTATGTCCCAGCATGTGGCCAAGGACGTAACTATTATCATCATTCTCCGCCGGTGGAAGTCGTTCATGCTCTTCATCCAATAAGAGCCTAGATGCATTCAACTCTGACAGGAGTACGCAAATCCATCCCACCGTGTAAGCATCATGCGTCAGTTTAGGCTTTTTGCTCCTCCGTAGCTCGGGCATGTTTGTTTTGTAGGTCTGCTTTGCTTACTGTAGTATGAGAAAGCTTGGGCTTCTAATCGATGTTTAAGGTCGCGAGACTTTGAAGGCTTGGTTGAGATGCACTTGGTCTCGATGACCGCTTTATCATAATTCACCTTGCTGAAAAATAGCTCAACTGCTGCAATTGCTATATGAACCTCCCTAAACCCCTCTTCCTTAGTCAGATGGGAATTTGGCTCGTTTGACAGCATCCTGAACCAATAAGACCATGCTGACCCCGCACAGAATATTTGTTTTGGTTGTTCAGCTGTCAGACAGGTGCGCCACAATACATTACTGGATGCCCAGCTTTCAATAGTGCTATTCAAAATCCTACCCAACGTGGACTAAGCCGTGACGCCCAAAAGCGTACGCGAGAATGAATTAGGCATTAATGCATATTGACTTACAGATACGGTCTATTGTAAGAACATTCGAGATGGTCATAGTCGGTTCGTATGATTTTCTCAGTTAGAGCTCCTTGCTGGCTTCTCAATTTTATATACTTCGTAAATGGATGTACCATGATGAACTCGGAAATGTCTGTGGCATCAAAGAACATAGAAGCAATGTTGCGGGAGTGGTGAGTTGTGTTGAGCTACATGTGTTTTGCTATACAATCCGTCCATCAAATCAGCAAACCGAGGTAAAATAAACAGAGTTCTCTTTGTAGATCATAGATTATAAGCCCGGTTTGGGGATTACCTGGCATATATGAGGACCGATACTTCGGTAAATATTAGCACCAATTATCTTGAATACCCTTGCCTGTTGGCCTGTTCGTGATACCGGAAACTTCCGATGCGCTCTTTTTTACCACATTTACCACCAAACATTCTCGTTTTCGTATACCCGAAGCAGATACCACAGTTGAAGGCAACATCTGTCGGCTTTTCGCACATTCACATTTATACGTGGCTATTCCTTATTTCTTGGCTAAAAATGAAGAGGGGAAATCTCCTTGCAGCCACGTCATTAGAGGAGTACGTTGCAAACGAATCAAGTTCCACCCACAACGCTGGCAGATGAAGGATCTCCAACGCACGGCTATGGTTACATGAAATTACGCATGTATAATATTACTTAGCTGTAGATTTTCCCAGTCTACTTATTCTGCTCTCTTTACCGTCATGCTTCCTGATGTATTTCTGTGGGAATGAGCCGCGTTTCTAGTTGCCCACTTAGCTGTCTGGCTCGTACAGCTATGGCGAAGTTAAGCGCAGCGCCTCCGCAACGGTAGCAGGACGGCGCTGACAAGACCTCACAGCCACCGGGCTAGATCCCATAATTATCCTTTTTCACTGGGTCATTCCACCATTGATGACTCGCTTGTCGCATGTTGCCCCACTTCGCTTGGTTTCTAGTCTTCGGTGGCTTTTGAAGCTGAATACTAAAAACAAATGTGTTAACGCAACGCTTATCACAGTCATCTAGAACTAGGAAAGCCTTGACTGCCAACTCCATCATTGTGTGGACCCAGGAGCATATTAGGTCTGATGGTGCGCACTCTCACTCAGCGCTACGAGGCGCAAAAATGGCTAAGACGGGGCAATGCGTTGTCGCGGCAGGTCAGGCCCGAATATAGCGCTAGATTATAGCCAGAGAAGTTTATAAATTAGGGAGAAGCTTGCCGCAACGGTATGGTGAATTCATCACATCTTCTTGCTTTTCATTTCACCCTCACAATGTCTAAGCCTGAGATCGTTCTTGTCCCTGGTGCTTGG
Organism: Calonectria multiphialidica; assembly: GCA_020623665.1. Classification (NCBI taxonomy): domain Eukaryota; kingdom Fungi; phylum Ascomycota; class Sordariomycetes; order Hypocreales; family Nectriaceae; genus Calonectria; species Calonectria multiphialidica. The sequence continues at coordinate 13,867 of JAHVYC010000149.1, forward strand.
CACTCTCAAGAGCACTATCAATTATTTATCGACAAACTAGTACAACATGGCTATGGAACATCCAGCGGGGCACTGCCTAGCACCTGGACATTTGTTGATCCTGAGGACCAAACCATAAACTCAGACGCGGAACATATCCGGAATACCTTTTTGGCGCCAGAACTTGAAAAGGGAAAAGACGTCATCATCATTATGCATTCCTACGGCGGATTTCCCGGCTCCGTTGCGGCAAAAGGCCTGAGCAAGGTCGAGAGGCTTGCCACTGGGAAGAAAGGAGGTGTGATCGGCTTGATATATATGACTGCATTTGTTGGACACGAGGGCCAATCATTACAATCCAGCCTACCGGGAAATAAACTTGCCCCGTGGACTATTATAGAGGTATGAAACCCTAAAATGGCTCAATACGATTTGCTCGCTAAATTGTTTTTAGGAAGAGACCGGGCAGCTTGATGTTGACCAGCCAGAAAAGGTTTTCTATGCGAAAACTGATGCCGATCTGGCTAAAAAGGCGGTCAAAGGGCTTGCTAAACAATCACACAAGTCATTTACAAGTCCAAGCGGCCCTCCCGCATGGAAGGATGAGGTGTTTAATGAACGCCGGGCTTATGTCAAGTGCACACAGGATGCAGCAATTGTATACGAGGGCCAAAGCGCTATGATCGCTAATAGCGGCGTGGAGTGGAAGATATTGGAGATCGATGCTGATCATTCGCCGCAATTGAATCACATTGATGAGCTTTGCAAGTTTGTTGATGAGCTAGCGGCTGAATGGGTGAAATAGAGGAAACCCTTTCGTCCAAACCGTTTTATCAACGAAAGACAGTAGGGATGCTAAGGCACCTTCAGAGAAGAATCCATGAATCAATTTCAATAACTGATCAGAATTGATTACAATCAACCTCCATACGTAGAATTATTGGTTGTACGTGCGAAGCTATAGTCTTATTACTGGAACATTACTAGAAGTGCGGGCACAGGAGAAAACACAGAAGAGAGCTATGGGACAGCTTTAATTGATGACTCCACCTTGCTGCAAAGGATAATCAATGACATGTTTTTATGACGAGGTATGCGGTAATTGCCAACGATGTTTTAATAATAGAGAGGAAGGAAATAAAGTCACTGCCGTCTATTTATGCGGTTTTCGTTGCAAATATTCCGGTAAAACAAAGATTGTTGGGTTAGAAATATTTGTACCCGACGTTTTACATGACCCGTCTATCAAGGGCCCTGCTTTTGAGTCCCATAATAGCTTTTCCCTTGTCGCAATACGACCAATGAATGCACGCTCCCATAAATGATGCATAGGGTCCAAGGGATCTATGGTCATCTCATATTGTGGAAGAGCAGGGTTGCGACGATAATTGCGCGCTTCTTCATCATCATTGCCACACTCCTTTAGTCGCTTGGCACCAAGACACACTAGTGTATGAATAAATGAGCGTTGCCTCTGGAGTTTAGAATAGTCTTCAACTCTGCAGGTGAGGTGATCGTGTGAATAGTTGTAGTATAAACAGTCGAGGATGTTTGCCTTTTCCATCAGAGTAACCGCATTGATTTCGGCCCCAAGTTCCAAAAGTTTCTGTATTGTCAAAAGACCACACACATTGGAATAGTTCTGGAGAGTTTCGGGTGGGCACCGATCAGGCAGCTTTTCGCTGATGCCGAGATTCGAGAACATGATATGCAGAATGTAGAAAAGATAAGCGCTGATCATCTCCTGGGAAAGACCGGAAGAGAAATTCTCATCCCTGAGCATGAGGTTGAGGAGAGTGAGCCATCGGTCTCCGAGAACTTGGCAATCCTCCGGGGAGAGGATTAGCGCCCCATAGGCTTCCATCCCTGGTGCTGACTTGAGCAAAAAAGATGTGCAGTCTTTAGCAGCCCCGTTTTGGATGAGTATTTGGAATGTGTAGTATACATGGTCGTTTAGAAGACCGACTTCATGATTCCATGTTTGCCATAAATTCCGAAAGAATGTTTGACCCAAGTCACTCTGGTCAATCTTTGCCCCTCTATCAAGCAGATACAATAATCCATAATAAACGGGTATTTTGGTATATTTCTTTTCAACTTTTGGGTCTGCTGATAGGAGATATAGTGAGACAGGGTTGATTTGGTACTTAACGTCAAAGATGACAGTGCCTTCAAAGCTCTGCCAGTAGCTCAGAGTGCTTAGATTAATGTCACCTCCGGCTTCTAAAAGTAATTCCATATAATCTGCTACACCGTGAGTTGCCATCATGCGGGTGGCGGCCAGAATCGGCATGGACCTCCATGGTTGGGGCAGTTGAGGGACTCCATTTTCACTAGACGAATGTCTCTGGTAACTGTGTTGGCTCACAACCCGGAGGTCAGGCTTCGTACCCAGTAAGATCCTTGTTAATGGAACAGAATCGGAGAGTATGGCAAGCGCAAGTGCTGATTCAGGTCGTCCTGTGTTCTTGGGGATCAAAGCAGCGGGGTTGGCACCAAGGTTCAGCCACTCTCGACACGTTTCGAGGCCCAAATTCCTTTTTACCGCTGCCAGCAGCGCCTTATCGATACCAGCCTGAAATTCCCGTATCTGATTATGAAGTCCTTGGCTCACACAGTGCTGAAGAAACTTTGGTGCCATGGGATTAAATAGCCGTTCTCGGAACCCCTTGTTTATCGTCTGGTGAATATCGACAATATCGAGGCGTGCGCCTGACTCTAGAAGGAATTGGAAGATTTCATAATTGTATCGTCGCAAGGCCAGACAAAGAGTGGGTGCTTTTATGATAATGGGGGATTCAGCCTCCGGAATACTGGTACTATTGATTTCAACGAAGCTAATATCGACGCCGTACAGTATGGCTTTTTTGATGGCCCATTTTTCGCCGCGAACACACCCCCATCGCATTAATTTGCTGCTTGCGGAAGGGAGAGTACACAGGAAAGAATCTAGGCATTCATTAAGGAATCTGCTGCATTGTCGAAACCTGGAAACCTCTGCAAGGCTCAGATGGAGCAGGATGGGCTCAAGTAGCTCCGTTGGGAGGGACTCGATTTTGGATCTCATGGCCGAAATTGGATTTATTGTGAGCGGGGATGAGGGAACTTTGATGTATTAAAAAGCGAGCTGTGGGATCATGTGAGACAATATTGGGAGGGGCCAAGGCTATCTTGCGTTTTAAATGCGATGGGAAACTGTTGCGACTTGTTTGCAACTTCGCCTCGGAGCTGTCAAGGTCATTTGAGGTCTTGAAAATATGCACCCCGTACTGCAACGGGTGGATATGACTACGTCTGGGCAGATTCCCAATCGCTGGTGCTGACTCACACCGACAGGGTACAACCGTGTGCCGTCCTGTGGATCCTCCAGCCGCCATCGTGCGCCCAATGAAGTAAGTAGTTTTCGGATGATCTGCAGTTGGCCAGAACTCGTAAGCACTGCCATACTCATGAAAGCTGTGTACGAGCAGGCTAGCTTATACTGCATGTAATCATCCCTCTGAAAACATGACAACATTGCTGCCATGTAAATGCTGCTTGAACTTCGTCGCCATGAAACTGGCTGCCTGGAGCGCTTTGCAATGACGCTAAAGACGGGGCGATCGAACTTTATGCGGGGTACAAACGTGGAGTTTGCACTTTTTATTCTCCTCAGTGCATAGGCAACAACTAAAACTTTCCTCTCATTAATATCTGCACTTGAGATTCAGAAGTCTTTCTATTTCCATCCTGAGCTGTAGCATCAGATCAGCAGCCACAGGCCTCCCTATCATTATCGAACCTACGGTAGTGTTCAGCTTCAAAAGTGTGCAGTGCCTGTCGTACGACAGAAATTTCAGTCTGGATCCAAAATGAATGATACAAGCGCGCTATGTGCTGATGGAGACTCTCAGGAGCTGAACACAGAATCCATCCATTCTTACAAGCCAAATATCAAATGGGACGATATTGCTGGACTGGACTCTGCCAAGAGCACGCTTCAATCAACTATTTTGTTGCCAATGCGTTTCCCGCAGTTATTTAGTCAGAATCGTCGAAACTCTCGAAATATATTACTATATGGGCCACCCGGTACTGGGAAGAGTCGTTTGGTAGAGGCTGTTGCAACCAAGGCCGAGCAACGGCTGTACAGGATCAATATCGCTCTCATGATGCCTAGTTCCGAAGACCAGATAGAGTAAGGCTTTTTTTATCTAAATTTCTTGTCGTGAAGCTAATTACATGTGTAGCTCAATCCGAAAAGCATTTAAACTCGCTAGAGATCACAAACCGTCGATTCTTCTACTAGATGAAGTCGATGCGATCCATGACAAAGGACATGACTCAAAACCGGACTCGGATCGCCTCAGAGAGATAAAGACAGAGTTCATGATTCAATTGGATGGGCTGGATAATGACAGAATCTATGTGTTGGCAACTACTTGCCGACCATGGGTTCTCGATGGCCCAGTAAGAAAGCGCTTCAGTCGAAGAATTCATGTCCCATTGCCCAATAATAATGCACGCGATCGGCTGTTCTATGTGCTTCTTGCCGATATTTCCACCATTATTGACAAACATTTGTTATGTAGTGATCTTGCCAGCAAATCAAATGGTTGCTCAGGTGGCGAAATTGAGAAAGCAGTGCGGGATGTGTTGTCAAGATGGCTTTCACGCTATCAAATGAGAGATACGTCTGTTTTATTCGAAGAAATTCACGATGCTATATCGCAAATAAGGCCATCTGTAGGAGAGGAAGAATTGAGAAAGTTTGCGGAGTGGAGGTTCGAATTTGGTTCGGATGTTTGATCTGAGGATTCTGTCACTCATAATGGAATAGTCGATTAGCAAGTTTACGAAGCCTCATAGAGTATGAGTTGTTTATTTCCAACAATAGCAAGAAATTCTCAGATGTAGTTTATTTTAATACCAAATATTATTCAACAGGAAGTGAGATGGGAGGCTAGGATGTATGCCATGTGGCGATATCTAATCTACAATCCCCTTCGGTAAAATTGAAATGTAGTCTACAGCGGCGGTTTCAATACCGTCCGCAGACCCCTCAATAGTCAATTGATCTCCCTTTGAAATATTTACGCCATCGAATGTAATGCGAATTGCAGAATGCCCATCAAGATAGTCGCTTGGCCAGTGTCCCAGCTTGTCCTCGCTGTCACCTTTCCAGCTGCCCACAAGCTTCTTGTTCAGATAGACTTTCCAGCTCGCCTTACCACCGATGACATCATAGTAATTAATGGCAAGGTTGTATTTTCCGGTGGGGAACTTCAAGGTGGTAGTTGCTGTTCCGGTAGTGTTTGTTTCAATTGCTTTGTACTTTGACGCGGCAATTTTGGGCGTTACGTCTACCACCTTATATCCGTCAAGTTTCATGTCTTCGGCTTCAATTCGATAAGGGTGGTTGCGAACTCTTCCTGCATTATCCGGAATGGTAGAAAGATTTCGATAAAACTCATTGATAGCATCACGCCAAATAATTGAATGGCCAGCCTGGTATCGCAGCCTGAAAAGGTCATGTTCCAGTCTTTCATCATCGATCTTTCCCCGGATAGATTCCCAGGTATTGGGGAATGTTTGTGCCGTTTTGGCGCCCTCATAATGGGCATCGTAGAAGTGTTGGATCACGGTCTTGCCTGAATGTAACTTGAAAGTGTAAGGAACATGATGGAACCAAAGCATCAAATCGTCAGGTGTTGTCTCAGTTTGCTCATACTTGGCGGCAACTTCTTTAGGATATTGGCCAGCATTACCTGTGCCGTTTCCAACAGTTCGATCCATGCCAAGCCCGTTGCGATCAGCTCTGGTCCATTGTCCCCAGCCGTTATCGTCCTGGCTAGCCGGATTGGGTCCATAATGTGTGTACAGAATGTCTGTCAGGGTTTGGATTCCAAGGTTACCAGTGTAGCTCTCGTAGGCTGGCCAGGACTTCATCGACATGGCTGTGATAGCTTTTCGGACATCGGTGTTTAATCCGAACGTCAAACGGGTCCAGTCCTCCAAGATAGCCTGGGGATCCTGAGTTGGGTCCCAAGCCATTCTTCCATACGCGTATAAATTGGACATGGAAAGGTGACTTCCGAGCCAGGTTGTGTTTGTGCCCACGTTGGTGACGCCGGCGTAGCCACCGAGCTTTTTTCCAAAGACCTTGCCTGAGACGATGTCACGCACGCGAGACTCTTTGCCATCAACGCGCATGTCAAAGTCAAGGATTGTGCGCCACAGTGGGGGTAGGTAAACCAGGTGACATTGCTGGCCCAGGTACTCTTGCGTAATTTGCAATTCAATAGCCATGGGTGTATCGCGGAGGTTGGCAAAAAGAGGAGACGCAGGTTCTCGAACCTGGAAATCGATGGGGCCGTACTTGATCTGCACAATTACATTGTCGCTGAATGTACCGTCCAAGTGCTTGATAAACTCGACGGCCGCATTAGCGCGATCTGCATGCCAGTCGGTCCAGTCTAGTTTATCATATACGAACGCCCGAAACATGACAATTCCACCATAGGGCTCAATTGTCTTGGCAAACATATTGGCTCCCTCAGAGAGAGTACGGTTGTAAGTGAGTGGACCGGGCTGACCCTCAGAGTTGGCTTTGACAAGATATCCAGCCATGTCAGGTATGACTTTATAAATTCTGTTTGACAGATTTGTCCACCATTTGATTACATCCTCGTCGAGGGGGTCAAAGGTGTCAAGATCTCCCAATAGCTGCGGGCTAGCAAAGTTGAGAGAAATGCCCACGCGGACACCCCAAGGTCGCAAGAGATCCGCAATTTTGGTCAACCCTTTCATATTTTCGTCTGTAAACAACAATGGGTCTGCGTTGACATTGTTGATTACGATACCATTGACGCGGATAGAAGCGAGAAGACGACCAAACAATGGCACCCTTGAAAGATCGTCCTTGACATGTCCAAATCCGTCAAAGAAGATTGATGGACCGCCGTAGCCTCGCTCAATGCTACCGTGCGTGCCGCTTGCATTCAGGTTGTCCCATTGGTTTGACCACCTGATTGGCGCACTTGGGTTTGTCGAGTAAGCAACTCGTGAAAAGTTTCCTTGTCCAAGCATAGACAAATACTCAAAAGTGCCATAAAGCGCACCACGCTCATTCTGGCCAAGAATCTGAACCGAGCTTTCAGAGGTCTTGAGCCAAAAACCATCTTCTTCGAGGTTGAGCTTTGAAGGTGCCTTTTTACAGACTGATTTAAAAGAGTCCGCTGTGGAGATCACGATGGCCTTTGAAGACCCGCAATCTTTGCTTGATTCAACTTTCAGGCTGATTCCAAATATGCTTTCAAACCCCTTCTGGATCTCAGATGCGGCGGTTTCAAGTGGTCCATTGTCGGTTGCGTTGACAACTAGAATCCTTTGGGGGAGGGACTTGACATTGATGTCGATGTCATCCGATAGCGGAGCGTATCGAAGCCATCCTTCAATTCCATTTTCGGCAATAACTGTGCCAAAGGCAAGCAGCCAAACAAAAAAGAACAACATGATGGTTTCTTTTCTTTGTACAACCAAAGATGAAGACCAACGATGACCAGCAGGCCGATTATGTCTTGAGATTGCTCTTAAATTAAAGTGCCGGCCACTGTATTTAACCACGAATTATAACAAGGCATTATATTGATGCTCCAATGGAGTACAAGGTTCCACTAGTGAGACGTTTAGGCTAAACAATTCTTGGCGACATGTCTGTTTACACAGGCTGGTTCACCAAGTCAAGCAAGGATCATCCGACTTTTACGGATAAAGTTGTGGCACTGGGGTTGCGGGGATTGAGGAGAACATCGGTCAGGTATAAGTGGGATGTTGGGTCGACTCGGGCGACGTTGCATCGAGGGGAAAATGTAACTGGGCCTCGGTTAGAGGGATTTACCCAAGTCTTCAGTATTAACGCATCGTGACCACCACACACGCATCAAAACGAACATAGGTTTCAAAAAGCGCCTTTCAGCGGTCTATAAAAGGCCACAGATCCCTTTTAGAGTATTATTCGTAGCGCTTTGCAACAATTTTTGATCGCAGATACCGCAAAATGCTTCGTTGACGTAATCTAAGCTGTTGACTTGAGTCACTGGACGTTGGATGCATGGTTCCCCAATTAGGTGGAGACCAAAAGACACCACGCGTACTATCTCCGCATTTAAGCATGCATTTAAGCTTTTCCCATCACAAAAAGAGGAGGGGAAGAGAATAAGCTAAAAAGACCTACTGAGATCAGATACTTTGGTGGAACATAGAAACAGGAGATGAATTTTATACTCAAGCACCAAAAGTTCATACGCACACAAAAAAAAAAATCAAGGGCATGTACGAAAGTGCTCTTAGTTGCAGATAACAGTTTTAGTGCAGTCTTCGCTCATTGGAATAACAAAAACGTTCGTTTCTTTTCTCCGTTCGCCCCATAGAAATGAAAGGATACAGCAGTCCGAAGTATCTAGAACCGCTACGTAAGCGAGAACCTTGAGCGCATATTATGCAGTTAAGATACATCGCCGGTAGAATTTGGCCTGGGGTTTATTTAACCAACTACAACACTGGGATGACCACATCCGAAAGTCAGCCGCTATGGAGGAGCGTACCAATCTAATTCACCAGGCACCGAATTTTAATATTTATACAACATAAGATTATCTTGCTGAAGGCGTAGAACATAGATTCAGCGGCTCAGATACCATCAAAATGACATCTACCCCAATAATCTTCTATCCAATCAGTGAGTTAGAAACTTGTTCAATATTATCGCACATAAAGGCTGTTGAATTTCCCACTGTGCCATTAAATAAATAATGGGGTCCTCGTTAATATTGCAAGAACAATATCTGGCCATAATCCAACAAAAGCTAATCTTTCTTTCTGTTATTGACTGATCGTACAAGCTTTTATATCCGCTTCAGTGAATATGAGAGCCATGCACATGATGCTAAAAGAAATGAATAACGTCGCAAGATTCTGTGGTAAGTATATTGCCATACAAATCGAGACACAGCTTGCCGTCGCTTTCGTGTGCACCAGATCCGGGGCTGTTGGTACGTACGTGAGCAGCTGTGTTGGCAGGGGTCGGTCTGTTATTTCACAAAATCCGATTCCACGCCTGGCTTGCAAAACACTGAAGATTCCTCATTGCCGCACCGGACGCGAGCTCTGGGCCACTTCCTTTCCATTGAATCAGCTAAGTCCAACCATTGATACGTACACTCAAGGTTCCGAAACGGGGTCATACTTATCTCCCTCACGTGATCTATCAGGTGCATAGTTTCATGATTCTAACCCCTTTAGGAATGCGGGGGAAGCTCTGAAATTTGGAGCGGAGAATAGCAAGGTAAAGAAGATGGCAGACGAACCGATATTACGTTTATATATGCAAATATCGCCTCACTAAATCAATTTCTATGTGGCTCATCAACGTGGAAACAAAATTACTTGAGCGTTTCAATGGGGGCCCGGAAAGTATCCCGCCATACGCAATTCTGTCGCACACCTGGCAGGATGGACAAGAGATCACGTTCCAGGACATGTGGCCAACTCCGAAGCCAGATAAGAAGAAGAAGGGATGGGGGAAAATTGATATGACCTGCAATCTGGCAGCTCTCGAAGGTCTAAAGTATGCCTGGGTTGATACTTGCTGCATCGACAAATCAAGCAGTGCCGAGCTTTCTGAGGCTATTAACTCTATGTTCAATTGGTATAAGCGTTCTACAATATGCTACGTCTATCTCTCAGATCTCTCTGGTATTAAAGACCCTCTTTACATGGTCGAGGAGCTGCGGGGTTGTCGGTGGTTCACACGGGGCTGGACACTTCAGGAGCTAATTGCGCCAAAGAATATTATTTTCTATGACAAAGACTGGCAGGTTATATCGACAAAGTCAAGTTCCTTGACCCAGCTGGCCAGTATCACCAACATCGACCTAGGAATTTTAAACCATTCCCAGGAATTATCTACTATACCTGTGGCGCAAAAGATGTCGTGGGCTGCATCACGTCAGACCACACGACTCGAGGATAGGGCTTATTGTTTACTAGGTATATTCGATATAAATATGCCTTTGATCTATGGAGAAGAAGAGAAGGCCTTTAGTAGGCTCCAGGATGAGATAATCCGCTCCTGTCCTGACCCAAGTATTTTCGCCTGGAGGCAACCAGCAACCCAAGCAGCAGCAGCACTGGACACGCATGACTCATTTAGTGGCGTTTTAGCCCCGTCTCCTGCATATTTTTGTACCTCTGGAGAGGTAAGAAAGGTCGCAGAGCGATATATTCACGATTTCGCCACGTCCAATCGTGGCATCAAATTGCGTGCCAAGTTCAAACTGCACGCTCTCGATGGAGCTTCTATCCATGGATCCAGCGGGTCTTCGAACCAAGGCAGCCTGGATACTCCGGACAATGCAATTTTCGTTCTTGTGCTCCCAGTCTGCAGTATCCAAGGGGTAACCTACGGTATTCAAGTGAGGAATATAGGCCACGGCGTCTTCATACGGCAGAATCCTGCTCGACTTGTTAAGCTTCAGACATTGGAGCATGGTACCACACTTATTCTAGAACCATTCTTATTACCACGTCTGCCTACGCTGAGCAATACACAACAAAAATATTCTATTTTGGCGCCACGCCACCATGCCTTGAAGATCAACCTGGAGTCCGATATGTCTATATATCGTCGCTGGCCATGGCAAAAGTGGGATGAGGCAGACTCACTATTTTTTGGGTCACGGGATCCTGAAATAAACTGGGCTGCGGTCAAGATCGAGAAACATATTCCACTGGGATTTAGCCACTATCCTAACGAGTCTATCCTCTTTGTGTTTTACGCCTTTGGTTGGAATATATCGCCTCCATCTAGTCTGTTCTATGGCATTCAACAGGTAACTGGGACATTACCAGATCGTCAGTTGGAGGATATGAACGATCGAGCTGTGGCAGAAGATTGGGATGGCCACCGAGTATCGAACCGTTTGAGAATGAGCAACATTCCTAGAGGCAGCACGATTAACGTACGTTCATTAGCAGGCCGTACCTTGTTACTTAAATGCGATGTCAAGATGGTAGAGGACCCTAATGTTTGTCCAAATGCATTCTGGAGGGCAGCCTTTTCTTGGGAAGTGGTCCCAGATGACCAAGTTCCAAAGCCAACCAATAATAGGTGGATGCGGATTGTCCCTATTAAGTGAGCAAATCTTAGCGCCCGCCAATTCCATTCTGTGGCTGATTTTATATGGTAGGTTGACGGGTGAGGTTCGACCAAAAAGGATCACGCGTCGTTTCTCTACACTACCGTTACTACTTACCCCAAGTAAGCTTTAATAGTTTCTTAGGTGCATGTAGACTGGATACTGATGCGAATTAGAACTACTGTCACTTCACAGCCAGTTACAATATCAACCGCATAAACAAGAACATTTACTTCGATGCCTTATGAAACCAGAGCATATTAAGCTGTTAAACGCACCGACCAAACTTGCGTGCCCTGTGTCTGGCTCAACAGTTTCTCAGGCTGTACGCGCAAATATTGCAAAGGCCAGGAATATACTACGGCGTGTTATTTTAGTGATGTAGAGGCGAACTGTGGCGTATATATGCTGTGTAGATCGATATAGCCAATCAAAATGAACCCGAAGCGACTGTTGTAGCCGCTTAGGTCGTATTGGATCAGGGATATCGTGGTACAACACACCGTATTTTCCCGGCTCATTTGACTAGTCCATGACCGGAACTGATAATTCAAATTGAACTCAACGTATAATCGCGAATAAAAGATATCATTCCTCATTATACAAATATGATAGTACAGTCTAGTGCGTGAAAAATGCATGCCTCGCTCCTCCCTTTTGAAAATTGTCCCAAGTCAAAATTACTGGTGCTCCTTCTGCAGCTTGATAGCATCAACGAAAAACTCATCCCGCTTTTTCTCCATGGCATTAGAATCCTTTCCTTCCAGCTGAGCATCTACACTGGCAGAAAGTGCTTCCTTCTCTTCGGGGCTCCACTCAAATGGATGGGCTCTTGAATCCGCAACCCATCCTTGGATAGCGGGGCCGAGATGGTCCAAGAATCTCCTGAAGCCAGCACTGCCGCCGCCGCCGCCCATGGCATTGGATGTCAATGGGCCGTTGATTGCCCATCGAGGGCCGAGACTGCTAGTAACGCAAGTATCTACAAGGGTTAGCACAAAACACATTCAACCCAGGGCATGGTAACAAACCAATATCTTCAGCCGACACGATGCCACGGCTAACTAGGCTGTATGCCTCGACTAATAGCGCCGCCTGTAGTCGGTTGGCGCAGAATCCTGGGGCTTCCTTGTGGAGGAGAACTGTATTTTTCCCTAGGGACTTGTAAAAGGCCATGGCCGCATCGACGGTAGCAGTGGTAGTGTCAGGATGAGGCACAACCTCGACGAGAGGGATGAGGTGGGGTGGGTTGAATGGGTGGCAGATGAGAATTCGTCCCGTGTTTTTTGTGCACTTTCCAATAAACTGGGAACTAGGAAGTCCAGAAGAGGACGAGGCGATGATTACTTCAGGTCGCGTCTCAGCATCGATTTCCGCGATAAGGTCGGTCTTGAGGCCGAGCTTCTCTGGTGCATTCTGTGAAACAGTTAATGAGATTCCATATTCATGAGAAGACAGATAAATACCTCTTGGATGAAGTCCACTTCATGGTAGTGGCCCTTCAGGCTGGCTCCCACAAAGCGGTAGTTGTCTAATGATGCATCTTGTGTGGTTCCCAGTTTCTCGACAGTTGGCCAAGCCGACTGCAAGTACTCGGCAAGCTTCTGCTCCGCGTTGGGGGCTGGGTCGGCCACAAGGACTTTCAGGCCATGAGCCAGGAACAGGGCTGTCCACGAGGCGCCGATGATTCCGGTGCCGACAATGCCCACAGTCTTGATATCGCTGGCTGCCATTGTGCTTGAAATATAACTTATCGAATGATGAATGAACAAGGGGTATCTGGTTAAATGAGAACTGATTACAGCCCATACCGGCCCCGGTCTCCGGACCTTTAATACTTTTTCGCAATGTGGGTATATCGGAGCTCGCTGTGGAGCCCCGGGTGGCCCACCCTCAGCATTGTCGCGCCCCCACAGGGGAAGAATTGGCTACAGTGGGCCTCGAGTGGGTGCGGCCTCGTTCATGCAGCACGACGTCACCGCTCTCGGCGAGGCCCATTGCAACCCTTATGGCGATCCAGAAAATTCTAGGGGAAAAGACCGCAAATTCGACATGCCTGAAGCGATTTCGGATCCGACTTGAGCCGCACGTTCATCTATGCATCTTGTGATGCCTGTCTTTCGGCCTCTCGGCATTTGTATGCCTGACGTGTGCCGGTGGACTCGCTTTGTAAACGTCCGACGGTAACGCCGAAATCTCAGATCTGGCCGTTGTGCAAGTGTATATAAGTATTCGGAAGCCGACACGATAACATCCTGCTCTATACTCAATCTCGACTACTTCCAAACCATCTAATACTCTATTCTCTCTTCTCTATTCCCGATTCCCTATCCTATTTCACAAACACATCACACGGCCATGGATAACCACACCACTGTCCCCGACGTTTACGGTCCCGGCACCTACACAGACACCGCCTTCACCCCCCTTCCTGAAGAGTGCCACCGAATTCTCAAGTTCCTCGCCCAGGCGACACCAGGCTTTACAGAGGACCCCGCTGTCCTTGATCAGGTTGTCTTCCACGGCGATGATCTCCCAATCATCCCCGGCCCCATCAAGGCCCAGGCACTTGTAAGTTCCCCGCCATCAGCCCATTGTTTCAAGGTGCTCATCATATTCAGTCTGCTGTCTGCCATGCCATGATGGGAATTGTTGGAAAGGAGATCAACGCTCTCAAGGGTGTCGAGACCGGCAAGATCACCATTGATGTCGACCAGTCCGGCCTTTACCCAGCTACCTGCGCTCTCATCGACATCGATGGCAAGGGCCTGGCCGAGATCCAGAAGGAGGGCATCGCCGCAAAGGCTGGCGTTGACGTTGACCGGGGTGTTATCAGCAAGAACGACATGTACTTCCGATCATGGGCCATCTACCCCACCAAGGACGAACAGGTGTGGTATCAGGTCCTCTCCAACCTCGACCCCCACAAGTTCTTGAAGACATACGGCATCGACTCAGAGACTGTCACTTCTTCCAGAGAAGAGGCCTACGAGATCATCAAGTCCGAGATGGTCAAGTACTCCGCGGCTGAGCTGGACCAGAAGAACCTCGAGAACGGATTCTGCGGACAGACTTGCTTCACACCTGCCAAGTGGCGCGAGACCACCATGGGCAAGTCCCTTCGTGCCCACCCTCTGATCAACTACAAGGCTCGAAAGGATACCCCATATCTGCCTCCAGTTCCCTTCCCCACCCTCGAGGACAAGCGGCCCCTAGCGGGTATCAAGGTCGTCGAGCTGACTAGGGTCATTGCCGGACCCGCTATGGGTGCGGCTCTTGCTGCCATGGGAGCTGAGGTCATTAGTGTCCAGAGCCCCAAGCTGCCCAACCTCCAGGTAAGTTCCATGGTGTCTTTATTCAGGTGCCCAAGCTAACTTTACGAAAGATGCTTAGCGTGTCCATGACCACCGACCAGCAGTCTGTCTGCATCGATCTCACTGTTGAGGCCGACAGAGAGCGACTCAGCAAGCTGATCGAGGATGCCGATGTTGTTATTCAGGGATTCCGTCTGGGAGCCTTGGAGCGAAAGGGCTTTGGTCTCAGCGATGTTCTGGCCATGGCCAACAAGCGCGGCAAGGGTATCGTCTACATTGACCTGAACTGCTATGGACCCGATGGATACTACGCAGAGCGACCCGGCTTCCAGCAGATCGCCGACGCTGCTTCAGGATGCTCTTATGTTGTCGGCAAGTCTCTGGGGCTCCCAGAGGGTACCAGTGTTCTGCCTTCCCTACCAATTGCCGACATGCTGTCTGGTGCCGTTGGTGCCATCTCCGTCATGCTGGCTCTGCGCGACCGCGCAAAGTTCGGCGGCTCCTACCACGCAAACGTTGCCCTCACCGCTGTGGACGCCATCCAACTTGAGCAGGAGTTCGGTCTTTACCCCACCGAGACTGTCAAGAAGATCCAGGACCGATTCCAGTTTGGCAAGATGACTCCCGACCTCCACGTCATCGACCTCCTCTTCGTGCTATTGGAGTCGTGGAAGAAGAACTCGGACATCCTGTCCAGGGACAAGTACAGGGTCAACTTCGCCGATGGTCCATTTGGCAAGAACCACTCCATTCTCTCCCCCATCGTCAAATACGACAACGAAGCAGCCAACCCATACTGGACTCGCGGCCCAGTACCATACTGTGAAAAGGCCGATGCTACTTGGGTAAAGAGCAACTAATAATGAAAGGGTTTGACGTTGAAATAAAAACATTGTATTATTATATGTGGCATAGATAGATTATAGATTATAGAATATCATGGAACCATTAACAATTACCACCTGTTTGCCAATCTTTTTGTGACAGCTTTCGCTTGAAGATTCTATATGCAATAGGATGAAACTTCGTATTTTGCCATCGCAAACATTACATGATAGCATTTCCACTCCAATACTCCAAATGACTTAATGGTTTTATGGCATAATTTTGAGATGAGATGGTGTCTATCGACATTGTCTTCTTCTCTTCATTTTTTTTTTTTGGTGCTTCAAACATATGGATGGTGGTTTAACAAGTAATTAATTGATGATATTATACATTTTTGCTCTATTCTATCTCTACAGTTCCATCGTTTTAATGTATGATCGCAATGCCCGTAAACGCCCGTTCCTTATCCTGGTACACCTGTGTAATGCTCCAATCCTTCGGGTCAACCTTCCAGACCGTGCCTCCGAGATCCACCACATACCATACAGCCTCCTCTTCGTCATATTCGAGACCAATGGCTTCGTCAAAGTTTTTCGTCAGAATTTCGTGGCGCAGACCAGTGACCGCATCGGCTGTCAGCACTGCGGGCTGAGTGCCGGAGCTGTCCAGCTGTACACGGTTGAGGCTGTTTCCGTAGGGCACCTCTCCACGATCAGTCCAGTACAGTGTGTTGGATGCTTCATGTATGGCGAGATCGATGGGTTCTGGCAAGCGATCCAGGATGCAAATAGGCTCCCGGGGAGTGCTGGATTCCATGGGAGCGCAGAAGATTCTTCCCTGGCCACCCTTGGCCGGCCCCTTCTGCGTCCAGTAAAAGACACCCTTTTTGGGCGACACGGCAATACCGACACACCACCTTGCAATGTCACGTTGGCTGGGGTCGGTATGATCTCCAGTTTGGATCAAGACCTCGAGGGCGGAGCCGTCTAGGTTGCAACGCATCACGCGCATGCCTTCGCGGTCACAAAAGTAGAGCTTCTCATTGACAGCATCAAGGACTAGTTGCTTTGGGGTGTGCACTTGGCCCTCAGACACGAGAACCTTGGGGTCAGAACCGTCGAGACCCATGGAGTACACGCTTCCGTCGTTGTTGTGGAAGCTTCCCATGTTTGTGAAATACAGTCGTTGGTGCTTGGCACTGTAGGCCACACCGTCTGGGAGACTGACATGTCTCTGGTCTCCAGAAATAACCTTCAACGGACTCTGGTCTAATTGAACTTGTAAGACCTGTCCCTGGGAATAGATTTCCTTGAGGGACTTGCCGCCAACAGGCCGGCCAAGACCGGTGTCAAGAACAACAAGTGATTTTTTGCTGATTGAAGACATATTCGAAACTGTCGATAGTGGATATTGAACCAGAAACCCATGGCCGTTTTGTCCTTTTTAAGTAGAATGACAACGTGATGAAGCATGCATGTGGCCCGGACAGGGTCCAGTTTTACCGTCTCCACAAGGATGCATGAACGAGATGGTCTCCACACGTGTAGGTGCCGGTCCGGCCTCGGCGCCAGCCGTGTCGACGTCATCCGGCACGGGTCTCGAAAAAAAAATGCCGAATGCCTGCTTGGTCATTTAATTGATGACGAAGTGAATTAATTCAGCGAAGTCGGCGGAAGGCTTGATTAAAAAGCACGCGCCTCTTCAGCTGGCGGGTGAAAGAGCGGTGTTGCCTTGTTCCTCGTTCAACCCTTGGCGCCACTTATCGACAGCCTCACTAGCAGCAGAGCCCCAACCTTGAAATGGTACAACAGTCACAGAGATGGAACAATAATCATCAATAAATCGCTTTCAGGTATATTATCATGCTATATTATCGAGAGTTAATGAGGCATTTAGCATCTTAAGATCGAAGCTTGGATTTGGCTCTATCTGCGCCACAGGCCAAGTGTCCGCGTAGAGCTTCGTGCAAGCGTCCAAGGCTGCCTGCCACCTCGCAACTGCGCGACTAACAGACTCGTCCTCGGAACCATAATGACCTGGAATTGATTGTCTAAATCTAGCGGTGCACTGAAATCGTTCATGCAGTGCTAGCGGGGTGTTTATCGCCGGCAGCAGCAGTCCCATCGCCAGCAAGACGGTTTCATAGTTGGCGACAAGCAATAGCAGCAGGAAGTCGTTAGATGCCAGGCGCTCAGGTGCATGCGGCACCCAGCGCACCCAGTTGCGGAGGGGGAACATTGTCGAAAATTGCTCATCGAGAGCGGTGTTGGTCCAGGGGAACTTCTTGATGTTGTAGACAAAATTGAGAATCTCTTTGGTCGCGTTCCTGAGATCTTGATCCAGTTTGCACTTGGATAATGCCTGGACAGCTTCAGTGACCAAGCGCAAAACCTCAGTCTTGCTCTCAATCGGCGGTGTGATCAAGGCGTCTTCATCGGACATTGTAATTAGCGCTTGTTGGCTGCGCTCCTCGTAAGGTATTAACTAGCCGAGTTGTCAGTCAACATTGGCGAATGGCGTAGGATATTCTAGCTTACAGCGGAAATGCCTTTTAGAAATGCACCATATTCCCGTCTAATATGATAAGGTTAGTCTCTCCTCTTATCTGGAAGCCGGACCATACAGACGGTTCACGGGCGTACCACGCCATAATAGTCGTGGCGCCCGAAAGCGCTTTCATCTCATTAGTCGTTTTATTTCCGCTTAATGTAATAATCATTCCCTGAATGGCAAGACCACGGTAATGGTACTCCACAGCTGCCATGTTCGTTGATTGCGTCAGTGTGCGTAAATGCCCAGCTCCAAATGCATAGAAGCAATGTCGGAGATAGTCAATATTCTCAGCCATGGCGAAGTATCTGTTCGAGTTAAATGACTAGACCACCAACTTTGTGAGAGTCGCACCCACCTGGAAAACTGGTTTATACCAGCTGCTAACCCTTCCCTCTGGACTATATCGAAGTCCCTACGGATAGTACATAGGTGATGCAGGAGTTGTCTTTCCGTTCTGGTCGTCGGCCCCATCCACCCATACTGCGTGACTGCGACCGGGTCCCATGGAAGGGGAATGTCAGGCTGAGGTGCCGCTCTTGATGTTTCATAACAGCAATTGATGGAATCTCCACGAGTCGCACGGAGCCGAAGACATTGTGTGCTGTGACCGACATGAGATGGGAGGGTCCGCGAGGCGAGTGGCAAGAAACGTACCATTCGGGTCTCAATTCATCGCACTTGACACGCCGCCTCCGGCAGACGAGGCAGCCGCTACGGACTTTGCGATGCGTGTGCTTCATGACGGCTTATCTCTGTTACGGTGTGGTGGTGGCTTCATGCGATTGAACGGATGCGGCTCTTTCGCTAGGCACACGATTGCGTACGCCAAGAAACCTAAAAGAGAAAGTTCTGGGCTGTGGCATATTTCGAGGATACCACATGGGTTTATGGCAATGATTATTGAATGATACGATGCGTGCATTCATTTATCCATAACGCGGCTCTTGACCCGCTGTTTCATTCCCATGATCCGCTCCTCTGTAGGGATGCCCGATCATCGGATTAGCGCCTGCGTTTTTTTAGCCACTCGATATCGTCAGCCTTCGTTGCCTTTTTCTTCTTGTGAGCAGAGTATTTTCTACAGTGCTGCAGCACCTCTACGTGCACTGCAATGACAGAAAGACCTGCAGTCCATTAGATGCCACAGCGTAACCTGCATTCCAGGGGACAAACCCATCAAACCCCAACGTGAACAAAGTAATCGCTTTTAAAAAAAAAGTAACAAATTCGCAATCAAAAGTGGGATCGATAAGTGGGACTGCACACCGAGTCAGTGTTAGTGTCGTCATGATTGCCACGTACCGAGGATGCTCGGCCTTCGGTGTCGCCGGCGAGAAGGTCGCCAACCCTGCGACGCGTTGATGATAGCTCGTGACTATCAAGGTAGCTTTCATCCCGTCTAACGAAACAGCTGGCAACATTTTTACCAACCGATCCCTATACGATAAACCCGGATGTGGCGATTTGAATAACGAAATTTGCTCGGCAACTGTGGGGCCCTCCCTCATCGATGGGCTGTTGTGCGATTAGCTTTGCCACTAAAACAGGTACCTACGCCAACCTACTTCTACCCTAGAAAACGGGAAGCCTTCCGAAGCGTCTAGTATAATTAGTACTGTGATTACAAACATCGAGAAGCTTGGTAGGTGGATTCGATCACGGCTAGAACGAATCTAGCTTAATAATTACAACAAGAGAACTGAAGTAAAAGTAATAAGGAATGCCGAGCGTTGGGAAACAGGACAGATTACAAATGCATAAAATTTCAGAACATCGTCACTTTATCCTCCAAGAACATGCAGGAAACAATAAAAATAGCATTAGCACACGCTGGGTACACTCTACCGAGAGTAGTTATTTGTCCAGCATGACTAAATTGCCAGCACCAAACTGCACATTCACAAATCCGGCCACTCTCGCAGAAATTCCATCAGCTTTTGGGTGCGTTTCGTCGTTCCCATCGAATAAAGGACGGTTGAGATGGTCGGGAAAAGAGAGAAGTATAATCTGTAGCAGGGACTCCGGGCTTGCCATCTACCGTATTGACCTTGAAGTGGCGTACCATGGTGGCAATAATAGTTCCAAGGTTAACGTAGGCAAATTTCTCTCCAATACAACGGTGTCGGCCCGCACCAAAAGGAATGTAAGGGCTCTTGGTTCCTTTGGAGACGACACCATATCCGTAGTCTATCGTATCCTCGCCAACTTCGTCTTCGTAGTCTTTGTCGTCCCACCGGTGGGGGTCCCAAGTCGTTGCGTTGACAAAGTACTCATCGCTGAGGGCAGTGTAAATCGGGGCGGCGAGAAGAACGCTGCCAGGCTTGATGGTGTATGGGGTTCCGGGTATGTCCATTGGGTTCTTCACCTTGCGCATGATTGAATGGATGGAGGAATGCACACGCAAGGTCTCCTTGACCACATTCTGTAGCAAGGGAAGCTTGTCAATGTCGCTGTACTGGAGAGGTGGTAGTGTTCCGTCAATGCTCAGGTTGTCTCGCTGTTCCTGGTAGAGTTCTTCAGTGATGTCAGGGCGCGACGCAAGATGAAGCATGATCCAGGTGCTGGCCGACGACGAAGTGTGCTGTCCCGCCATGAGAAGAGTAATCATCATGTGCGCCACCTCTTTGTCTGGAACAGGTTGACCATTCTTGTACTTGCATCGCATCAAGTTCCAAATCATGTCTGACCCTTCCTCTAAATCTGCACCGCTCTCGCGGCGTTTGTTGATGATATCCATGTAAATGCTTCGCATCTTCGCGTGCGCAGCGTCTCGTCGGCGGTTGTTTGGCAAAGGTGCCCAGGGGAACAGAAAGTTGATGGGAGTGAAGCCCAAGTCCAGATCATGGTAAAGGGACGCAAACTCGGCGGTAAGTTTACTCCTCACTTCATCTCCTTGCAGAGCTCGGGCGGCCGTAAATATGGTGATCTGAGCCATGGCGGTGGAAATATCGACGACACCGGAGCGACCGTTAAAACACGACGCCGAGTCAATGTAGTCAATGACTTCCCCTTCAATCTTTTGCACATGGGACTCGAGCGCCCTCTGCGTGAGCCCAAACTTGACAAACTTCTTTTGCTCCATCAACTTCGAATTGGGGCAATCGTATACGACATCGCTCCCGAAGACTGGTGTTGTCAATGGACCATATACCTCTTCGGCGTTGGCATCTTGGTGTCGGCTGTTTAGGACAAAGTCGTTTCCTTGGACGCCGAGGTAGCAGGTAATCTTTCGGCCGAAGAGGACAAAGGTGAAAACGTCGCCGTACTGGGACAAACAAAGGTTAGCATCACTACCAGCACATTGAGGGATTTGGGGGTACGATACCTGTTTTTGGCAACGCAAGAAAAAGGAGTATGGGTCCAGACCGTAGGACACAGCATTTCCAACAAATGGCAACCAATGGAACACAACTGGAGGATCGCTCGACTTGCGCACAAGTTTTTGCTTGAGAATATTCAAAACGATGAATGCAGAGAAAGCACTGATTGCGTAAAGAGAGAGGTACAAAATAGAGACCATTGTGGCTTCTTCTCGGGCTTCTTTGCTCCCAATATTTTACATGTCGCTGGATAGCAAGGAGAAGCAACAGGGAGACAAAGGGCTGTATTTAAATAGATTCTCGGGGTTTTCTAGAGCGGCAACCGGCGAATATCCAAACTCCTCGCCCCCCTAGGTGTTGGTTGATTCCTACGCCAAGCCATTATGCGTATTCTCTCCCCTAAGTTCAGTCCTGTTTCAGCGCCCACAAGTGGATGGCTTGCGTGCCGCTCGGCTCCTCTGCCTCCAGTGAGCCAATTAGAAGCTCAAAAAGTCGATTACATATCAATGATTACTGCATGTGGAGGATTGTCTGGCAGCTAGCCTCCTCTTCATCGAATCTAAGCGATTGCGTGTTCGGGTTTTTTGGGGTCTCGTATTCGTATCTCCACATCTGAGGCTATCCCCACAGCCCGCGCATCCCCAGACAACATAGCCGAAAGCGACGGGTTTGGGGCAAACGCGCACTCCGTAGGCCCATAGATAAAAAGGAAATTTGGGGGCCTCCGGGCTGCCACCGTGTTTCGTAATTCACATGCCTCGCGTTTTGCGGAATCCGAATACCCGAGCCCGGCTGAGTTTTGCCTCGACGCCTAGCTCCTTGACTTTGTCGCCCAATTGCGAAGCGTGAAAAGGCAGGCATAAATAATTACCTAGCATTGATTTCAGAGGTTTGGCGGCTCTATTAGTTAGACATCAGATCTAAATCCCACAGACTGGGTGCTCCACTCCCTCAGAGATCAATCTCGGGTTACATTAGCACTTTCACGCCAGTAAGGAATGGTCTGCGAACCACCCTTTTCACTATTCTAATAAACATAGTTTGAGTTTCATTCACTATTAATCACTCAATATCGCCTAATTGAAACGTTATACGGCCCACGAGGCCTGCTGGCCAGCGCTTTCACCAATATCATAGGCTTACCCAGCACCGCATGTACCAATCAATGCAGCCCAACTTGGACGCTCGACCAGCGAACAGATGTGCTATAAGATACTCTTAGCACAATGTACTCCCATATAGCATTAGTCTGACACGACCGGCCCGTCCCGGGCTTTTTACATGCATGACCGCGCCTAGTACGTCAAACAAACCTGATAACATGTCATCTGAGAAATCTGAGAGGCCAGAATCAACGTTCGTGGGGTCAAACATTACTCGCTCCTATTATTTTCTTACTATTGAAATGATTGCGGGGTTATGAAGAGAGTTTGCGTTCAAAGGTAGGTTGTTTGCTTGATTGGGTGGTGTCAAGCCACCCCATCACAACGACACAGAATATTACGCGCATCTGTTACGGCCATTTCACAAATTGCAATGGTGAAAGGAAGAAAAAAAGGTCCCCGGACATGAGATGAGTTTGATTTTAAAAAGAAAATCTATGTATGCAGAGATGAACGCTTGAGATGTTGTTTAAATATTTATCAATATAAAAAGAGGTATCATTCTTCAGTCAGATCCACCAAAACGCGTGGACTGTGGAAATCGTATCGTGCGTGATATATATCTTGGCTTCGTCAAAAGGTGCGACTTGATTTTTTCGACTTTCGCTCACGGGAAAACGATGAGCTCGACTCGTTGCCGCTGGATTTCTCCTTGGGCTTCGACTTCTTGATGCGCCGGCGGTGGTGTACCGGGGTGGCCATGTTCCTACGAGCCTTCTCATTTTCAGGGTCCGGCTCGACGGACACACGGGTCAGGGCTTTCTCGTCACCACCGACTTCGGTTCCTTGGTCAGCAGCCATGATGGCCTCACAGGCTTCCTGCTCAAGGGCGTCATCGTCACCATCGGTACAGCAATCTTCCAGCTGTTGCTGCCTGGTCCCGATGACTCGAGGTTCCTTTAGCAAATGCCGCTCCTCGTTTACTCCGAGCTTCTGCAGAGCCCAGTCCCACCAGCCAAGGTTCGGTGGGACCCACTCGCCGATGTCCATGGTATAGCCCCTCTGTTCCTCGGGCAAGTTGAGCCAGACGAAAGGCTTGTTGCTGTTGATGCGGCCTTCCATGACAAAGTCGCCAATCTCCTCTGGGATTTTGAGGGCTTCGGCGATCAAAATAGGCTGATAGGCCGGCATGAGGAGGTGCAGTCGGACATGGCGCCACTTCTTCCCTTTTTCCTGGGCTCGGAGGTTGGCCTTGTCGATTTGCTTCCGGGCGGCAAGCATGAATAGAAAGATGGTGTCGATCTGGTTGGTGTAACCGCAGAATCTCTTACCAAGGGGCCTCTTCTCCAAGAGATGGTAGAATTTGGGATACCAGTCGTTGTCCGGGTGGTAGAGGAAGAACCAGTGATCGCAGTGGGGGTCGTCGAGTGTCTGGTTGAGCCGTTCTCCGATCATGTCGTAGACGTACTGTGGAAATTCCTTCTGGGCCATCAGGGCAGTTTGGGCGGCAAGCTGTGTCTGGATGCCCTCGAGTCTCGCGGCTATAAGTTGCAAGGCCTGGACTCCCTGATAGGTCTGAACGACGTTGATGCCGATGCCAACGGTGGTGGCGCTCGTGCTGAAAACGCCAATGATTTTTGCATTGTCGCAGAGCGACTGGGCCAGGACCTGGATTTCCGGGATAAACCTTTGGACCTCTGGGAGAAGCTTTTGTGTTGTATCCGCGGCATCGGTTGCTTTCGTAATGAGCTTGCTCACGTTGGTGCCCACTTCGAATATGGTCTGGATAGCCTGGACGGTCCTCACAATGGGCAGGGATTGCGCGCCGCGCTCGGCGGCCACCTGGACAACTTTTTCCCTGATCTTATCATTGTTAAGGATCCTAGATATCACTTCCATGGTGTCGTTTCTGGTCCAGGGAAATTTGTTTTTAAAACGAGGGTCGAGGGCGAGAGAATAAGCAAAGGGGCATGGGCTTGAGGGGAAGATGGTTCCCCGTGCCCAAAACAGCCAGGCGTGTTGGGCCGCTCTCCGTTCTGGTAAACTGCAGGGGAAAGGAGGAAAACACTGGATCTTGATTTGGGGACGGCCTCAGGTGGTCTTTGACATTCACTCGATCTGCGATGATTCGCGGGGGGACGCGTCAGGTAGAGATTGGGCAGGTCAACAGTCTGGCGCTGGACGACGTCACGTGGAAAACCAGTCGAGTCACCAGTAAAATGTGTTGTCGCATAAATGGGCGCTGTCAAACACTGACCCGCTCACCGCCATTCCCACTGTGACTGGCGGTGGGGCGCATTGGCTCGGTGAGGCGGACGACGGTGCATGTACGTTACTGGCTCACCCATTTGTTACGGAAAAGATGTTCGCGGAGAGTGGCCGTCGAGGTATCAAGCAGAGGGAGACGTGTATCATGCCTACATACCTGAATATTCGAGGCCATCGCCAGTTGAAAAAATAACACACTGCGGCGCGGGCTCGCTGATCGACATCGCTAAACCGACCCATGACTAATCCCCGGACCAACCCCTCACCAGCCCTTTTTCAGGGGGCGGCCGGTTCTGTTCTAGCACGCTTTCAACACCGTCTTTTCGCCCCCAGCCCCGTTCCTGGCCGGTGGTTCCGGCCACCTGGAGCTGAGCCTACACCGTTACGCTGGCTGCCTCCAAGGATAGTCGACCCAAGGCTGAAACAGGTTTTGATCCAGAATCAATCGGGATGTTGCCATCAGGAAACTGTACATGTATAGAAACTCTCTTATGCAAAATTTTGCGCGGTTTCCATGCGGCCCACATTCAATAACCAACCACAATGCTGTAAATCTGCAACGTCTGTTCTTCTCTCCAGGTCCACCACGATAAGCATCGTGGCGCTGTGGAGCAGCGTGGATAATTGCTGACGCTGTTGACGCTGTTGACCAAGGAAGCAGCGTCCGATACTCTATACTCTCTTTTCTAGACCGCCATGGAAGTTTGGGGTTGATTGGGCTTGACCGACCACGACGCTACCCTATGCCAGAGTGGCATGCCTGCAGTCGAGAAGATATCTCCTCGCGATGCCTTGTTTGCCACTTACCCCGCTTATGCAAGTTTCCGATTTTGTCTTCGATCCAGTTGCTTAGTCTTGCGAATGAAAGGTTCCCCTAATGCTCAGGCGAACACTGTACTTTTCGCCAAGTCTATAACCAAATGGATATCTTGATCTAGCCTGACGAAGCGGGCTCTCCGATACTAAAACGATACTTTCATATGTCTCTTCTCACAAGGTTAGTTAATCATAAGATCCTATACGATTAAGTTATTATGGCATTAATTTTGATTATTGTGCATTTGGTACTGAGGACCATATTTATCGTTAGTATAATGTACAATAAACCCATGTTCCAACTTCCATATGATTTTTCATTAAATATTTAAGACTCGGAAGATGGTGTAAGACCCACTTGATAGCATGTCTTTACATAGATATATTATAACTTGAATTCTCCTTGAATCCATCGATGTATGGGATAGAATGGCAACATTAAATCACTCTTGAATTTATTCCACACTTACATGTAAACGGAGTAATGCCAGTTGATGCTCAGGTGTTGTCACATTATTCAAAACAGTTCATTGAACTATGTCTTAATACTGAGCTATACAAAACCATATTCGGGTTGTCGAGCAGCCTGATGCAGGTATGGAAACGGTGAAGAATAGTACGTACCATACATCAAGTATGTGGGGGTCATCGATCGATGATGGAGTATCATGCCATGCCAAGCAGGACACGCCCATTGAACCAATCGGTCAAGCCGGTTTAGAAAGAAGCAATATGGGTTATGGGTAATCAAGAAATATGAACATGGGAAATCAAAATCATGACACACTACTGATAAATGATTAGAGTTCGAATAAGCTTCTACAACCGTTAAGTCAGATCCCTCCGCTTTTTGAAAACGTTGTGATCTGCTCTCGTCTTGGCTGACGCCCAGCTCTCCTGCTAAATATCAAGAGCAAAATCAACGAAAAAGTAAAATAAAGACGGGATGAGCGGCAGCAGATTAATAATCCTAGCCTAAAATGCACATTGGGGCTGCTGTCGACTTTCTTGCTAGCGATGGATTCAGGAAAGGCGCCGCCAAGGAGTGATCCTTTGGGACTTTCTAGTCCGTTAGCAGTCACCTGAAACGCGCCAGATGGCATCTGACTCTGGTGTTATTGCCACATCTGGCGAATGCGCAAACTCTTACGGCCAGATTCGCGATGGATTGCGTATGCGGAATTTAGACCAGCAACGTTGAATGCATGTGATCGACGGCGCTTTTGCTCCGGCATTGGTCAGATGCTCGACCGCGTTAGCTTCCGTGTTTGGTCGCTTTAGATGCATCATAGACACTCGGAAAGTGTCAAAGGATGAAAAAGAAACAAGAGACAAAGAAGAAATCGTGCTCCCCCGT
Organism: Calonectria multiphialidica; assembly: GCA_020623665.1. Taxonomy (NCBI): domain Eukaryota; kingdom Fungi; phylum Ascomycota; class Sordariomycetes; order Hypocreales; family Nectriaceae; genus Calonectria; species Calonectria multiphialidica. Next base: position 40,582 of record JAHVYC010000149.1, read on the forward strand.
TATCATCCTGTTTACAAATAACTCGGAACGCGTTATCTCCGTGCTGTAAGGAAAGAATTCTCTCGCGTAAACAGGTGCGACAATAATCTATTAAAGTTTTATCTCGGGATGAATCGATCATCGTGCTGCACGTGACGAATGAAGACGGATGGAACGGTCAAAAAGTTAATGTCCTAGCCTTCCATGCCGTGTCTGAGAATGAGCTCATAGATCCCGGTCTAGAACACGGTCCAGGCCCCGTCTCACTCAGCCTGTTGCAAATCCGCCGTGAAGCCGATTGTAAAACAAAGCCACTCGCTATATAATTGATTCACCTTCCAAATTACCACCCCTGAAACTCTCTTCGAGCTCCTGGGTCCTGATAAAAACGGCATTTTATTTTTGGATGGGCAAGAACGATACCCGGCCATCGTAGTTGGCATGTCGGCAATAGATAGCGTGTATGAACTCAAGGAAGCGTAAGTCCCGCCTCGTCCCTGGCAGGCGGACACACATCTGACTGATACAAAAATAGGGCTGCCGAGATTGAGTTTCAACTCATCGTTAAAGAGCTGCGCGATATGGACGATCGCTTCCGCCGCGCTGTCAAGCAGCAACAAGAAGCCATCAGGGCGAGCTTTGTCGAATGGGACCGAGCAAAAGCATCCGTCGGCGGAGTTAATATGGGCGCATCCGGAAAACCGATTGTGAATTGACTTTTTGGTACATATTCATGAGGCTGAGAATTCAAGCATTTTGGGTCGGCCCGGCGGATACACTTTTTGGGGATTGGCGTTGGCATACCTGCAGATACGGTTTGAGGTGTACTAGGTTTTGTCGATCAAATATCACTCTCGTTCGGAATTTTTTTCTGATTTAGATATTATAAGGCGTTCTACAAATTCGGATTGTCCCGGGTTCTAGTTCACTCGCGTGGGGTTCCGTGCCGCAGTGGGTGCAATGTGAGGCTGTCCGTAATTAACTTTGCCGCTTTCAGAAAAGCGTAACGGTCCCTGAACATCGTGAGATCGTATAGCGGGGAATGACGTCTGACGTCTGGAGTATTAAATAAAAGTTGCACGGGTGATAGGCAAAAGAGTTACCAAGTATGTAAAAAATATTTGAGAAGAATCCCTAACCTAGGATTCGGTAGTTGTGTGTATCATTTCAAAACTAAATCAAAGCTGATTCTTAAGCTCCGTCTATTCGTAACCCATTTTATCCCATACAAATTCCCTCTCGCGGCTTTTCGCCTTGGCGAGTTATACAAAAACATTAGAAAAGAGAATACTTTTAAGCCTCCTCGGGCCAGACGTTGTAGCCAAACGTATCCTTCATGTTGACGAATCGTGTGTGACGTCCCTCGGCAACCTTCTCAACAGCCTGGAAGTCATCCTCTGAGATGTCAGGCACCTGGAAGTTGCTCTCGATGCGAGAGGGGGTAGAGCTCTTGGGGAGCACCACGTAGCCGCGCTTCAGGCCCCAGCTGAGGAGAACCTGGGCGAGGGTGTTGCCGCTGCGGTCTGCCACTTCGTTGAGAGTCTTGTTTGTTCGGACCTTCTCGCCGGTTGTGGGGACCTGGTCTTGTGAGCCGAGGGGAGAGTAGGCCTCGACTAGGATGTCGTTCTCCTGGCAGAACTTGACCAACTCATAGTTGGGAAGGAAGGGGTGGACCTCGATCTGGTTGACGGCGGGCTTGATCTTGGCAAATCCAAGCATCTTCTTCAGGCCAGAAACAGTCCAGTTTGAGACACCGATAGCACGGGTCTTGCCCTGCTCCAGGAGCTCCTCCATGGCCCGCCATGTAGGCTCTTGGTTCTCAGTGAGCTCCTTCTTGATGATGTACTTTCCGTCTGCGCCAAGCTTGGGCAGGTTGTTGTCATCCTTCTCAGCGGCAATGGGCCAGTGGACAAGGAACAGGTCGACATAGTCGAGACCAAAGTTCTTGAGGGAGTTTTCAAGCGACCACTTGACCTCCTCGGGCTCGTGGAGGTGGTTCCACACCTTGGTGGTAATGAAGATATCCTCTCGCTTGACAGATGGGGTCTCCTTGAGGAAGTCCCTGACAGCCTCGCCAACCTCAGCCTCGTTGAGGTAGAACCAGGCGCAGTCGAGGTGTCGGTAACCAACCTTGAGAGCACAGGTGACGGCCTTGTAGGTCTCGCCCTTGGCACCCTCGTTGGCAAAGGTGCCAAAGCCGAGGCCGGGGATCTTGACACCGTTGTTCAAGGTGAAAGTGGTCTGGTTGGACACGGGAGCCATGGTGACGGTTGTTGGGGCAGATGGTACGTTGGGAGTTGAATACGGGAAAGTGAAATACAGAGTGGATTTCTTCACGGCAGAGGACGCAGAGTTTTATTATCAGGAAGACGCAATTGAGTGAATTACCAGTGATGATCGCATGTTGATTTGCCCACCGTGCGCGCGCAAGCGGCGTTGTCGCTATTCAGGGACAACACAGCCAAGTGGAGCATGACATCACAGCGGCGTACGGGTACCCGCTTTCCCGTTTCACCAAGCCGAAAACTTTTCGAAAATTGACTCGGTTTTGGAAAATGTGATAAACCGTAAGCGCTTGAGGCGGTTCAGTCTCTGTCGGACCTGCAAACGCTGCGGCGACCGTATTTATCACTGACGACAGTTCAGTGGAACTGGTGGGGGCGAGATTCTGCAGTGGCCCACCAATCGGTGGGGCCGGGCGGTATTTGGGCGGCCATTGGCAGCAGCCGCAGGCCCTCGACAGGCCCTATCGCAGGGATTTCACAGGGCTTTGACAGGCCAGTCGCAGGCCAGTGATGTCAACGTCTCCGTTCCTGAGAGTAATGCGGCTCAATCCATCTCCAACGGCGCGTCTAGCGTGCTCCATGTGTGCTCCATGAGTGCTCCATGATTGCTCCATGCGAGCTCCATTGTAATGCCCGCTACCGACCTTTTCCGGCCTCTCCTCGGGACTTTTGCCCCCTTGAGGAGCCTTGAGTACCCTCCAGTACCCTCCGGTACCTGCCTCCCAGCCCTTCAGCCCCGTCGCGTTCATGTAGTCGCCATCCATCCCTGAACTTCTGTGACAAGAGGGGCGGCGGATCCGTTAGGGCTTCCAAGCTCCAAGCGGCGCCTCACGTCACCGTGGCATACCGGTGGGTATAACGGAGTGCCAGTTTTCGCCCAACGTCATGGCGTGGCAACGCTAGGAGGAGGTATTGGCTGTTCCGCGCAATCAGCTCCCCACTTGTAGATGGAGCCAGATTGAGTCCCTAGATACGTCGCGAACGCGGGAGCTGACCGAAGTAACCGCTAGAGATAAGGATGCAAAAACAATGTCGCCTCGAGCAAGTTGATAAATATCACTTTGGCGCCCCGTCAAAAGGTTCTTGTTCAGCTCACTCAGATACCCTCTTCTGCCTATCATCTTTCATCTTGCCCTATAATCTAGGCACTTGGAGACTTACAAGAAAAAAACTAAAAAAACACCAACAAATTCTTTGCTCTGCTATTCATTCTATCCAAGATGCCTGCTTTCGAGGACTCTGACTTTGGCGTCCCCGTCAACGGTACCAACGGTACCAACGGCCACACACTCCCCATTCCCGATGACTCTGGCAACGGCGCCATTGAGATTCCTGCCACCAGATCCGCCATGTCGGAGGCTTCCAAGTACATGCACAATCTCAGCGTCTCCCCTTCCATGAAGGAGAGGAGGTCATCCCGCAACTCCTTTGGAACTTCGCTCCCCATTCCCCGGTCCAAGAGACCCTCCCGCCTCTCTGCGGTCCACCCCAATGACGGCGCCACCCGCCCTGGCATGCCCCCGATCCAGCCTACACGAGAGCTGCTTATCTCGCAAGCCCAGTCCGTGTACCCGGAGCTGGTCGAGAAGGCCAAGAACATGGCCTTCGCCTTTGACATTGACGGTGTCCTCGTCCACGGTGACCGTCTTATCCCCGAAGGCCGCCGGGCCCTCGAGATCTTGAACGGAGACAACGAGCTCGGTATCAAGATCCCCCACATTTTCCTGACCAACGGTTCGGGCAAGATTGAGACCGCCCGTTGCGAGCAGCTCTCCAAGATCCTCCACAACCCCGTATCCACCGATCAGTTCATCCAGTCTCACACTCCCATGAGCGCCCTGGCCGAGTACTACAGCACCGTCCTCGTCGTCGGTGGCGAGGGCTACCGCTGCCGTGAGGTCGCCGAGCAGTACGGCTTCCGCAACATCGTCGTCCCCAACGACATCGTCGCATGGGACCCCACCATTGCTCCCTACCGTGTCTTCACCGACGAGGAGCGTGCTACCTCTCGTCCCCGAGACTTCACCAAGATCTGCATCGAGGCCATCATGGTCTTCTCCGACTCGCGAGACTACGCTACCGACATGCAGATTATCATGGACGTCCTGCGCAGCAAAAACGGCCGTCTGGGCACCGTCGCGGAGGATCCCGTCGCCGAGCGCGTCCCTATTTACTTCTCCCAGGGCGATCTGCTATGCCCCACCGAGCACCCCACCCCCCGTATGTCCCAGGGTGCTTTCCGCATCGGTCTTGAGGCCATGTACAAGGCCCTGACCGGTGCTGATCTGGAGCGTGTCGTCTACGGCAAGCCTGAGCTGGCAACATACAAGTACGCCGACGAGGTCCTCACATCATGGATGGGCGAGCTCCACGGAGAGGAGAAGCTGCCCCAGAACATCTACATGATCGGCGACAACCCGGCCTCTGACATCATCGGAGGTAACACCTACGGGTGGAACACATGCCTCGTCCGAACTGGTGTCTTCCAGGGCGGCGAGAACGACGAGGAGAACCCTGCCAACTTCGGAGTCTTCCCCAACGTCCTGGAGGCCGTCAAGACCGCCCTCCGCAAGGAGCTCGGCGAGGACTTCAAGATGTTCTTTGACGAGAAGATCAACCCGGTGCTCCACGGCGCCCCGGCTGATGCGGCTGTTGTTTAAAGCGAGCGTTGTTTTTACATATAGAGATAGGTTTATATGGGCACACTTGGGAAAAAGTTACGATCACGTCACATTACTTGCAATATAGATAGAGCATCATAGATATCAGCAAGATTGTCATTTGAGGGTTTGGGAAGGCGACGAAAGCCTCTGGTTTCCCCCCACCCTCCCGCATTTTCTAGTTTGTTATACAGATATTTCTTCAACGTTCATAAAAAATCTCTCCATGCTCAACCAACACCGTGAAATGACGTATTAAACTGGTCCCTTTGTGGGTTCTCGTCTCGGTATGACCCGCTCGCTAACCGTCTAGTTCAGGTGTATGTCAGATCAGTGGAGGCATTATGGGACAGTGATAACACAACCCGGCCAATGGACGCGTCCTCAAAACGTTGCCAAGGGTCCCAAACGGAGTTCCGGCAACATCTGTGGTCTGAGATGAAAACTTAAAATCTGCCTTGCGATGCGCTCTAGAAGACATCATTACCACATCAGCGACCCCTGTACCCTGGCGCGTTGGCGCCTCAGCACCGCATATGAACTGGATCCATGGTTCCATTTGCCTGCAACCTGAATAGCTGAGGGACTTTAGTAAATAAGATCATGTTTTTACGTGTCCGGTGCTTTGTGACGTTTCAGTCGAAGAACAGGGCAGTACTGCATAATATCCTGTCCGATGATCTCTCTTGGCACCTCCAGTCCTATAGCTACTGTATTCGTTGCTTACGGGGAACCGGATATTAATTTTACGTGAATATTTTAACGGCGAGGAGGGGTGGTTGGGAAGGAAGTCAATAAATTCTCAATTTGAGTCCTTTAACCATGTGGTTACATTTGCTATGCTAAATACGTTTCCGCAAGAAGGCGGGAAGCAAGTCTAGTATGCTTTAAAACTTAGCAGGCAAATCAAGGAACTAGCTTGGATGTTCTCAAAGTATGAGATTTGGCCAGACACCTTACTCCCATCTGGAAACACAACAAGCAAATATCAAAATCGCCCCCGGCACAGATATCGCACTTATATACAGTGCTGCCATACGCGATATCCACAAGACAGGCATCGCACATGACGTTGGAGCTAGTTTTTGCTGGAGGCTTACTCTGAAAAATCGGAGCCGTCTGGTTGATCCCGGCCTCTCCCTCAGCAGCATATCTCTTAAGAAGCTCGGAGACTTGGCGATGCTGATAAAAGTCAGCCCACCATAAGGGTGTGCGGCCAAACCCGTCTGTTTGATCCAATTGGATCTGGCCAGTGTGGAGAAGAAGTTTTGCTGCACTAGCATGGCCATTTCTTGCTGCAACACATAGAGCTGTTGAACCACACCAATGTCTAGCGTTCGGAGCGAACTTTTTGCTAGTTAAAAGTGCCTGCAGCATTTCATCATAGCCCGCATTTGCCGCCAACATCAGGGGTGTGATGCCCATCTCAGTCCCCCGGTCAATAGAATCATCCTTTGACGTCGGGCGGGGCGTGTCGTGTTTACCGTTGCTTGTAGCAGCGAACCCAGCTTCGTGCTTTAGCAAGATCTTCATAATTTCCAAATTGTTCCGATTCACAGCTGAGTGAAGCGGTGACCACCAAGTGTTGTCTTGGGCAGCGACATCTGCTCCTTTCTCCAGGAGCCACTCCACCACCTCTGAGCTAGCGTTGGCGGTAGCTGTACAAAGAGGTGTCCACCCGACAGTATCCGGAGTATTTATGTTTGCTCCCTTCTCCACTAGCCACTTTACCACCCCGAAATGATTATTCGCGGCAGCTACATAAAGCGGCGTGACTCCAGAATGATGTCGGACGGTAACATCTGCTCCCTTATTTAAAAGCAGTTTGACCACATCAAGGAAGCCATTTTTAGCAGCTACAAGCAGCGGTGTCCATCCTTCAGTATTTGGGATGTTGGCATCCGCTGCCTTTTCCAAGAGCCACTTTACTACCTGGAAGTGACCCCTGGATGCTGCTAAAACAAGTGCAGTACTTCCGCTATCATTTTGGGCAGTAACGTCTGCTCCATTTTCTGCCAGCCATTTTATAATCTCCAAATGGCCATGGTATATAGCAATCAGTAGTGGTATCCCCCCGCAATCATTCGGCGCAGCATTATATGCTCCTTTTTCCGCCAGCCACTTCATAACCCCTAAGTGGCCATAATTGGCGGCAATAAGCAGCGCTGTTTCTCCGGAATTATTTGCAGCAGTGATATCTGCCCCCTCACTCTCTATCCACTTTAAAATCTCCAAGTCGCCTTTGACTGTAGCTGAGTGAACTGGTCTCCACCCACCACTAATTGGGGTATTGAGATCTGCTCCCTTCTCTTGTAACAGCTTTATAATTTCCAAATGGCCGTGATATGCGGAAATACTGAGGGGCGACCATTCATGCTCATTTGGAATAGTAGCATTTGCTCCGTTGTCGAGTAGCATTTTGACCACTTCAATTCGTCCGTACTTTGATGCCAAGTACAAGGGTGTTTTTCCATCATTGGTAACTGGCGAATTAATCGCATTCGCGCTCAAAATCATCTTTACAACATCAGTGCTGCCTTGTATGCAAGCAACTTGAAGAATGTTTCTCGTACTGTCACTTTCTTCAACAGCTTCACATTTCTGGTCTTTCATCAAAGTCATTGCCACATCCTTTAAGTTGAGTCTCAATGCAGAACAGATGGGACCCATTGATGAAGGTTCGATAGCAAACTCCGAAACCTCTGTGTCTTGTTCATCGAACCACGATTTCCAGGCGTTCCAGGCGTGATTCCTAGTGTCAAAGAACTTTATCGCCAGTTGTGGGATTTCCTCATCGACTTGTGAACCTGACTGAACATGGTAATGCCAGTACGCTACTGAATACTTGCGAAAAGCTACGCCGGAGCATGGAGAATGGCCTGGGGCATCCTTCCAAACCCCCTGAAAGCTCATGTAATTAAGACAAGCCTTGGCAAGCACCGCATTGTGATATTCGCTCGGCATTAACACGGGTGTTTGTGACAAGTTGCAAGTGTGGAGATTGTGCAACAAGTACTGCTTGACGGAAAAGTGGGTCAGATGTACTGTTCGCAGGTTTGCGGGAGTATTCGAATGCTGGCTCCTGACCTCCAGAAGAGATCCGCAAAGTTCAACTATTTCGCTGCTTATATAGTCGTCATCTATGGTATCTGGAAGATTCTCAAGCAGGAGGGCCTCGGATTCATCAACCAGAACTGCTTCAGTGATCTCGTCCACTGTGAGAGGCCGCAATGCAAACGCAGTCCAGCGTAATAGCGCATAGGTGCGTTGTTTCTCCCACTCTGGGGACTGGGCGATTCTTTGCCAACTTCGGTCGTATAATTGGTCCAGTCCAGTTGGGGTTTCTTTGATGCTGCTCTCGAGCTGTTTCTTGTTCATCCCTCTCCGCAAAGACTTCTCCTGCATTTTGAGCCAGAGAAATTGGCCTTGGCATTGGTTCGTCATGGTCGCGGCGAGATTCGATCGGACATCATCGCCCTTGTTGGGTAATTTTCTGTCGACGATATCCCGGGAATATATAGCTGTATCAGCCTGTACGTCATCGAGCGAAATCTCGTATTCAATGACACTTTGGTGGGTTTGTTCTGTGAGGGCATATCGGATCTCTGACTCGGCTCGACTGACGATAAGAACGCGAGTGTTAGTTCCGACAACTGCATGCGTGATGGTGTCGATAAATTTCACGACCGATGTACTAGTGTTATCCAAGTACCTGCATTCATCTAAGCCGTCTACAATAAATGTGCAACCAGGGATAAGATGAAGCAGGTGTTTGAAAACATCGATAGTGCTTGTACGAGACGCGACAGGATCCGGATCGGTTTCCCATCTGCTGCGGACGTATTCGAATGCGGCCTGATCATGTGCTACAACCTGTGAAATCCACGATCGCAAAGCTAGGAAAGAATCTTCACGACTTTCGAGCTCAGATGAGAAGAAAAAGTGAGCTACTGGAGTCTTGAGGCTGAAAGAGAGCTGTTTGACAATGTGCGCGCAAAGAATGGTTTTCCCGAAGCCAGCGGGCCCGTAGATCCACAGCATCTTCGCGCATGAATGAAATTCTTGGTCAAGCCATCGCTGGAATTGAGGTCGCTGGAAGATCCAATCGCAAGTGTCAACGAGCTTTGCCTCGGTGGAGTCATGGTACATTTCGTTTGCTGATCCGTGTCCGAGCCACGAGTGAAGTTTCCGTCGTATTTCAGCTTCGCTCTGCCTGTTCATGTTTTCGATTTGGTTGAGAAGCTGTCGCAGCTCAACGCGCCAGTTATGATCTGATGAAGTACCTGGTCATTCCAATGTTAAAATATAAGCTGCAGGCTTGATGTCTATGTTTGCACCTTGTTCAGAGAGATTTCGCGTGTCCGATTCGCCCGCTAGCGCTATACTCTGTATCGCATTGGTCGGCACTAGATTGTGCAGTTGTTGTACCAGTTGTTCAAATAGCGCAACTTGATCTATGCGCTCTGTCTTTCCACGAAGTGCCCAAGTCAGCTTACGTCGCCTTATGCCGTGGGCCTGGGCCGACGTTTCGGCTTGACTATGGCGGTGCGAGGATGCGTCTTTTGCATTGCAGATAGCGTTGATAATTTGGAGAATCTCATGTACTGTCGCAGATGTGTCTTGTTCATCAAGAGCGGGATGGTGGTCTTTTGCTGGCGCTGACGTTCCAAGCCCGACACAGTGGCCCCATTTTTCTAGGCGGACCTTGGCAGCCTTGAACCTGATGTCTAGTACGTGCGAATCAGTATCAAATGACAGGTAGTCCTGTACCTTGTCCACAGTCTCTAAGCACGTGCTAAAAAGGCCTGCGATCCCCGCGATCCCAATGGCTAGGCCGGCAGCTTCCATGGTGTTGTGATGTATGGACACAAGAGTTGCGGCAGTGGCGCATCCGCACTGAGGAGATCCCATCCGCTGTCCACCAATAATATTGTCAGGGCCGCGCACCCTGAATGCAGCCAAAGTATTCCCGCGTCGGGTGACATATGATCGTATTTTAGACCCGTTGTTCGTGAACGAGGACAATAATGCCATGCCACCTTTAACAAGGAAAAAATGTGCACCACATTCCTACGTAGTCTTCCGTAGCTGTGTACCAAAGTTTATTTATTGATGGTGCTGATTAGGAGGAGTCTTGAGACAAAAGGAAGGTTCTCAAAGAAGGAGCATGGCTATTGTATCCGACTTTATGTTAATTATTTTATCAAACATCGGGGCTTTAAATGGCGACCAAGTATTAATTATCGCATGGCCAATGATGAGGCGAACTACCAGAGTAACCTCGAAGCACCGTCAATGTTGCTGCTGCCCAAGCACACACTTTGATGCTGTCTACGATTACAAAATGTCTCGGCCCGACAACCACATTGATGAGATGGCACAGAGTTAGGGTGATGTGTCACCAAAAGGTCGTAATCCAAATAGAATTTGGGTTTTAAAAAGCACATTTCGGGCAGTGTACGCTGAAAATGGCGGTGGATTCAGCACGTTTGGTGTGGAGGGAACTGGAGGGTAGAGATTAAATATATGCCCCTTACCTTGGGTCATATATGCCCTTATTAAAGAAATAAAGTTCTACTGATTCAAGGGAATCAATGATTCATGCACCTTGTAGCCAGGACCGCTTGGGAGGAATTTGGGGGCGCAAGGGGGCCGCTGTTTGTTTAATTAGCCCCCACCGCTTCACTTCTGAGGAATCAGTTTCAGATTTGTCACCCATAATTGTTTTCCTTCATGCTGGTTGTTCTATTCCCTTTCTTTTCTGTTGAAAATTTGTTTGACTGTTCCTTAACCGCGTCTGCAATATTCAGGTCCTCAAAAACGATGCGAGGAACAGGCCTTGTTCTTCTTTTGGGCGCAAGCGCCTCCTGCATGGCTAGGGTAGTTATAATACGATAAAACGTCAGAAACAGTACTAACAGTCAGGCCAGTCATGCCTTTCAAGCTCCCAATCCACCCTTTTGGCTTCTCAAACATCTGCAGCTTCTACAACAGGATCGGAATTAACGACCACTACCGAAGCTTCAACAACAGCAACAACAACAACAACAATCACAACAATAACAACAACCACGACTACCGATCCTTTCACAGCCTCTACCACTTCCACAACCACAGCACCCCCTTCATCAACTACAAGCGTATCGATTGAGGGTGACTTGGAAAGTAGGTTATTTACTCCCAGAAAGCCAGTGACTCTATGTGACCCTACGTGATGGAAATCATCAGGTATTTAATTTTCTAATGTGCTTTTCTTTTATAGCATCTAGCTCATCGGGAACGATCTCGGCAATCACCTCTTCAACGAGCTCGGCAATCACCTCTTCGACGAGCTCGGCAATCACCTCTTCGACGAGCTCGGCAATCACCTCTTCAACCAGCGCAGCAGCTCAGAATCTCCCATCCTGCTCTACCAATGACCAGTGTGCCCCCGGACAGCTCTGTGTACTCGGTAGATGCATTCAACCTTGAGGAGGCGCGCAAAAAATGCGAAGATGATCAAACCTGCGACGTAGGAGTCTACCACATTGGATCTTGCGTATCCAACTCTGATTGTGGCTCTGGTTGTATTTGTCAGGCCGGAACCTACTTCTTGAATAGCACTTGCGGAACCAATGCTGATAGCATCTTTGGAGATAGCTGTCAGAATGGATCTTGCACGGATTGTCCCACTCCACTTCGCATATATGTGATACATGCCACCTGGCGGGGATACCTGCTACCAGGTTCAAGCTGCGAACACCTTCCACTCAAATTAAGTAACCTTTGATGGCTAGATGGGGACGTCAAAGGAAAGTAATATATGACCTCATTACAGCGCCCTGAAAGGCCGTAAGACCACTACACGAACGTCTTGTTAATAACAATTAGTCATTTTTCAACGCTCTGCGAAGGCGCATGTTGAATATTTGCTCTATTAAATCTTTGATGATTCTGTCTTCTCTCTAAATGGAAACATCCATCCCCTAGATTTAAAATACCCTGAGCCATATATATTAGTTAAATCGGCATTCTCAAATATTTAAATTCCATAGTATTACAGCTATGGTTGAAACTGCGATTGAACTTAAAAGAAAAGGGAAGTGGTGTGGTGGAACTTTGATATGAATAGGTGATTGGATAAATGGATGCAAAGCAACCCTATATATGTACAGTGGCTTGAAAGGACAGTTAGGATATGTCGCAATGCCAGAGGTCTTGGCCAATTGTATAGATGAGCTCGAACTGTACATTCATCCCCACGCTCTCTCGATGGGTTGGTCATTCACACACAAACGATGGGGCTAGCGTTTTGATGCGACAAACTAAATTGAATCTGTTTTCATGAAATCTGAAGACACAAGACGCAAGACATAGATTTTATTCCATGTTACCACGACGTTTCTACATATTTGTGCATCTCGCTATGTGTTTAATTTATTTGTATGGTGCATCGCGGCGGTAATGCCACGAAGAAGAATCACTGAATACTCTTTCATATCCCAGTACCCCCTCGAGAAGGTGCAGAATGAGTGTGGGAGAAACCGTGAACTGGCCCGAATATCGGTTGTCGCAGGAGAGCGTAAGCGTATCATAGGTGAGACCAAAACCACAGGTGCCCTGGTTGAGTTCAATTTCAACGGCAGGAGGCTGAAAATTGTTAGCGACGCTCGTGCCCCTCATGCTTGTACGTGATCATTCGAAATAGACGCATAAAACTCATCGGGTTTGCAATCAATATTAAAGGGTGATTGAAATGTTACTGACCTTGTTTGTGAGGTTTGGGTTAATTTTGCACCATCTTTTCAGGTACTCCGACAGTACGTCTAGTGTGGGGCTATGAGAGCACTGGATCTGTAGCTTGGTGTTGCTATAGGAGTTCATGATGAGGTGATATGGTGGCTTAGAAAACAAAGTGCCTGGCTTGGGAAGTGAATTGGGATCAGGAAGAAAATCAATGGCTGGCGTCGCAGACTTGGTCGCTACAGTCCTTGATGGCTTCTCCACAACCTCCTCGCTAACATCGGCCCACTCATCTCCAGTTGTCGAGTGAATAGGCAGCGACGTAGATGGTTGCTTCTTGCTTTGGAAACATTCGAGGAGCTGCTCTTTGAACACTTGCGCGAACTGAGCTGGTTGGTACACATGAACCTTGGGAATTGAAACCACAAAACCTTTCCGGCCATCCGACCACTCGGTAGATGCTCTTTCACCTTCAGTGACCTGGATTCTCTGTGTTAGTCTCCCTTTAACATATCATAGACCGCCAGGTGACAAGAACGATGCAATGTCATCTGGCGGCAATGGTAATCTCTCTAAGGCTGTTGGGAATCTCACATCGACGTTAAGATTTAGCCTGGAGGTAAACTCTCGAATCTTCTCAACCACTTTTTCGGACCATGCATCGTGGCTTGAGTCATCCATGAGCTCTGCAATCGTCACCAGCCACGTGTGCACGATGCCAATCACGGATCGGACGAGCTGGCCTTTGTCCTCGTAGATTTTGTCCAAGTCGGAAATAATAATTGGCCATTGTGGCTCACAGTAGACTTCAAGGCCCAAGAGATCTTTGACTTGCTTGAGAGCAGCTTGGATGGGAGCATCTGGCTTGTCCCAGTGGTCCCGCACGGTTACCTTGACCTTGAGTGGGCTGATCAGAGCGGGGTTCGAGTTAGCTAGATTCAGAAGTTGCCGAAACAGGGTGCCCTACAGCGACATCGTACAAACAAAATACTGCAACAGTTTGGGAGGAAAAAATTCTGCGGAACGAGACTGAAATTGGAAGCCGAGGGAAAGATTCAATTGCGTCCTTGCGTGAAAGATTGGCGGGGTGATGAAGCTCCCTTTGAGCAATTGGACCAAATAGCCTGAGGTAACAACATGCGCCTAGTGTGTAAGCCACCAGAGTATCCAAACATTACGAATCCCCTAAAAACTCAACAGAAAAGTCTCGACCAATGGAAGAAAAGGCCACGATTCTGGACGCCTGGGAACAGCTCGAGGCCATCGCAATCCACGCCAAGCGACGCTACTCATTCAGCTGAGTTTTGTGGCGCTCGACAAGCGGCAAATGCCAGGCACGAGGCAGACTTGCGGTCGTCTAATCTCAGGGCCCCCCTCCACAATGCCGCGTTACCGGGGTGCCACTAAAGTAGTCAAGCGTTTCTTCCCTGCCCTACGGCGCGGCAACGACTCAAGGCCAAACACCAACTAACCATACATTAACCATCGTGGTAACCTTGCTACCCTTAGACCCCTAGAAGCGGGGCCTACCTAGCGCCTCCCAGCCGCAAGTGGACACGGGATCACGCATTGTGCATTCGTGAACTTCATCTCTCAACAGCGTTGCTCGCTCGCTTAGCTTGGCTTCGTGAAGACGGATGCATTCCGCCAACCCCCCGCCATCACCAGACGGCGGGGTTCCTCAGGGTGGGGGAAGATTTCAGCCTCGAGATAGAATTCACGCTAATGTTCGCCGTTGTCTGTTGCTCGCTAGGCAGTAACCTGGCGGCGCTATGCTCAGGGCGATGGTGGCATGAGGGGGTTGTACTCAGGGGTTTGAATTGTATATAAAAGGGTCTTGGTCACATAGACTCTGCTCAATATCCCAGCATACCATCCTCCATCACAACTACCTTCCATACACCTACTTCCTTTTTACAAACATTCACATCAACCATGCCTCGTATCGCTCCCGCCGAGAAGCTCCCCCTCGCCGTTCGCAAGAACGGTAAGTTGGCATCTTTTTTTTTCGGCTACGCAACTTGCTAACGTCCTGACCTAGTTCGCGATGAGTGGACCAACAAGAAGGAGGAGACTGAGAAGAAGCTCTCTGATCTTCTTGGCGCCGAATGGAAGATTGAGATTAACGAGAACTCAATCTGGCCCTATTCCGAAGAAAACTCCTACGGCCGTGACTCCCTAGGATCCTGCATTTACTCGTGAGTAATGTGTCCAAATTACGGGTGCAGACTTGTATAAGCTAACTAGTCTCTCAGTTATGTTGATGGCGCACTCTATCAGCTCAAGTATCAAATTGAAAAGACTGCTGGTTCAGTTCTCAAGGAAGACCTCAACAACATTGCCCACGCTCATGTCCTTACCATGGACTTTGATGAGGAGAAGCTCTTCAGCTACTGTGGCGCCAAGGTCAACGCTGACGGCCAGCTCGTCATTCTTTTTGGCGAGAACTACCTGGGAACAAACACCAGCAATGCCTTCGAGGTAGCCAACATCCAGAAGGCTCTCGATTCTGCTCCTAGCTCGCAGGCCATGAACCACACCACCCGTTACGGCATCAAGGAGGAATATGAGCCCAAGATTGAGGCTGCTCAGGCCGAGCTTAACAGACTCTTGGGCAAGGAGATCCCCTTCTCTCCCAACTTCGAGGCCGTGTACGAGAAGCTCTCCGCATCCAAGACCGTCCGAGATGACTGGAACACCAACCTTGGCTCCTTCACCCTTAAGTACCTTGAGGCTCTGAACTACTACCTCAAGTACCAGAAGTTCGACACGGACGATATGCTCCAGGAGGGTCTGACCGAGGCTCTCGAGAACAATGCCGTCCACTTCCGCATCGTGGACAAGACTAAGAAGTCGTACAACGAGGCTGTCGTCGAGGACGGTATTCTGTACCTCCAGGTATGTTTCCCATGACAAAATGCTTGTCTATGAATACTAATAACTTCCGCAGACCACTCCTGACAACTGGGGAACCAACATCGATAACATTGCTGAGGGTCTGGTTGAGCTGTTGTAATGAATACTGTAAACGATATGAAGTGACGTAATAATGCCATAAAATACTATTTTCGCGGTCATCTGAATCTCCCTGTTGCTTGCGATGTGATACTATCTCGTGATTACTTGGGAGTATTTCCAATACCCCCAGAGATTAAAAAAAAACCATTTCTCGCCTCGAAACGATATTGATGTTGTTCAGACTGCTTTCGCCATTTAGAAGCTATACTCTTTCAAGGTTCCCCATTTATTTGAAAACACCAAGGTGAATACCTAGTCCTATCACCCAAGACTACCTGACTTACGAGCTCTCTTACTCCGATATTATTGGAAGGCCTTCTGATCAGAGTTGATATTGTTTATTATTTTAGATTCGTGCTTTTAGAATTGGGCGGTGCCATTTTCTTTGCATAGAGTATTATCGCATTCTCCAGATCTTCACTTATCCCTATTTGTCCAGCCTTGCTCAAGGCCAGATAAGCAACCGGCCCGTCAAAATTCGCAACAATAGAACTCCAGATCCACATGTCACGTTAACAAACTATTACTAAGTTACGGTCGTATTTACCGTACACATGCTGTCTCACATGCACTTCTCCAGTTACCCCTCAATCCCCGGCTTTTGGTGGGACTAGTCAAGGGTGCGTGCATGCCAATTCCGCATATCCGATTATACAATATGACTTGAACTCTGCCTGATGCTACGAGCCAATTACTTTTCTCAAATTGACCCGATCGTTACCCACGCATCTACCTGTGGAGGTTGAGTTTGCGGGGTTTCATGCTCACCACCTCGGGACCAAAGTTCGCTCTCTGGAACATCCGGGCCGAAGCCCGCTCCACTCCGGGATTTCCGGAGGATCGCTCCAGCGAACGTGCCCTCCCTGTCCAGGTGTGTCCTAGTGAGAGGGTAATACGTACGCCGGGAAATGAAGTCATGTACGCTGCCAATACGCGTCAGACGCTTCTATCCTGCGAAATGGGTATAGGCTAATGTCGGATTTCCCGGCGCTCGCGGCGCCGAAACGTCAACTTTCTTCATACACACCTCATCCATATAACTACGCCTGCCTATATGGATCACGAAAATTGACTACACTGCGAAACAAACCAGAAACTGACAAAATGGACCAGCACTTGAAATCGCCGGTGCGGCTTGACGTTATTATCATCGGGGCTGGCCTCAGTGGCCTTGCGGCAGCCATCTCGTGTTCGCTATCCGGGCACAATGTCACCGTCTTTGAGTCAGCTGAGGAACTTTCGGAAGTCGGTGCTGGGTTGCAGGTGACCCCAAACTCGTCTCGCCTCTTGCAGCAATGGGGCCTCCCCGAGAAGCTTTGGAAAACGGCTGCGGAACCCACATATCTCGAAGTCCATCGCTATACCGGCCAGACCTTGGCCAAGGAGCAGAATTTCAACCAAAAAATGCGCGCAAAGTATGATGCGCCATTCATTGACATCCACCGGGTCGACATGCAACTGTGCATGTTCGACCGAGCGAAAGAGCTGGGCGTCAAATTTGAGTTTGGTCAAAAAGTCGAGTCGATTGATTTCGATACTTCTCGGGTTACGACAAAGTCGGGAATCTCAGCGCAGGGTGATTTGATTATTGCAGCCGATGGAATCTGGTCTAGATGTCGCGATTGGTTCCTCGGCGAGAAGGATCATCCTAAACCAACTGGAGACCTGGCGTATCGAATCGTCCTAACCCTGGATCAAATCAAGGACGACGATCTTCGAGACTGGGTCAAGAACCCATCCGTTCATTTCTGGATCGGCCCTGGAGCTCACGCTGTGGGTTACTCACTCCGGGATGGTGACATGTACAACATCGTTTTGCTGGTTCCGGACGATCTCCCCGAAGGCGTTAGCCGACAGCCTGGATCCGTTGAGGAAGTTAGGGAGCTTTTCAAGGAGTGGGATCCCGTACTGACTCGATTCCTGAGCTGTGTGGAGAGCGTCGACAAGTGGAAGTTGATGCACCGTAAGAAGAAGCCACGTATCCATTGAATACTATGCTAACAATTCCCAGGAAACGAGTTGCCTTCATGGGTAAACGATAAGCGAAATTTCGTTTTTGTCGGAGACGCTTGTCATCCTATGCTCCCGTACCTCGCCCAAGGTGCAAACTCTGCCGTAGAGGATGGCGCAGTTTTGGGTCTCCTATTAGGACACATTCAAGCCAAATCCCAACTGCCACAAGCTCTCATGCGATACGAACGGCTTCGAAAGGCGCGAGGCGAGGCAATTGTAAAAGAAACATTCAAACAAGTACGTTCCAAAAACACTCTTTTATGGCCCCATAGACTAACTTCTCGGTAACTAGCGAGCCTCTTTCCACATGTTGAATGGCCCAGAACAGGAGGCCAGAGATGCACTGTTCCTCTCCCAGTTAGGAAAAGACGTCCAGGCTCCGTTCCCCAGTAGGTGGACATGCCCGGAGGTCCAGTCTTGGCTCTATGGCTACGACGCATACAAAGAGGTCCAAGACGTACTTGCAAAGGAACCATTCACATACACAAATGGCTCCAGTTATGTCGCAACTGCTTGAAATTGAAGATGGATGATGCGAGAGCTTCTGCTTCTGCTGTTCTAGATAGCGCATTTGTAATTTTTGTAGCCTTGAATTCAGCGCTGTGTTCATATGAATTAGGACCTTCAAACCACACTGTTTGCTAAGTACCGCAGGCTCTACAATATCTCAGCGTTGGAGAGAGCGGCAAAAGCGCTGATAGGTGATGCTAATCCATTCCAATTTTAGTTAGGATCATGAGGGAGATGTATGTCTAACTTCTAAGCTTAGAATGTCGAATCTGGTTGCCTGAATGTATGGATGCCATCATGCACATTCCTGTGGCGCACACTAGCGTATGCCAAGTTCACTGACTTTGGTCATCAACAGCCTTCCAATACACACTGAGAGGACATTATTTGATGCAATATGTTGTATTTTGGAATAGGGAAATAGGGATTGATTTCATTCGTAAGCAGGGCGCAATCCATCCCGCAGACCATCCCGTACAGTTATTACCGGTGCCCTCATTTCGGTATGAATATTGGGTCAAAGACAATAAGTGGGTGCCTAAAACGAACACGAGGGGTGGGGAACGAAGATCGTAAAAAAGCCGATTGGTTAACAAGGGTCAGCATGTTTGCAAAGCGATTTCAATTGATTGGACAGCAATTCGTTACATTGCTTTGGAAACCCATTTTGATTGAGACATGCCAAGCTCCTTTCCCCAAAGCCACCAACCCCACAATCAACTTCTAAGAAAGAATAAGGGAGCCTGGAAGCACAGAGGGTCCAATTGGTGTCAAACGATAAGTTCGGCTCAATTCAAACACCTTTCTTACCCCTACCTCAAGCCATCAGGCTCCCAAAACTATCTCAACTCTGGGATATGACGTCACGAGAGACGATGTCTTTGCAACCCCGATTGAGATCAGTCGCACCCTTGTTGCATCGCGATTCGTGGTAATAATATCTCTGTGCCATGCATCCTTGAACTCATGCTATCATCGCATCGGGAATTGTCCGGCCGGTGGCGGTGCTCAATGTCAGCACGATTGCACTCGCTAAACAAGTCGAGTGGGTCAAGCGAAGATATTAAGGCCCCCTCTTAGTGGGCTATAAACGTCGCCGCTACCCCTGGAGGACACCGTTTTTCACAATCTCTCCAGGTTTGTTGGCGAAAATGCTTCGCGAGATCGCATACGGCCTGCTGGGCATTGCCGTGCTGGCGTTTACTCTTGAATGGTCTCTCGGCCTGTTCCATGACCCTCGCGAGCCACCACGTCTGCGTCCCACGCTGCCCCTGTTTGGGCACATCATTGGTTTGGTGAGATATGGGGCTTCATACTACAAGACAACCAGGTACAGTCCCCCCTCAAAAATGTGCACGCCAATGAACTGCATTGGATTAGCTAGCTGACTAAGTCATCCAGCGAACAAACAAATGCTGAGATGTACACCATTGACCTCTTCTGGGTAAAGATGTACATTTCAAACACGCAGCGATTGATGCCTCTGATCCAAAAGGCTTCCAAGACCCTTTCTTTTCGGCCATTTATGCAAACCAGCTCCAGGATAATGGGCGATGCATCACAAGAAACCTATGACTTGTTTGGAACAGAGCTTATCGACAAGCACGCGCTCGGCATGAAAACCAATCTCGCGCCAGGGCCTCTGCTGGATGCCCAGAATTTGAGAATGGGCAACCGTGCAGTTATTGACGTAGATTCTTTGGTTGAGTCGAGCGACGCTGCACCTTCTACGCACGTATCGCTGCCACAATGGATCAGATACGCTGTTGTGCAGGCGAGCAGCTGTGGAGTTTTCGGTTTGGAACACCCATTTATTGACCCAAAGGTCGAAGAAGGTTTTTGGTATGAATGAATTCTTCACATACATCTTGTCAGATGCTGATCGAGACTAGGGAGTGGCAGAACTATCTCATGTCTCACATGGTCGGGATGGACATCACCGGAAAGGGCTACGCAGCGCGGGAGATCGTGTTCGATGCGTTTCGAAAATACTCAAAGTCGATGCCGGATGATGTCTCTGCTGTCGTTCGCGAGCGCTATACTTCACTAGTGGAAGGCGGTGTGTCCGAGGACGATGCGTGCAAGCAGCAGGCCACGTTCTGCGTTGCTGTTTTTGCGAATACAGGCCCCACAATGTACTGGACCATTTACGAGCTCTTCTCGCGTCCCGACCTCCTGGAGGCAGTCCGTGATGAAGTTGCGCGCCACGCCGTGATTAAAACGGAGACGAACGACTTTGTTCTTGACGTGGCAGCGCTCAAGGTTAAATGTCACCTGTTGCTTTCTGTGCTCCAAGAAACGCAGAGGGCAAGGCACAACCACGCCAATATTCGAAAAGTCATGACTGACACGGTTTTGGATGGTAAATATCTGCTCAAAGCTGGCAATTTTGTTCAAATGCCTGGATATCCCATCCACAACAACCCAAACGTGTGGGGTCAATCCGTGGGGTCATTTGATCCTTATCGGTTCATGCCAAAGGAAAACGACGGCCAGCGAGCAAGAGAGCCTAGCAGTTTTGTCGCTTGGGGAGCACCTCCACATCTCTGCCCAGCCAGACAATTTGCCTCTACTGAAGTTATGATCCTCGCCGCCTTGCTGGCATTGCGAGTTGGCATGAAGCCGGCTGGTGGCGACAAGTGGGAAGAAGACCCAGTTGTGAACACGTCGGAACTGGTCACCATCTTCAATCCCAAGAACGACTTCAAGGTAGAAGTGACTCCAAGGGACCAATATCGAGGTAACTGGAGTGTGAGGATGGGTGAGAGTAGCACCCGCATTTCACTTGCTTCGGGATAAAATGGGGGCCTGCGATCAAGGGCGAGATTTGTTGGGGAACAACACGGCCCACAAATTTCTCATCATGCATCTATGAAGATAATCATCAGCTTACCCAATGAGCAAATAATGGCGAGATATTTCACATCCCTCTCCCCAGTACTATTTTTCCCCACTGCACATTTTCGTAACTCCCAATGGAGAAGCACCCGAAAACTCCGGGTCAAAAATGACCATTTCGGGCAAGCCACCCAAAACTCCAGGCCCAAGCGTTTCCTCTTTTGGGAGATTGAACAAAACTCCGTCTGACAAATGCCACCGGTCCTCGTGTAATTACAACCACTATTTTGCCTGAAGTCTATATCAAGGATGCTTCTGCGGGATATGATTTAAAGGTTCTTCAAGTTAATATCTTTGACAAGCTATCCCCAAAAGCGCTTTGCCGCCACTGAAAATAAAATCTTTCAAATTGCCAAATTCTTTATCTAAAACACGCACGTATCCCAAACATGGCTACCAAGCATACAGCTCGTTCAATCCTCGACAAGTTCTATGATGAGGAGCGAAAGTACATGTCCACGCCATCCGATAAGAGAGACTTTGGAGGGATTGCTTCTGTCATCGATGCCGAATTTTCTATGGAACAAACCTCAGGTTTGCCCTACGCAGGTTCTTACCGTGGGCCACAGGGAATGGAAGACTGGGCACTCCGCATGGCCGATTGTTTCGATATTGTCGACGTGCAAGACCCGGAAATATTCGAGAAAGCGGGCTCTGATCGCATCGTCGTGCTTTCAAGGGTGCATTTTAGAACCAGGAAGACCGGCGAGGATTTGTATTTCCCTCTCAGCCAAACATTCACCGTTAATCTTGAGAAAGGGACGATTGTGGAAATCCGACCATTTTATTGGGATGTTCATCAAGTCAACAAGGCCTTGGGATATACTCCTTGAATAGTGACAAGTTTCTAGAAATCTATTGTACTAACGCCTCAGTCAGCTTTAGATTTAGGCATAATCAATTCCGTTACATATTTTTATGTATCCGCCCATAGCTGTCAGAGGCGGCTACATGCGCGGCGAGAGTTCCGCGATTAGTCAGAATCAACTACAACTCATTAATGTGTTCGCAGCTAACAACTTTTGTCTTTGACATGGCAAAATGTCCCAACTGGTGTGCCCAAAAAAGAGCAGCATGGGTAGAAGAGAAATTGTCGAAGATGCCCTCCTAACCCATATTGGTCACCCAGCAATGTGTCCCACTCGGCAATATCATACTCATAAGTATTAAAAATTACTGTATGAGACCTGAAAACTAGGGTCCAGATTTATCATGTTGAACCAGTCTGCATGTCAAACTGAAGCTGAAAGGGAAATACACGATACTTAACTTATTGGATGATTAGCCCTACACAATTTATGTCATGTTATCACTGCGACTGTATCATTCGACACTCGTAGCTTTGCGAAAACTATGGACCGCTTAATATGAAGACGGCCAAAAAAGACCCGAACTCGCCAAAACCCGTTTGCGGAGCAATGTTGGCGAGAATGACATTGAACTGTCGATCATTTCCATTCATCTCGCCTACTGAGGCACAAAACGTGGCGAATTGGGTAAAAACCTTCAATGCGTCTCAACGCCGCTGAAGTGGGGTTACAAGGCGACCTTAGGCACCAGCCGGCGAGCATGATGAGGTTTGTAGTCTATTTCCGACAACGAAGCGCTAAATCCCTCACCATTGCACTCGCTCATTTACCAGACGCACGATGGCCAATCTGTGTGATCTATGTCGATCTATCCCGTTGGATGCACTTCCAGCTTTTGACGAAAACTCTTACCATCGGACTCTATCTGGTAGGCGCCAACTACAGACTTTCTTAAAACGAACGCCGTCCGAGGGCTCAGACGACCACATCAAACCACTCGGCTTTGAGCACCACCAAGATTTACAAAGCCTCAGACACGCTGCCAAAGGAGGTTGCGAATTATGTCGTCTTATCGAGTTCCAGTCAGATGCATTGTTGTCTGAACTAGAGGCTCTCAAGGAGAAAGACAAGTGGAGGAAAGGGATTTTCCCACGATTCGACTTGTGGATTACCAAACGAGCAGATGGCCAAGACGGGATTCGGGTCCTAACGAACAATATTGACACCAAAGACGGCAGAGTAATTCTTCTGGCCGCGTTTGCATTTTGTGCGCATGAAGGTTCTTCTCTCCCAAACATGCCACATGTCGACTCCGTTACTAAAAGAAGATTGCAGATGATCCTCTAGCAGAAGTCTTTGCAGGTCGAATAATCAGAGAATCTCCTAAAGATGTTGCTTTATCTCGCATCAATGCATGGGTTGCTGCTTGTGACAAACATGAGCGATGCGCCCCCAGCGATGGGACAATGCCTACTCGAGTCATCGATGTGGGTATCCAGGACTCAGAGTCTGTTAAACTGATAGAGACATCTAGCGAGCACAATGATAAATACATCGCTCTCAGTTATTGTTGGGGTTCCCAGTCAACACATTTTACAACAACTGAGGATACTATCTCCGAGAGGAAGCAAGGAATAAACATAAATTCCTTGCCAAAAACTTTTCAAGACGCAATATTTCTGACGAGGAGGCTGGGTGTAAGATATCTTTGGGTCGACAGCCTTTGTATTTGCCAGGATCATCTCAAAGAGTGGGAACGAGAATCTGCGCAAATGACGATGGTATATGCGAACGCATATCTCACGATATCTGCCACCGGTACAAACAACAATGACGGCGGTTTACTATTTTCTCGCCAGAAACGGATGAGTCTTCAAACCCCTCATGAGTCTGGGAGCGTCAAAGGAACTCTTTGGATATGCGCTTTACCAGTCGACAAGGAGCATATCAAGAGCTACCATATCGACATGCGCAGTGAACCGCTCACACAAAGGGCATGGTGTTTCCAGGAACGTGTCCTTTCTCGTCGAGTTCTACATTTTGCTCAGGATCAAATATATTTTGAGTGTCTCGAGGGCACATTTGCAGAGGACGGTCTCACATTACCTTACCGGTTCCCTCATGCTGCTTTAGGAGTCGGTGAGACTAAACGCATGACAGAGTCTCCAAATGCACACAACTCACCCAAGGCGGTTCTGTCAAAATGGTACCAGCTTATCGGGGATTATGGACGTCGAAAGCTCACCTACCCTCTTGACAAACTCCCCGCGATTTCTGGAGTCGCCAGGATTTACCAGGAGCTACTTCAAGACGAATACCTCGTCGGAATCTGGAAGAAGACTGCACTCTCGGAGATCTGCTGGCAGCCTCTGGAGTGCTATGAGCCAACCGGCGGTTACCGCGCGCCGTCATGGTCCTGGGCTTCTGTTGACGGCCGGACGGCGACCCCGTTTCAGGAGGATTGGAAGCCAGTGGCGAAATTGATCGATTCACATGTTCAGGTCGACGGAATAAATCCTTTCGGAAGAGTCAAAGATGCATGGATCAAGGTATCAGCGCCACTCGTGCCTCTTGTCCTCTCCGACAGCTTAGGACCCGTGGGAAACATGTTGCTGAGAACTCGGAAGAGTGACAGCGAAGGCTCACCAGCGGGATTCGACACCATTAACAGGAGCTTTGAGAATTCCGCTGAGCGAATTCGCAGAATGGAGTTGTATGCCTTGGTGATCTTACAGAGCCCTTCAGGCAGTAGCACCACGTACCATTCACTCATCGTCACCCCCACCGGTACTGGTGATGGAGTTCTGAAACGAGTGGGACTAATACTGCATGATCAAAATGACTTTGAACCAAGTGAGCTCAACTCTCAAACAGTTGTTACTCTAGTTTAGCCTCCACAGAGAAAGTCACTCATTATAAAAAATCACTTGCCCTTTCTGAAACCCTGAATGATTTGAGAACCACCACATTCATGACACGATTCCCTCAAATAACAAAGTTGATATAGCTCTGATGTAACACATAAACTTATTTGCGCTTCTATCTCAATGTCGCGCTGAGCGGCGATGCTGAAGAGTGTTGCGATGCGGGTGTTACCTTGCACAGTTCCCTAGACAATGCAGAGATTCAACCGATTCACCAAGGATCTTCAATCAGCAATGCAATGTAGTAAATTTTGGAGAATATTCCCAATTAGTCCCATCGCCAAATAATCGAGCATATCTATGTCTCCAATCACTTTTACAAGTGCTGTTTCCAACTAGGAATCACACACATCACAAAATATATAATCGCTGGCTTCACACTCCAAGATGTCAGAGCCCACGATAGTTGAAGTACTCACAATCGTACATTTAAACATTCACCCAAGCTCCGACATCATGGCCACTAACTCAGACCCTACCCACTACGACCACTCGCACATCAACGGCTCTTCTACAGAGCTCCTTGCACGCCTGGCCGTGTCGGAGATCTGCAAAGGATGGCCGGTATACCTGGACAATTGCGAATGGGGAAACTTCACGTCCCTTTTTGCCCCGGGCGCCATTGTCTCAGCTAGTTCGTTCCCCTACCCCTCGTCTTGTGACCTTTTGAAGATGTGGCTGACACCAACCGCGAACAGGCTGGGCGGGCACCAAGTCGGTTACCGAGTTTGTAGACCTGTGCAAAGGCGAAAAGGATAAGGGGGTGTCCATCCACCACCGCGAAAACGGCACCCTCGTCGAGCTCAAAATGTCCACCAAGCGCGCCGTCGGGAAGATGAAGGTGACCATCACGCATCGCTTCAAGGCGCCGGGCGGGTCCCCCGGCGCCCCGCCCATCGTGTACGACGTCGACTGCGACTGCCGCATGCTGTTCTTCTGCCGCTTCGACGAGAGCGCCAGCGGGTGGAAGGCCCAGTTCGTCAAGGTCGTGTACGAGAAGGACAAGGTGTGCCCGGCAGACGGCAGGACGGTCCCCGAGTTCGAGCCCGAGGCGCTGGCGCGCTATCCGGAGGGATACCAGTACCTGGGGGCTGCGCAGGAACTGCTGGGGTACCAGGTCAGCCGCAACTTGCCGCTCTTGGGAGGGACGTCTTGGTTCGAGATGTACTACACCAGCGTAGAGAAGTGGCTGATGGGAGACAATGGGTTCGGGTTGTTCGATTACGACAAGCAGGATCACAAGCAAGAGGGCAGTGCAGAAAAGAGCAAGTCGAACGAAGGAAAGTCTAAAAGTTCAAAACAAGAGAAGCGCAAGTCAAAGGCTCCCACCTTGATGTAGTTTACAGGCGATATTAGTGCAGAGGCATCCTACTAAGGGTGATTTAATTGCATATATTCAAGCCATAAATCCGTTCTCCGTTACAAGCCGTAACCGTCCACCGCCAAACGATCGCACTAGGTGGGTATCAAACTAAACTCCAATCGTAATATAAAACTTCAAATTTTAACCAATATCCCGGTCAACGCCGTATCTCTGCTTGGCCGAATTGCCACCGCTGTATTCCGCCCACCAAGTCAGCGTGTAGCCAAAATTGTCAAACATTCCCATCTGTCTCAACTCCCTGTCATCCCGCCACTCTGATCCTGGCGGAACGAACCGCGATGTTGCCATCTCCGCGCCCGCTAGCATCGTGGCTGTTCCCGCAATGGAGCACGGGTTATGCGGTAGCACCTCGCGGATTCGCAGAAGCAGCGCTGTGCCGATGGCGCAGGCCACCATGATGGCCAGCATAACCTGCAGAGCAACCTTGGAGGCGCGATTCTGTTTCAGGCGCTGGTATCCCGATTTTGTTAAAATTCCGGTGTACGAAGGAAAGCTATCGTCGTTGGTATCGTTCTTGCGCATATTGAGCGAAATGGCTTGCGCCATGTAGCCCTGGTATAGCTGTTGTGATGCCGCTGTAAGATTGTCCACATTTTTCGAGCCAACAATGTCTTCCAACTTCCATCCATTCTTTCCATTCACAAGCCCATTGATGAATTGGTCCACATTGTTGTGCAGATACGAGCTGTTATTGGGCCCAGGCAATGTACGGTTGTAAACAGAGTCACTGAAGCCCAGTAACCAAGCATTCACTGCAAACTCGAATCGCTCACTGCCGCGGGCGTTCTTAAGCAGCGAAGAAGAGCCCTTGACCTCAGGTGCCGATGAGGCAAGAATGTCAAAGCTGGGCAGGGTCCACGAAAGATTGGCCGAGACCTGCTCAACGTTTTGGTAGCACAGAGCTGTTGCAAAGTCATGCTCAAACGACCACTTGGTTCTGTTTCCAACCTTTTTCTGGCCGCTCACTCTGCCACTTCCAAACGTCACAGCAAACGTTGGACAGCCGTAGCCGCCAGTGCCAAAGCCATTCGCGCCTACGCCTGAGCCACTGCTGGGGTTTGTATCGATTGCACCGTCGGCTAAAACACCTTCACTATCCCATGACATTACAGTGGCTTTTCCAACATATCCCGCTGTCGTGTCGTTGGGGATGAGAAAATACTGCATCCAAGAAGCCTGTGAAGTCTTCTTTGACGGAGCCCTCTCGCACCATTTGTCAAACTCAAGTGTCGTATTGAACCCGGCGTAGACGTATCCCGGCACCGACGAGGTAAAGCCATTCGAAAAAGGCAAGCTTTCCAAGGCACTGCCGTCTTGATCGGCTTCAATTATAGTCACTTGGCGTGCCTCACTCGGGATCGACGTACAATTGAGCTTCGCTCTTGTCGCTGGCACTTCAATGGTCAGAGGAGCCTGTGCACTGCGGTTTTCCGACACATGTGGAGCACTAAAGTGATTGAAGGCGAGCCCTTCATAGGTCCACTTGGGGTAATCCAGGTCCAGGTACTCAATCAGACTGTCAACCGCAGCCGCTTGGTTATCCTCAAGAGACAACGCTACATTATCGAAATCGAACGTGTCGGCTTGCTGTATAGTAAAGTTCTGAACTTGCGGAACATCAACAGCGCTGTACAGGCCAGAAACGACAATGGTCAAGAAGCTTCCGATGAAGTTCGCAAGTAGGGCAACCAAAACAGCAAAGTGGCGGGTTTTTAGGGACAGGAATGCAGCGTGTGGCAGTAGCTTGCCGACCAAGTTCAGGTGAATGGATCTCTCGGCTGTTGCCTTTCGACGCCTGAGCGCATCGTACGGCGTAAAGATGGCGGCCATGAATTCGAGCGCAGAGTACATGCTGGCAATTCCGAGGAATACAGCAGCGGGGATGTACGTCGCAAGCAAGACTGCATTTCTAGGCCCAACATTGATGAAGCCGGAGTTCTTGTCGGAAAAGTGTTGCACAATCTCCAAGGCCGCAATCAGGAGCAACGGAAGAACAATTGACACTCCCAAAAACCAGCTCTGCCCAGACAGAGGGCGCCACCAGGAAACAGCCTGATCCGTTGTCTCAGGCTGTTCAAAAGAGGCATCCTTGCTATGAGCCACAGGCTCCACTGAAAAAGCTGGCGTTGGGCCAGGACCGATGAGGCTTCGAAAGCTCAACGCCTCCAGCCGCTTGCGAATTTGGCTTGAGCGCGAGGCTCCCATATTCGACAGGGCTTGTTGCAGCGGAGGGCTTGCGGCCAGCATGGTGGCCGTTGCTGTGATGGATCCAGGCTCTCGGGGAACTACGGAGTGCGGGCGGAGAAAGATCATGCCAAAAGACAAGAGGGCCAGGATAGCAAGGAAAGTGCACATGAACCCAGTTGAAAGGGCTTTGACATGCAGTCTATCTTCTGTGTATGAGACGACACCATTCACTTGAATATTTGCTGGCTCAATAGCGAGTTGTCTGAGTGTTTGGGTTGCGATGCCCTTAAACACTTGCCGGCCAGTTTCTACCAGTAAGTCGGCGTCGAGGAAAGCGCCAACAGAAGAATTTCCATTCTTCATGCCCATCAACTGGAAGAATGTTGGCACCTGTTGCGACAGGCGGTAGTCTTGGCCTCCGCCAAGATTAAACAGCCCCAGCGACCTCTGCACACCCAGCGCCATCGACCCTGCTGTCAGCCCCGGCATCAGCTTCGTGGTGGCTTTTGTCGCGGTCGACAAGACAGTCTGGGCCGTGCTGTTGAGAACCTTGGCACTTTGAACCTGGACATCCTGGAGGTTGTACGAAGGTTTGCACAGAGCGACTTTTAATTCGTGCAGATAGAGGTACTCTGGCGCCGATCGTGTGGCATTGTACTTCGAAATCCGCAGGTCAGCCGCCGACAGCACAATGCGCTGATCTGCGCTGGTATTGTAGACCGTTCTATAAGCCTTGCTGTTGGTGCTCTCAACGTAGTCTTTGGAAAAGTCAAAGTCAACATTGCAAGGGTAGACATTAGAAAACCCCTGGTAGTTTTGGGTAGCATTCTTATCGTGGTAGTAGTAGTGATCTGGGCCTGCTCCCACCATGACGCCATTAATCTTACAGTCGGAGGTGCTAACATTGGCGACAAAAAATTGGCCCAGGATGCTGAACCACGGCATACTGACAATGCTCGCATTAGTGATTGGCAAGATTTCACAGTCCAGGTCAACCTTCATGCCCTCCGATGTCAGCGTATAGTTGAGGTTTTCGGCAGCCTTGTCCGGGGCTTGAAACTCGGGGAGCAGAGAATCCTCAGAGGTCCCACTAGGATAATCAAGACCCTGAAAGTTAATCCCATAGTAGAGTTGGGCCGGCGCGGGGCCAACACTGATCCAGGAGTCATTTTGTGAATCATCAATGTGGAATCTGCCTTTGACGCTAAAGTCGGTACTCTGTTTAGTAATTTCCGTCGGCTCTAAGATGAGCAAACCTGTAGAAAAGATGGTCTAGATGCGTCAGCTTAGTTGTGATGAGTGAATCTTACAACATACAGTGCCAAGAATGAGCAGGTGTCCAGCAATGGACATGGCCACCGGCCAATGGCGATTTTTGATCGAAGCCAAAAAGGCAGTGGGGAGGATAGGCGAGACATAATCCAAGAGCAGAGTCTTGTGGGCGGATGCTGGACCCTGTTGCAACTCTTTCCAGGGCATGAGCATTTTGTTATGATGATCAACTTGGTTCCACAATGCGCCCACCACGACCAGCACTGACGCAGTTAGCACACATGACCAGGCCTCGGGATATGGGAGCCACCATCTCGGGACGGAATAAACTCACAAGCTGTCGGGCCATACTTCCAGCCGTAATGATTTGCCTCTTCCTGAACGCTGATCCCATTGTGCTCGACTGAGAAGTGGTACAAAAGTCCCGTGGCCAGCATCATCATGGTAAAGCCAATCCCAAATACGAGGAGCGCAGACTTGGTCAGCCATATCGGGGTCCACATGTGCTTTTTCGCACCCTCCGGCCAGCCTGTGCCGGATGAGTTTTGGGTGCCTGGATACGAATTGTCATACGGATGGCCATCCCCATAGTTGTTGTCCTTGGCGGACATCGGTGGCGAAGGTTTAAAGGGTTGCGGAAACGGAGCATGACGGGCGTCATCGTCAGGGCTGAGGGGAGACACTGGGTGTGGGACGTCGGATCCGAGATCTTGGGTCTGTACAACGAGGTCGTATCTGTGACCTTGGCTGCCATGTCCTGACATCGGACTGGATGTGGGTCCGGCCCGTCCATGCTCAAACTCATCCTCATCCTGTGCCGCTGGGTAACTACGTCAGTTGGTTGTCCAGAGTTTGCGGCAAGCTGGGGCCAGGTGGGCTGGCTCACCTGGAAGATAGTGGCCCGACGCTGAGACAGCTCCCGCTCCAAACTGAGTGGGATTTGCTGTCATTGATGCAGCGGTTCTTGAATCACGGCGATGGGTTTCTACAATAACATTCGCCCATTCGCGTGTGCAGCGAGATTTCAGGTCACTGGCGGGCTGAGAGGCGTCTTAAAGGACCTGTAATAACTAATAGACGGCCTCGCGGGCTCAGGCAGTCTGCACTAGCCTGGAGTGCGGATTCTCAGGCTGCAAGTGACCGCGCTATGGACCAATCGGGCCAAGCCGGCCTGCGGGATGGAGCCTCTGCCAGGTGCTAGTGTTTTAGATCCAGCTTCTCGAACTCTCCAATTGGTGCGTATTCATAGTCGAGGCAGTGCTGAGGTGAGATTTCGTTCACTACTCAAAAAAAGGCCTGGCTCGAATCTCCAGAACCTTTGGCGAGGTCTGGACTACGCTAAGTCACGATAGCTGCTGGCAAGAAGTAAGACAGCAGATTACAAATGTTTTAAGTCGAAATGGATGAATGCGGTCGGCTATTGTGAGGTCTCGTATTGAGACTGAGCTTTGTTCAACAAAGCCCGTGTGCACCTTGAGACATAGCCTCCCCGCCTTTTGCTCCGAATTTGCATGAAAATACGAGAAGAAATATGGGGAGAGGGAAAAAAAGGAAAAAGAAAAGAAAAGAAAAACTTGGTGATTAAATCACCAATTTTATGCAATGGCGTTTTCAGCTTCAAGACAAGAAAAAAAAAGGGGGGAAGTATACGGCAGGGTTATTGGGAAAATATTGAGCGGCGTGAAGTGCACTCACAGCTTTGTTTAAATATAGCCTGGGACCGGGCAAATATTGTCACGGGGGATTAAAACCGTTTAAGCAT
The DNA here is from genome assembly GCA_020623665.1 of Calonectria multiphialidica. Lineage (NCBI taxonomy): Eukaryota > Fungi > Ascomycota > Sordariomycetes > Hypocreales > Nectriaceae > Calonectria > Calonectria multiphialidica. The sequence goes on from JAHVYC010000149.1 coordinate 72,005, forward strand.
TGCCTCCCTGCGGCGGAGCAGTAGTCTTGGCGACACTGACACATTCACAAAGAAAAAGTCGCTAAGACTTAGATGAATGGTGAGTTCTCACATGGCCAGTGCCTCTAGGTCACTAGACAGCTAAGTGGCAATTAATAAAGACGATCTCTGGAATGCACGGCATGGATAAAGAAAGGGAGGCGGAGAACCCTGAAAAAAACGTGGAGGAACACGATCACGCGGATGGTGTAGAAAGGGACCCTCGTCGTGGATCGTGCATGATATCATTGAACGACAAGGCCGTTTGACATTGCCGAGTGCGCCGAACCCAAACTAATGCTACTCGTTTCCTTTGTAGCCCATTTGTTCCAGGAATAATTTGGCCGGTGGCGAATGGTAGTGTCGATCTTGGTTCCTAGTATAGCCGGGGCAAAACTCCGGTAGTCGACAGTAAAGATCGTCGCAGACAAGATCGTCAGGAGGGCGGCGCGATTCCGGGGATTTGGCTGAATTTGCCGTTCTGCGCAGGGAGCCGGCGAAAAAGGATTCTGCCCAATTCTGCCTATGGAAGATCGGCATGGAGAAAAATGAGTAGCAAAATTGGATGAACCTTTTCGGCTTGGTGCGAGGTCCGAGGTCTGGTGGTGCGATGGCTGGGCGAGAGCATGGCGAGGGCATGGCGAGGGCATAGCAAGAGCCTAGTGGGAGCACGACAAAAGTACAGCGAGTGCGCCGAGGGAGCGCATAACCAGGCGTCGAGTTCTTGGGGCCGTGTTGGGCAGGTGGTGGGTGGCGATATTTATCAGATGCCCTCTGGCTCTGGCTCGGCAATCGCTGGGTCAAAACAATGTCAATCAATATCTGGCGGCGGATCAAGTGTTTGACGTTGTTTGACGTCCCGTTTCTCATCTTCAACAGCTCCTGGGCGTGTGTGTTCCCCACACTTAGAACGGCTGTGCCTGGACAGCTGTGCCTGGATAGCTGTGCCTTCCTTCCATCCCGCATTGGGCTCCACATTCACCTTCCCACCATAGCATTCAGTACCTCAGCACCTGCCCACAAGAGCATCAGAGGTGACCAGAGTCGACCAAAGGGGGCAGGTGCTGGCTGTGGGCCAATGACGTCGCTCGGACCAAATCTCAGGTAGCGCCTTCAAGTGCCCAGCTAAGCCAGCCCAGCCAGCCCCCTCTCCATTCAGGGACCGTCGCGCTGATGGTGTGCCCCTCTCAAACGTCAAATAGTGGTCCGTGTTTCGTTTCCCCCGGGCATCCCGCCTGCTGATTGGCCCTCGGCGTCTTGGCCCCCGTTTGAGCTTTGATGCTAAACTCAGGGCCTAAAACCGAAACGACACTCCGAAACGTCGATCCAAACAAGACCTCCAAGCCATGAGGCCATTCGACTGCCATTGCATCCGGGCGGCGCTGGCTCCCGTCGTCCTGAAGGGGAATGGACCGTCGCGAGTGCTATCGACCATGTGCGATGGTGTTTGCGCCGTTCGTCTGGACTCGGTCGTTCTTTTGATGACACGGCGACACGGCGGCCAAAATCGAGAGTGGGAGGGAGAAGGCGAGGGGGGGCTGGCCGGATATTGGCACCGCACATCTCGCTGATCGCAGCAAAACTCTCTGCTTCAACTCCCAATCCGATCTCAGCTGGCCCGTCCTCGGTCCCGCTCCCTGTCCAAAGGCGGAAGCCCTGCTGGGCCATAGGCGTGGTGTGACGTCAAAGGGATCCCCTGCCTGACGCTCCACGGAGGCTTTTGCGACACACCCTGCAACTCCCAAGCGGCCACGAGTCGATGTCATGGCCTGCCCACCGTCAGCGGGCGAGTTTCAGAAATCTAGTCGTCCCCCCGTAACTAGTGCATCTGTCTAGACATATTTGTAGCCCGGGCCCTGGATGTGGTCCAGACTTCTGCACGCCACACCCTTCCCCTACATTAAGTCTCCCGTCACTTTCACTCCCTTTCCCATCTTTTACGCTGTCCCATTCAAACAATTGCCTCGGTGCACAGCTAATCGCTCTTTTGCTACTACTGCTAGTATTACTACTACTATTACAGCCAGGCCTCCCCTCCTTCATATCTGCCGTGCTTCCTCTCTCCTTCATCTCCGCTCGGCCTCACTCATCCCTGCCCGGCAAACAAATACTCGTCGCTTCGTCTTCTTGTGCAACATAACCAGCAAGATAGCTGCGCTCCTTGCTGCTTACATCCATCAAGCCTTTTTTTCTTCCTGTTTTCTTCTCTACAGCCGTGGTCTCACCACATTTGATACCCCACTCAGTTTGCGTGTTTTGATTTATCGGCCATCTCGTCTATTCTTGCCATCACAAGAACACCGAATCCGCCAAACGAATCTTGATTTTTTTCATTGGATATTCCCCTTGTCTGGAAGGCTTGTTTCTTGTCCAGCGGCAAATCCTGACAGTCGGCCAACATCACTTTCACGCTCTGCAACAACATCGTCATCTTCATCATCGACCATCATCAACTCAAGCGGCTCCAGCAATTGTCGCCGTCTTTTAATTCTTTTCGTCCGACCCGATCGCGCAAGTCCACGAATTCAAGCTTGGCATTCGCATTCACACTCGTGTTTAGTCCCAACACGATCGAGGCTGTGCCATAAGTCTCCGACAGATTGCGTTTCGGTTCCCGCTACTAGCAGCCAACACAAAAATAACCACACGGCACTCCGCAGAACCGACTAAATTATAGTCGATCCTTTTATTTCGATCACCTTCACTCCGGCTCTTCCGATCTTGGTAGTTCCCCGGCATTTAGTGAGGGTCCCATTCCCAGTCCAACACTCTCTACTCGACAAACTTCCCATCTCAACACATCCATCATGTCGCCATCAAACACCCGACGATGGCCTCGATTGGCTCACCTAGTTCTCCTTGCCGGATGCGCCTCGGCAACAATTACCCTCACTGCATTTGAGGACATTTCAGAGAAGGTGACACGAAAGTCTTGCGTCAGCGCATACAACACTCCTCTCAGCAACTGTCAGCTGGAGGACTTTACCGACAACAATGCGTGCTCATCAAAATGCGTGTCATCAATCAAGGAAGCGCAAAGCGCGATCCAAGAGGCATGCCAGAATATTTCTATAGACTCGGGTTCCCTTTTGTCCCGTGGACAGGATGGTCAATTGGTCAACTCGCTTTGCATAACTTCCGGTCGCGAAGGGGACAGCGACAAAACTGAGACCAAGGAATCTACTACGAAAACCAAGGCGACCGGCATCTCAACATCCGTGATTCACCGCAAGATCTCGACGACAGCCGAAGAAAAAACCTCGACGACTGAAGCCGCGCAGACAACGTCACTTGTCCTGGCCGGCGGCAGTAGCGGTGATAGTGACCTGCCCACCGGTGCTATTGAGTCAATCCTACCATCATCCTCAACCGCATCATCGGCGCATGCAAGCGAGACTGCAAAGTCCAACGGCAGCGGCCGAGGTGGAGATCCTTTTGCGACTCCCCAAAACTCAGCATCGCCAACTCTGAATTTGGGCATTACTTCATTCGTGATGTCAGCGGTGGTCTGCGTGGCGGTGATAATGTGAAGATCTTGATGGATGAATGAAAATATCTAGATATCAGTAGATTGTATTAATGGATGGCCATGGCCTTTTTTCACTTCTGAATTGTAACTCCTCCGATCTTGTGTCGTGTAAATCCGATGTGAACTGTTTGTATCCAGTTCGTAGCACCTGATTCTGTCCAAAAATGATATAAATAGACAATTGACGAGATAGCATTATCCATTATTAGCCGTCTCTCATATCCCGGTATATTTTACGCTACCATGAAGTCTTTTTTTGGATCTGGTCATCTTGAAACTAGCTTTGGCTATTTGTGTTGGGGCCATATATGTTGTTTTGTTTAGTTCACGAGGTTCATCTGAAGCTGCGAAAGATGCTCAAGACAAACAACGACTCTGGACATGGAGAAATACTACCATTGACTTTTTCTTATCAACCAGTCATTGTTTAGTAAACCTCCCGAGCAACATTTCTCGCAGGGTCCCTGCTGTTGGGGGATGTTCCTTGCGAGGTTGGAGCATAGAAGCAGATCGGTCTAGGGTAGCCAGAGAAGATATCAGCCCGAAGTTGCGACTGGGATGAAGGAGGTCTTTGGATTTCTGAGTCAGTGTGCACTACTAGGTGCATCTCAAGGTTGTCCTGCCTGCAGCTTGCAGGTTGGGCCAGTGATGCCGTCCCGGCCCGTATTGCCGATACCGCCTGTTGTATGAATTGATTTGCACCAAAGAAGAGGTACCGCTGGGATTCCCCAGTCGGGCTTGCTTTTTGTTTTCTCCCCACGCGCAAGCCAATAATAGCAGGTCGAAGATGATTATCGCCTTCCTGCATGTCTGAGACATAATGCATCAAGGAGCCGGTGGCAGTGTTGCCGGAGGCAAAAGAAGAAAAAAAAAAAGGTTCAGGGCCAGATCGTGGCAGGTTGTCAGATATGCTGTGCTGGCGCCTCAGTGTCTCGCTCGGTCTCTGAGTCACAAACTGCTGCAGGGCGGGGGAGGGGGAAGGGGTTTTTTTTTCCGTACGGAAATCTGCACTACGCTGTACGATAAAGTTTGGAGGGGAAAAAATCGTAGTCGTGAAATGAGGCCATCGGAGATGTCTCGCTACCAACTGCAAGGCCACTACTCGGCAGATATCGGGGGTTTTTGCGACCACTTACCGCTATTTTTTCATGTCTTTGTTTTTTTTTTCCCTTGCCCTTATCCTAGCGTCTGGTCGCAGCTGGAATTGCGATTGAAACATGGCCGCGCATATTTGCACCACCCGGTGCAGGTTTTTTGTTCTTGGCGACAACGGGACAAGCCCTTGGCGGTGGTCTGACGAACATGACAAGCACCATGTTCGCAGGATCGGCCCTCTTGGCTGTCACATTTTGGCGAGGACCAAGAGATTTCCAAGAGATCTCCAAGACTTTTATGATCGGTTACATAATCAATGTTGAGGCTCGCGATTTTCCAACGACATCTGAGCAGCCAGGGCGGGCGCGCCAGCTACTTGATGCGTTGTGGTCTTTTTAGAGGACGAGATATGCACGGCGCACATGACCTGAGAGGCTAAGGATGACCACAGGGCCCAGGCCTCACATGCCAGGGGTCTGGGAGGTGAGATTAGCAGATATTCGGCAGCCCTTCCGGGAGGGAGAGTAGAGGCTCCGGCCAATGCAATGCACGCGCGTCCGGGGCCAATTCGAAGTCGACAAATCCGAAATCGACTCGACATGATTGAAATCTTAAATTTGTGACAGCTAGTTTCCTCATTTGTGCCCAACGATGGATAGCTCAAGCCATGTGGCGGCCGCGGGAGATGACGGCGGAGGCCAACGGGGACCGGGCGACACGGGGAGGCGAGCCGCCCCGCGGAGAGGGTTTACTTGGCATCGTTTGGATCCCGCGGCCGTCGTTTTTTGCGTGGCAAGCGAGCCCCCCGGAGGAATGAATCTAAGATTTCGGAGGGAGCGGTGACGGGAAGAATCGAATTAACCTTGAATTTGGGGCGTTGCGGGTTGCAGGGGACAAGTGTCGAGCAGAGTCGATCATCTACGGATACAGGAATTGGGTCGGTCAGGTGAGGGCCGAACGACGTCTTTCTCCAAACTGCAACGAGCTTCGCTCACGGGTTGCCCTTTTATCCCATCCCGCGCCGCGCTGCACCTTGACTCTTTCACGAGTCGGCGATTGCTCGCCGCGTTTGCCGAACCGAGACCGAAGCACATGGAAAGCGGCGACAAGCAGATGTCCAAGATGCGAGTCTGAGCGTGGGGCGCAAGGGGAGGGGGAAAGGATTAGCGCACTACGGGGGTGGAAGGTTGCGCAGAGGGCTGTGACTTGACGTCGCTGTGCGTCGAGCGAGGGTGATCCTTTGAGGGCGGAGCGGAGAGGAGCGGAGAGTCTTGGGTGACAGGGTGAGAGCCTGTCTGTTGTGATATGACGGCATGCAAGCCTCGAACTAGGACACGAGAAAAAAAGAGTCCAAGGGCGGCGGCCCCATCGAATAACGTCCCGCCCATGCATGAACAAAGTTGTCTTGGAGCGAGGGGATTGGGGAGAAGGGGAGCTGTCATGTCGCCTAATCAGGGATCCAATGCGGCAAAGCCATGGGCAGAGGGACGAGACGAGGAAGCGAGCAAACAAGCAGCTAGCAAGGCAGAGGACGAGGATTTTCGGGGTGGCCGCCCAAAATGTGAAATGCCAAGCAGCCAAGCACTCAACAGATTGGTCGAGGCGCATCACGTTGCAATCAGAGGATGGAAAAAGTTGACAGTGAGGGAGGGGGGATCCCTCGCTGCGCGTTACCGGAAGGACTAGGGTAGTACACGATGGTCTCCAGTTGAACGCCAAGTGCGTGCGTGTGTGAGTGTGTATGTGCGAGGGGGAGTGCGAGCGTGTGAGTGGTGCCGTGCGTTTGCGCGTATGGGTGTATGGAGATGGCGTCCCGGCCCCATGAGAGCGAAGGGGAGGTTGCGTACACTTACAAAGTGTGTGCCGGGAGTGGAGGGTCGACGTTGACGCTGCTTTAAGCCAGGGTCGGCACAGGGGAGCCGTATTCTTGGGATCTTGGGGAGGACCGTGTGATGCTTGTTTTGCTTTTTGACGGGACGCGCGAGCAGGGTCTTGGAAACAAATGTAATATCCCTTTCGTTGAGGATTACACAGATTGAGATTAACCAAGGGCAGGGTGGTAATCTTGTGTGTGTACGTACGTGCGTGGGTGTGCTGTGACACAAGGGAAAAAAAAAAAAATCAGACTGGTATGGTATGGTATGTGTATGCCGTTGCTAAGCAGACTTGGCAGCTCCCTGGACCCATCCCCCATTTGTTTGTGGCCCCCGGCCTAGCCTATAGTATAAATTACCAACAGCTGGGACTGGGACAAGGACCTCGCACCGTTTGGACTTTTCGAGCCGCTTCAGCCCAGCCCGAGACTTGCAATTGGCGACATCTGAGATTTTCGATGCCGCCCCCCGGAATAGCCCGCAAGACACATGGCGCGGCCGATGGGCTCTCGGCAAGCGTCTTGTCTCTGCTGTTTCTCCGTCATGGTCAGACAGGGCGGTGTCGCCTGTCTTGGTGGGCGTTCCCGTCGCCTGGGATTTTGTGCGTCTGGAACATTCGTCAGCCTCGGAAAGTCTATCCAGTCTATCGCCTTGGCGGTCCCCGTTGGAGGTTGGTGAGGGGTCATAAATACAGGGGGAGTCTTCCATCGTGATCCGATACCAAGACCTGGACTTCAGGGCCCCTCCATGTCTAGCTGCCGACGAAGCAGATATACGGTACGCAACCCTCCAGGTGCTGAGCGGGTGCTGTGCGGTGCCTGGGGGCGCCACTGCTGCCCGCTGGGACTTAGCTCCCACAGGGTGCGCCGGCACCCGCTGAGAGCGCAGGTGCGAAGCCACCCTGCTAAAAGCAGCGCTGCAACTGTGGCCCCGCGACTCCCCACTTGGGCCGCTTGGCAGCATCCGCGCCCGCCGGGGCCCCTGGTCGCCATAAAAAAACCTGGCCAGCGGCGATAGCGAGAACGCCGGTTCTCAGCAGGAGGAGCTCTGGTTTAAAAGATTCAGTCACCCCGGGGGCGCAGCCGTTTTCCTTCCTTGGTGCCGATCCCGAGCCTCTGTTGTTTTTCTTTCTTTTTCTTCTTCAGACGCCCAGAAAGCCGAGGCTTTGTTTATTTCGTGCCAATTCCTAACGCTAACACGAACTGGGGACTTTTGAGAGTTTGCAGCAGGGCTTGCTGTGCTTATCAGTCAGAGAGCGTTGTGGCGCGTGCGTGGCGGTTGCTGGCTGTCCTTGACCCAAAGCGGTGCGCGTGCCCTGTGTCGTCATAAGTTGCGGCCGGTGCCATTTTAGCTGGAAGCTCTGTCTTCTTCGCCAGACAAGATAAAAAAAAAAGGGCCGTCGCATCGCGCGCTCTTCTTTTTTCTCGTTTCGGTCTTGGCGATCTCGCTCGCTTCTTTTTGGGATTCCTGGCTGGCCCGGCGTTCCTTGGTACGACCTCAATTGAACGGCCTCACCTGCGCCGTCTTGCCCGTGCCGACTCCGAGACCTCCCCCGGAACGACGTTCCCGTCTGCGAAGACTCGCGAAAACGGATGCGATCCCGATAAAAACCCCCCGAAAAAAATCGAATTACCGAGCCGTCGCTCAATAGCCGCCCACCATGGCCTGGAACCATCTCGATATCACCAAGCCGCACTTGGTGTACATCATCCTCGGCGGCTTCACCTCACTGTTCATGCTGTGCTCCTCTGTAATCAAGGAGCGCATGTACATTGGTGAAGCCACCGTTGCGACCCTCTGCGGTGTCATCTTTGGCCCTCATGCCGCGAACCTCATCAATCCCCTGGAATGGGGTAGCACTGACATCATCACCGTCGAATTCTCCCGAATCGTCCTCGTCGTCCAGTGTTTCGCCGTCGGTGTCGAATTGCCCAAGTTTTACATGGAAAAGCACTGGCGCTCCGTCGTGTACCTGCTCGTGCCCGTCATGACCTTTGGATGGCTCATGGTCAGCCTCTTCGTGTGGTGGATGATCCCGCCGCTGAACTGGCTCGAGAGCTTGGTTGTCGCCGCCTGTGTGACTGCTACCGACCCTGTCCTGGCCTCGTCCGTCGTCGGTAAGGGCAAGTTTGCCAAGCGAGTCCCCAAGCATCTTCGAGATTTGCTTTCGGCCGAGTCCGGCTGCAACGACGGCATGGCCTTCCCGTTTATTTACCTTTCCCTGTACTTGATCCAGTACAACCGCAACGCCGGCGATGTTAGCTTCTACTTTGTCGTCTACGTTGTGCTCTACGAGTGTATCTTTGGCGCAATTTATGGATTCTGCATTGGCTACATTGCGCGCCACGGAATCAAGTATGCCGAGAAGCACGATCTGATTGACCGAGAGAGTTTTCTGGTCTTCTACTTTGTCGTTGCCCTCTTTTGCGCCGGTTCGGGAAGTATTCTCGGCATGGATGATTTGCTGGTGGGTTTCGCTGCAGGAGTGGGCTTCTCCAACGATGGTTGGTTCAGTGAGAGAACTGAGGAGTCGCACGTCTCCAACGTTATCGACTTGTTGCTAAACTTGGCATATTTTGTTTACTTTGGCACCATTATCCCCTGGGAGCAGTTCAACAACGGCGTTGAGGGCCTCCACGCCTGGCGCTTGGTTGTTATTGCCATCTTTGTAATCTTCTTCCGGCGCATTCCCATCATGATGGCGCTGAAACCGCTGATACCGGACATAAAAACCTGGCGAGAGGCATTGTTCGCTGGCCATTTCGGTCCCATTGGTGTCGGTGCCATCTTTGTTGCCATGCTTGCGCGAGCCGAACTCCAACACCATGAGCCAGTTCCCATGGAATCCATGCCAGGCAAGGACGCCGAACATTACACCCTAATGTATCTAGTATGGCCGATTACCTCGTTCCTTGTCGTCTCGTCTATTTTGGTGCATGGTTCCTCCGTCGCCGTTTTCACGCTCGGCAAGCGCATCAACACCCTCACCCTCACCATGTCTTACACCGCTGCGCCGGAAGATGGTCCTGCATGGATGAACCGACTGCCCAGAATTTCCTCGCAATCTCGCTCGCAGGCCAGGATGTCCGAGACCTCGTTTGAGGATCTGAAGAGCCCGGCTTTCCCCGGCGGCATACTGGCACCAGGCTTCCTGCGCCGACAGAAGGATGATGACAACGGTCCCGGAAGCAGAGCATCTTCTATTATGGGCAGAAAGCGAAAGAGCAAGAAGTGGGACGATGGACTTGGCCCCGGAGGTCCTGTTTCCCAGTCCGCCATCTTCCCCCAGCGCCAGCGCGCATCTGAGCAGCCCAGCGAGATTGACGAAAAGGATGTTTCGCCGTCGCGTGATAACACTGACTCGACGTTGGCACCTCGAGAGCACCGAGACTCTGAGAAGATTGAATCCGAGAGCCCTGCCGAGAGCAGTGGCCGAGCAACCCCGCGACGTGTTGAAGTTTATGATGAAGGCGACAACATGGTGTTTGAGAATGAGGATGGTGAGGTCATTGACGTTCAGCCAGTTCCTCGCGAGAAGGATGGCCAGCTTCCAGCACCCGTGGTTGCTGGTGAGCCTAGGGCTGATGCCGACAAATTCTGGAGCTTGGGCGGATTCCGCAGGAAGATGAGCGAGGTATATAATGTTGAAGTCGAGAAACGTAAGGATAAGGGCAAGAGCGAACGCAAGCACGAGCCGGCTCGAGCCTACCAGTTCGGAAACACGGTATGTCTGCGCCTTAACTTTGCTGCATTTCTGAGCTAATGAACATCCCCAGATTATTGTTGAAGATGAAGATGGTGAAGTCGTCAAGACTTACGAACTGCCAACACAAAAGGGAGAGGCCGGAGAGGGCAGTGACTTGATTGGTACCAGCCTCAAGTATATGGGTCTGGGCAGCTTGGCCCGTCCTGCTGCGAAGTCACCGGAGGCTACCACTGAACAGGGCGAGGCATCTGGCGAACAGAAGACTCCGGTCAAGTCATGGGGCGTAACCCGACGAAGAACCAGTGTTGCTGTTGCAGAGGAACAGGCTAAAGACGATCGTCACATCCGATTCACAATTGGTGGCGTCGGTCAACGCATGACCAAGGAAGACTTTATCCGCGAGGTACAGAAATTGGACTCAAGGACACGAAAGGAAGTTGTCGATCAATCCAACGCTTCCCCGGCCATCAAGCGAATTGCCACGCAGGACCCCCCTACGCAAAGCCCCAAGACCAAGACTTTGGAGCAGGACGAGCCTCCTCGAGGCAGATTGCGCCCAGCATCAACACGAAGCTCGGGATCCATCTCGCCTACTCGTGTTCCACAGAGGACTCTGAAGAACCAGCCCTCACTAGAAGAACCTGAGACGGCAGTTGAGCGCAAGCGACGTCTTGCCGTTCTTGCCAGCCAAGGCGACGATGAGGCCGACATTGGCGAGACTCCCGCCGAGCGAAAGCGACGAGAGGCCGCCCTTGGCATGGAAGGTGGTGGTAGTGGCGATGACAGTGATGATGAAGGAGATGAGAGAGTGCCCCCAGCAAGGAGGGGCATTACGTTTGCAGATTCGACACGACCAGGAAGAAAGGGCAAGGAGCCCAGGTAGATGTATGATGTTTATTTGCATGGCATATAGAAGGATATCCCGCATGATAGTTACGGTATATAGGGCATAATTCGCCATCATGGCATATGATTTACACTACTTGTCGGGTTGCGTGACCATTTTCTCCCATCATTGACCTCGCTGTGCCGATTTTCCTTCATATTAATGCCCCGTAGGGTGCACCCTCCTGTATCGCATGCAATCGCAACTCGTTGCAGGTAGCCAATCCAAGCCAAGGGAGAATAGTTGTTGTCAGGCCGCTCATGTTATGCTTTAGTATGCAGATTCGTTTGATTGGCCGGCTGCTTGCAATAGTATCGTGATTATGTTATAAAGGAGGGCCCATCTTTGATCGTCGACGATAGCCGATCGACTTGTGTATGCTTAAATTGTTGTATTGGGCGAATCGCCCAGCAATAGCAGGAATATGTGACGTTGCGCATCGGCCTCTTTGCCATTTCTTAAATTTTAATTGATTTGCATCCAACCGTTCACTTTTATGCGTGGACAATATTCCTTCATTAGCGAATTGATCTTCCTGCTTCCGTTGCATTCTAGCCTACTTCAAGGGCTGACAGCGGTCTCACTTTAGCCTTGTTTTGGTGTGTCGATCGGGGCATCGTGCGCCCGTTACAGCCTATTCTGACGACTGTGGCAGATTACTTTTGTGGAGAATACTAGGCAGTGCTGGCACTTTTGAAGTAGCAATCTTCAATGAAAGACGCAAAAGTACTGACTACATCCGTCGACAGAGCAACTTTTTGCATGCGCCAAACACAGCCCGCAGTGGCCTGTGCATTAGGGGCCATGATAATGAGCGAATAGCTGGGGTAATAATAAGACAAGAATGGAATGAAAAAGAATGGAACCCAATGGGAATTGATAGAAGGGAAAAGCGAGAGAACGAATGGGAGAGAAAGGCCAAGCTGACTGCGGGGTATCAATCTGACGGTTATACAAAATGACTTATAAATCCATGGCCTGATGCGTCTATATCGCCTTCAAATCCACCATTACAAATCCGATTATCATCATTCTGCTCAATATGGCATCGGTTCCCTTTAGCACGCTTCCCCATCCTGTCCCCGAGGAGGCGAACCTCCGGCCCTACGCCATCTCCGTCCCGGACGCTGAGATTGATAGGCTGAAACTGCTCCTCAAACACTCTACCATCGCTCCACCTAATTGGGCAAACTCGCGTCAAGATGGTTCCTATGGCATGCCGCGAGACCAACTGGTCGAAATGGCAAGCTACTGGGAGAACAAATACGATTGGTAAGGGCCCAATGCACCCTCATCTGCGCGGACTCTGAGACTAACACCACAACTTGTCTAGGCGAAAATGGGAATCAGCTCTCAACTCGTTCCCCCAGTACAAGATTACTGTTTCCGATGGCTCCAAGCCATATGATATCCAATTCTTTGGCTTGTTCTCCTCCAATCCGTCCGCAATCCCCATCCTGCTTCTCCATGGCTGGCCGGGATCCGTTGTTGAGTTCCTGCCGCTGCTCACCAAGTTGCGCGACCAATATGCTCCGACGGGGCCGGAATCCTTACCTTACCACATAATCGTACCTCACTATGTTGGGTACGCATTTTCTGACCCGCCCCCTGTCGATGAGCACTTCACCCACGTCAACAATGCGCCGCTTGTGTCGAAGTTGATGCACCTCCTGGGCTTCGCCGAGACCGGCTACCTCGTCCAAGGCGGCGATCTGGGGTCGCTCACCGCGACAGTCGTCGCCAGCATCGACCCGGCCTGCAAGCTCGTCCACGTCAACATGCTGAGCATGCTTCCCCCGCCGGGCGTCGACGTGGAGGCGGACATCAAGGCCGGGAAGTACACCCCCGAGGAGGTGACCTCGCTCGTGAACGTCCAAGAGTTCCTGAAGACGGGAACTGCATTCCTGAAGCTCGACAGCACCCGGCCCGCGACGGTGGGATACGTGATTGGTAGCAACCCGGTGTCGCTGCTGGCCTGGGTCGGCGGGAAGATGATCGCCTGGACGGACGAGACGCCAGACATAGACCTGATCTTGACGAACCTGTCCCTGTACTGGTTTTCAGGCTGCTTTCCGGCCTCCATATACCACCACCGCACCCTCGCAGAGGATTCAGACCCGCTCACCAACCGTTTGGAGGATGTGAAGGTGCCGATGGGCTACTCGTGGTTCAGAAAGGAGCTCGGGAACCCGCCAAAGGCGTGGATTGACCAAACAGGAAAAGTCCAGTGGTACCGGACGCATGACAAGGTGAGTTTTTCAGAGCCCCCTTTTGTTTCATTTAAAGCCCGGTGACGCTAACATAAATTTTCTTTTCTCAGGGTGGACATTTTGCAGTTCTCGAGCGACCCGACGTACTGTGGAACGACGTTGAAGACTTCTTGAAAGAGTTTTGGGGAAAGACTACCTAGATTTTGATACAGCCATATCAACACCAGTTTGGACAAAGGAATCCAGTTCCTACCAAGGCCAGGGGTTAAGGAGCTAGGGTTAATGGATATTACGTGGCTAAGATTGGGCTTTTGAGCCACTTGGGAATTCACGCTCCGATGGGATGGTTCACCAGAAAATACAATGGTTATATGGAACGTCCATGCAAATAAGAATCGGATGTCAACAGACAGACCATGTTCATGTACGACCCATATTTCTACCAATGCTGATTTTATGTGCGGAATTTAGCTAAGTGTTGAACCAATTACTAGAAGGTTGTCGTGGTTTAGTTGTCCTTCAGCCAGGCTATTCCTCCAGTAATGATCTGGTACAGCCCACCGTTGGGAGCAATTTGCGTGGGCGACACATTGTTGTTGTAGCTTCCACCCGCACCCGAACGCGTTCGCCAAACTATCTCGCCAGTTCTGAAATCAATGGCGGTAAAGTACCAAACATACTTGCCTTCTCTCGCAAGCTCCTTATCCTGTGTATAGGAGTACACGAGGCCGTTTTTGGTTGAAAGGCTAAGCACGCTTGTGGATTCGATATCCAAAGTCCACTTTGTCTCGCATTTTCCGTCCTCTGTGATGTCCACTCGAGTGATGCCAGGGGCTAGCGGGGTGTAATCGTTGAAATCTCCGTTGATGGTTGTGTCATTTAGAAAGCCTTGCATCTCAGGAGCACCATGGTGGTTGTTGATGATGACGCTATAGGTTGATCCATCAAAATATCCTACCATGGCATTCTCATTAGCACTAGCATTGGGCTGAAAGATGGGGACCTGGCAGACGAGACTGGAGCCTCCCTCAGGGACATTCTTCTGATAATCTTCAACCTGGCGGTAGATGTTGAGATTGACCTGAACATCCTCGTTGTCAGTCATGGCAACATATTTCTTTCCAACCAGGGCTGGGGATGAACCAGAACCGCTGGAGAAACCACCTGGGTTAAGGCCACTGCCTGCTGAGTAGTCATGCGACCAGACCGTTGTAATTTCTCCGTTTGCACCCGCTTGATAAGCTGCCATCTTGCCAGCACCATTTTGGATGAGCGGGCCAGTATTGGCATATACCGTCTTGCCATTCACCGCTATCGCGTTTTCGAAAGTTTGGTCGTCAATTGTGAGTGTGTGCACAGTCCCGTTTTCAGCAACGTAGCCAAGGATAGAAGACGCCGCCTTTCGACCGGTTTGAGATAGCATGTTGGAAGTAAACCAGATGTTTCCATCTTCGTCGAAATAGCTGGTGCTCAGAGAATACCCTGCGGGCAATTCCGAGGTGACGTCAATATCCCGGAGCTGCTGAAAAGAGGTTCCCTTATCGTTATCACTACGTTTAACCACGAATAAATGTCCCTCGAAGCTGGAGACCAGAATTGTATGGTTGTTTGAAGTCCCATAAGGGGACAAAAGTGTTTGCCCTTCCGGAGCCCAACTTGCCAAAACGTCAAAGGTATCGGGGTTGAAGGCTGCTAAGCAGAAGTATGCAGATGTCGCATTGCCACAAACGGTTCGACCCGTCAGCCGGCCGTCATCGTGCCAAAACTGTACTGATATCGAAACAGAGCGGCTGTTGACCTGAGGTGAGATTCCAAGGGGAGCGTCCCAGTCGTTCGTTCTGGAGTTTCCTCCGTCTTGATGAAATCCAACAACATCAGGAGAGAATCGCGTCTTTGGCTGGAGTGGCTGTTTTTCTGCAGGAGATCCAATAAATGATGGCGCAGTCACATTCTGGCTCTCCAGAACAACACCAGTATCCTTGAGAATTGTTGGCGACCACTGACACAACTATTAGACCACACTATCAAAGAAGACATGCTGTAGAGAGTGTAGCTTACGAATTGACACTGAGATTTCAGTGGCATTTGGCCAAAGGCCAGGAAAAAGAATAAAGATTGTGTGCGAAACTGCATGTTGGAAGGATAGGGAAATTGAAACTAGAAACCTGTCCGAGTGTAAAGGGCATTTAGTTCTGTGCTTTTTGTATTCCAATTTATAGCATTTCTTCAATGGCTATAAAAAGTCACATCGTGTTATTCAACACACACAGTATCCAGTTTTTGAAGGGGTCGTGTTTGGAACTCGTTCCAATCGTACGGATTAGTTTTCAATTGGCCATGACCAAAGATGCTCCGACGATGGCAATCTCCGCCGGACGGTGACCGTCCACTAGTGGCTTGGCCGCATGCATACATTTATAGCCCTTTATACGTATTCATGCTTAAATTTTAGGTAGGTGTTTCCGAAGACGATCGTACTATGTCAAGATGGCTGGTGACCCTCCCTAGCGGTGAGCCAACCCATAGTTACCGAAAGCGAGCGAGGGTTACACTGTTGATACGGCGCGGCCCGCAATGCAATCAAACTTTGAATAATCCCGCACGGAGTTTTGCCCAACTCAATCGGAAAGCAAACGATAATTGTTGTAAGATGTATGGCAGGACGACAGCATTAAATGATGCAAGGACTAGAAACTTGACTTCTGAGTTTGGGGAACCTCGTCGAAATGGCGGATGGTATTTTGTCGCTCACATTCACATCTCTTTCTGGCTTTGATAATATCATTCTATATAATCTCAATGCATATATTCTACCGACACCCTCGGTTGATAATTGCTGCCCCTGAAAACGTCTCATCTTGTTTTTCTTTATCAACGACTAACCGATATAGAATGAAGATCCCTCTTGTTGAACCCAATTATCTCGAAGCCGCCTGACAGCATGGTGGAGCCAGTGGTTTACAGACAAGTTACTTATCCTATTGTTACGCATATGCTCATGTGTCAATCCTACCATATGTCCACATGACTCGTCATCCACATGTCGAATCTCTGCTAATTGGAATGGACTTGTCGAATGAATACTTTCGTCGGTTGAATTTTGGTGTCTGACTTGACCAGTTCCGCATGCCGACAGCTGAAATCATATACAAGGAACTCAGTACATGTTTGCCATGGTGGGCTGAGGGTTGCTCACCATTGATGAGGGGAATGTTGACGATCTGCTCTCATCCAATCACAATCCGGTATGGTGTAGTGGCTAACATTTCGCGCTCTCATAACTTGAGAGAATTCATCTTGATCCGCGGAGCCCAGGGTTCGATTCCCTGTACCGGAGAAGTTCATTTGATCTTCTTTTTTGGTTGTTCTAGGGCCATCGATCGATCCCTTGTATTTTTTCCTACTTGGCCTGGTGAAACCCCCAACCTCTATCTGCCATTGTCATACTACTTTTTTGGAACACATAGGGAGGCTTAAGCCGAGAATAATAATTGGACATATGTTGATGAAAGGGAATTTCTCATATCCAGTCACAATGAACCCACTGCTAACGTCAACAAAGAATAAATGCTGGAGGGAAAGGAAATTGCAGTTGTTCCTTCGATTCTACGGGTAACAATGGATCTGCTTGCTTCGCACCATATCCTATTGTTGGTGCACTCGAGCATGTGTGTGAGCTTCACATGGTATTGAATAAGTCCTGCTCACTCAACAACAACATCCGGTATGGTGTAGTGGCTAACATTTCGCGCTCTCATAACCTGAGAGATCAGTTCCGCGGAGCCCAGGGTTCGATTCCCTGTACCGGAGTAAATCTCCATTTTTGCAGCCATTCTACAATGGCATCAATATCCACGTTTTTTTGTCATTTTTTTTTTTTTTAAAACGGGGGTTCTTCTTCTGTCTGTTCAATGCACGACGTTGAGAAGAAATCACCATCTAGGGAAGAGTGCTAAAGCATTGGCGACTAGATAATTATAGTAGTTCTGCATCACATGGAGCGCTTTTCAGAAGATGCGTGTGTTCAATGATTTAGAAATATATCGGTATCCTCTATTATAAAGCCGAGGGGAAGAAGGACTGGCAACCTGGACCCTCGTTCACTACCCTAAAGTTGAGGCGTTTCTAATTGTGCCATTCGACCTTTTCCAATAAGGCTTTTAATCGGTAACCGGTGGCCAAGGCCGTCTGTCTTATTAATTGTACATAGTGGTTTTGCAGTAGTTGACAGGATTTTATGGGCGATTCGAGTGAGACGGAGCAGTCGTCACACACACTTATGAGTGGGTTGCTCTGCGAGATATGGGCGATTTAGACGTTGCTATAGACTTAAGCGCCAACTATCTTAAAAGGCATAAATCCGGATGGTCCCGCCTGCGGAATCGGCTTCTTAACGCAAACTTGTATCCTTGTCTTTCCAGTTGCCTTTTATAGACATGTCGTGTTCGTCAATTTCGCTCGTTTCGCAGAATCGCCTGCTGGGACCCACCACAAGCAACCCTGCTCAGAACCTTTGTCGCTCGACCTTAGCCGGAAAGTATTTTAAGCCTAATCCCACTATACAACAGCTTCTCTACTACCAGAATCGTGTTTCTGCTCGGATAGGATCAAGCGTATGTCGAATCGGCCCCGATCAGCCGATCGGGCATGGATACTTATCCACCACGGCCCGTAAGAACAGTAGCTCCGCCACGCAATGCAACTCTGAGAATGCTCGTTGTTGCTACTTGCGGAATTAATAACAACTCATTTTGAACGGCGAGTGGTATCCCTACCAGTAAGGGTTTCATCGAGCCATTACCAAAGGACGATGACACTTTGTTCACCGATGTGTTGACTTTACTCGGGTACAATGCCGCTGAAAGAACAATATCCCCATCACTTACCTAATAGGGCACTGACCGAGAGAATGCGCCTCTCAGTAGCAGTGGGTAGGTGAATAATGTAGAGGCAATCTCAAGGAGATGTAAACCAGGGCTTGGCTTGAAGGATTTAGTGATTTAACTATATAAACCATTGTCTTTTGCAGCATGAGAATCGGATGGTTCTTCAGCTCCAGCAATTCAGACAAATACAACCGATTCTACCTATACCCCCAGTTCTCACTGTTATTGTTATCATAAAAATGAGGGTTTCTCAAGCTATTTCTACTTGCCTTGTGGCACTTTCCATTCCTGCCACTGCAGCCCCTCTCGAGTCACAGGCAGACGAAATCGACTTTTACAAGGCCTCTGGCCTGAAAGAGGTCAAAGACGGCAAATATACTCTTGAGTACAATGAGGATGGCTCTCCGTCCATCAAACATGCCCCAATCGACGCCCCCAATCACCTCAACTTGCCTTCCGCCCGAAACCTCATGCCGCGGGACGCAGGATGCGATCACATTACTGTTCCTAGCTCATCTACTGACTCGGCCAACTCCCAACTCCAACAGCATTGCAGCACTGAACAACGTGGCACTGTTTGGTTCAAATCTGGTAATGTCGTCGCCTTCTACTGCCAGTACAACGACAAGGCCGTATGTACGGCAGAATCGAGCAGGGCTGCCAATAAATGGATCACTAAGAAGTGTGGTTTGTATTGGGCTGGGAGCTACACAGGCGACGGCTATGCCTATGGGTATACTGATTGGACCCGAAACGACTTCTGCGGTATCCGGATTAAATACTGAATGTTCTTTTGATGGACAACATGATGGGAGGATCGAGGTGGAACTTCTAAGTGTTTGGGGTGTTTCAGCTGTATGTTAAATTAGATTATACAGCGCTATAATCAATTAACTGGGCAACTTTGCCGTATTCTGTAAAAAAGCAATGCTACAACAGTAAGTACTTAGGGGCCGTCTTGGTGTGGTAGGTGATGCCATTCCCCAAATCTCTGGCTTCTCGGCCGATGCAACTCCAGGTGCAAGGGTGTTCTATGGAACTCACCGGGCGAGTCGAATGGCTGCCGCTCGACCTACTGATGGTGCCTCAAAGAAGACACTACTGCAAATACTCTTTAAATGTCAAGATAAAATCTCTAACAAGATAATTTATAAAGGCTAACAGTTCATAGTAAATGCACTTGTCCTGTGATGATGGCCTTCTAATTACGGCGGCTTCTGGTCTTGAAGAGATATGTCACGTGTATGATCTCGTGACTTCAGCTGGGTCTAGTTTCAGCTGAGCCTCGTAATTTCACGGGGCTTCAACCAAAAGTGATCATGATTATTCAGATGTAAAATTATTTGTATTATTACTATTCTAATACCGCTCCGAGGCCAATGGATTCAAATGGCCAGCAAGATTCGCCACTCTCAATCAGTGCCAATATTGCGGGTATCCTGACCTTTGTCGTGGCGATCGCCGCTGCCATCTATGCCCGCCTCACATTCCTCCGCAACAGCGATGAAGAGTATTTCCGAGTCAAGACATCACTTTCATGGTACAAGACGGAATCGGCATGGCTCTCTGATCTCGTCGCCGCCATCAATGCGCAGCACGAGAGCTTGCAACTCTACCAACAACCCGAATACCAAATGTACACGTTTGTCATGGATGATCTCCTCAACTTAGAGCAGCGTATTTTGGATCTCGTGACAGAGACTGAGGCCAAGGCCTCTTTTGGAGATGAGGGAAGCCAGTGGACGCTTGTCCCACGGAGTTGGCAGGGTGGGAAGACATCCGTCGCCGTGGCGTGGATGTCAGTGAGGACAAAGGCGCTTGAGCTAGTGCGTCAGCGGGAGGGCCTC
Source organism: Calonectria multiphialidica (assembly GCA_020623665.1). NCBI lineage: Eukaryota > Fungi > Ascomycota > Sordariomycetes > Hypocreales > Nectriaceae > Calonectria > Calonectria multiphialidica. The sequence goes on from JAHVYC010000149.1 coordinate 92,056, forward strand.
ACGGCAAGAGTGCAATTCATGCAGATGAGCATGATTACGTCAAGATTGAGAGATCTGGAGTCCAGGACAAAGTGGCGGGAGATGAAGATGGATGAGAGCTCGCGCAAACTCGAGGCGCTCGTGGAGAGCCAACGGGATAAGATTAACCACCTAGAAGAGGTAGTGAATCGGCTGATGCGCCAAGGACAGTCAGCTCTGTCGCGCTCTCTGACTCCCAAGAGCCTGAGCAGCAACCGATCGGAGTCAAACTTGGATGATGACACTTCAACTATAGGAGAGGCCTTGGAGCCTGATCCAGCGCGAAAACCAGTATAGGCTTAAGAAAATGCATATCCCTTGGCGTATGCGAAACCGGTAGTGATTGCCAAACTGATGACACCCCACAAGAGATCCAGCTCAACAATTGACCAGAGCCACAGGCAGCCCAGAGGTGGCGCCCGCTTCATGATATTGAGATATCCGTACTCGTTGCTGATATGGACCAGATATGGACCAGCAGAGACACTCATGGCGAAGAATATAAACTGGCGGATCCATGGCTGGTACTTGAGAGGAACGAATGGGATGAGTCTTGGGTTCGCTGCAGTGGGGTGAAGAGGGTAGAACAAGACGAGGAAGACTGGGATGCAAGTCAGCATGCTATCATTCGAATGCTTGAAAATTCCACATACGGAGATATGCTCGGGCAGTTCGGCCGACCACAAGAGGCCATTCAATGTCCATGCCATACTGGTTCTGGACCAGCACCTCAAAGGTAAAGTTGATTGTGCCGAGAGTCGCGGTCCAGAGCAGCGTCTCGAGGAATCGCTCGGCGCCAGGGGAGATCTCGGCTTCGTCCTCGTCCTCGTCGTCGCTGTCGCTATCGCTGCCGGCGTCGCTGCCCTTGAGCTTCTTCTTCTTCAGCTTGTCGAGTTCGCGCTGGCGGGCATCGGCCTGGTCAAAGAGGTTCCGGTCGGAAGCAAAGTTGATCAGCGTCGCCCCGGAGGGGACGGAGCGGTCAGGCTGCTTGAGCTTGATGTCCTTGGCGGACTTGAGCTCCTTTCGCTGTCGTGCCATTTTCGATCGCGTGGTCGTGTTGGGAAAGATGTGTCAGTGCAAAGGCGACGTTTGAAGATGCGAACCTGGCGGCATACGTAGGTGCTGCCGGAATAAATGGCCCCATATACCAGTCGGGTTTAGCGCATCGTTCCCCTTTTAGAACACGACATGACCCCTGAACGGTGGATGGCAGTGGCCCCTATCATGACATCAGGCGCTACCTACCCCCGCTACCAATGAGCTCTCAGGCTGACAATGCCGAAACTGTCCCACTGCATTTGGGGACAGCATCACCGAAAAGCTCTAGTGGATGCAAGGGCTGCAAGCTTCAATCACGATACGCACAACTGCCGGCTAGTCCTTTGAGCCTCTTGGGGCAGCTTCCTCTTGTGTAGGCGATTCCAGAACGACTGCACACTGAGCTAACCAACCAAGCTCGCCCATTCGCAAGGTGGCATTCTCGGCTGTCCCTCCCCCACCAGCCCACCAACCTCCCACGAGACCATCAATTCGGGACGTTTCAATCCTTTTACAACACCATTGCTGGCACAATATCCATGCATCGTATGCAATAGCTCAACCCATTCATTCGAATTGATTGGTTCCAACTTGAGGCTGCGCTCTTTCAACGATAGCCTACAAACACCAACTTGTACGACACCTCGAAATCTCCATACGGCCAGCCACCGACGTACGGTCCAGTGTCCACCTCCGAAGCTCCAACAACCCCGCGATACCCCTCCCTCACGATCGATAGCTTCAAGATGGAGCTCCGCTTCCTTATAATTGCGGCTCTCGTCGTCGTATTCCCCTCCCTGTACATCCTGACGGCGAATGTTGCGCCATCTCGTCTCCCGGCCATCAAGAACAAGCGCATCTGTCTGCTCATTGCACACCCAGACGATGAAGCCATGTTCTTCGCGCCAACTGTCCTCGCGCTGACCCGCCCTGAGACTGGAAACCACGTCAAGATTTTATGCTTGAGCACTGGTATGGCGAACCGATCCCGCTGCTGGGCGCAATGCCAAAACAGCTTGCCCTAACGGCGCATAGCACGTATATAGGCTTTCAGCTAACACTGGTCCAGGAAATGCCGACGGCCTCGGAGAGACACGCAAGAAGGAACTGGTCAAGAGCGGTATGACCTTGGGTCTGCGCGATGAGGACGACGTATTCGTCATTGACAGCCCGTATGTTGACCTAGCTCGTGCAGCCAAGCAACCACTAACCATGATGCCTCCAGAACCGAGTTCCCCGACTCCATGACCACCACCTGGGACCGCACCAAGATTGCAAACCTCCTGGGCAGCGCCTTTGCGCCCGACCTCGACCGCCAGCGCGCCGAGAACGCCGACAAGCCCACGGCCAGCATCGACGTCCTCATCACCTTTGACAACCAGGGCATCTCGTCCCACCCCAACCACATCTCCCTCTACTACGGCGCCCGCACCTTCATCGCCGCCCTCACCCTCGGCAAGCCCGAGTGGGCCAGCCCCGTCGACCTATACACCCTCACCACAGTCAACTTTGCCCGCAAGTACTCGTCCTTCTTCGACGCCGTCGTGACCCTCCTCGGCGCGAGGGGCGCAAGCTCGCCCGACGACAAGCACCCCCGCAGCCTCGTCTTCCTGAACCAGCTCGTGGGCAAGAACGCCCTCGGCACGGCGTGGTCGGCCATGACCGAGGCGCACAAGAGCCAGATGGTCTGGTTCCGCTACGGCTGGATCACACTCAGCCGGTACATGGTCATCAACGACTTGCGCCTGGAAAAGGTCCAGGTGAATTAGTAATCTGATCAAATCAATTGTGGCTGTATGTCAAGGCGTTTTGTTGGGTCGGTTTAGTCAGAACAGCATATATATGCCACATAACGTAGTTGTATGTATACATTTCAATCTTGGACAATATATCCCACACTGGCAATCTTGGCGCCAACCCTCTTGCTGTTCATCTCCGACAGCTCTGCCAAGACTGCCTATCACCTTAGCTCAGATCCGATGGGGTATGGCTATTCATTATGGCCCTTCACAACTCAACGCCTGACAATGCTGTTACATCAGGAGACATCTAGTCAAACATGAATATGAATTTAGAGTAGGTAAGCGTTATGTGTTCGTGTATGAGGCTGTATTCTTCCGTCCACTTTTGTGGATAGAGATTAATCATTACCAAATGACTAGATTATATATGCCTCCCCAGCTGGCTTATGCCAGGTTCATATGAAAAAAAAGAAGTCCCCAAACGCCGCGTGATGCTGTGTATCCCGTATTACCCATTAAACAACATTCGCTCTCTTACGTAGAAGTCAAAGCCTTGCGCTGCATGGTCTGCTTAAACACCTGCAGGGCTGTCTCGGGGCCTGTGTCGGGAAGGGGTTAGCAATGAGCACGGCTTGTCTCGGGACAGTGTTTCTTTTCTCTCTTTCACTTACGGTAATATGGCACCTCGTGTCCGGCCCCGTGGACCTTGAGGACCGACAGGTTGTCCACCACCTTGTACTCTCCGTAGACGGTGCCGTTGACGGTGTAGTTGGTCAGGCTCATGCCCTGGAGCTCCTGCTGGCCGTCCCACTCGAGCCGGTGGGTGGCGTTGAGCACGCCGTCCCAGTTGCAGATCCAGTCGGCGTCGCCGGCCCAGATGACGGTGGTGATGTTCTGCTTGATGACGTTGGACAGCACAGGTCCAATGTTGCGAGCTTCTGCACACACACAAGGATATTCCGATTAGCACTCATTCACCGTTTCACATCCACATGTCGTGAAAAAAAATTAACTCACCGTCACCAGTCGAGGCAAAGTTGTTGTAGATGGTATCGTCGCACTCGGCGAACCTCGTCGTCGCGCCAATCTTCTTCATGATGTCGGCGCGGGTGACCCAGTTGAGGTAGTTCTCGGGGGGAACCTCGTCGCTCTGCTTGAGGCGGATGTCGTACACGTTGAAGTCGGTGTTGGTGGCCATCAGGAGGTTGGTGTACATGGGGTTGTTGCACCGCTTGTCGGCGTTGGCGCAGGCCTCGTCCTGGCCCTCGGGCTCGGTGCAGTTGGCGAGCGCGGGCACGCAGTAGCTGTTGTAGGCGCCGACGAAGCGCTTGGTCATGTCGTCGCTGAGGAGCTGGCGGTAGGGGTTCTTGTTGGCGTAGGTGGCGTAGGCGAGGAACTGCGGCGCGGCGTCCATCCAGCCGTTGTTGATGCCCAGGGACACCAGATTGATGCGCTGGCCGATGGCGGTGCCCTGGTCGATGGCGTCGTTCTGCTCCAGGATGTAGTTTGCGATCTGCGGGGCGTAGCGGCCGCCGTAGGACTCGGTGAAGATGCCAAAGTCGTGGGAGCGGAACTGGCTGAACTCCTCGAAGAAGGTTTGGAGGAAGTTCCATACGGGGGGCGCCGCCTTGGGGGTCGAGTTGACGTTGTAGTCGCCGTAGCTGAAGCCAGCGCCAATGGGCTGGTCAATGTAGAGCATGTTGGCGTACTCGTTCCATGAGTAGGGGTTCAGGCTGGGCTCTGAAGCATTGTTGACGAAGTGGCAAGGGCCGTTCTCCTCGAACAGGCCGATCATGGAGGAGCATCCAGGGCCGCCGTTGAGCCACAGGGCGACGGGGGCGTTTTCGGGATCGTTGCGCGCCTCGAAGAACCAAAACCACATGCTTTGGTTTTTGCCTGTTTTTGAAAGTCAGTCTCACATCTACTATCTGAATACAATCGCGCGCGCATGTCTGAGAGCGGGAACACTTACCAACATTGATGTATCCCGAGTACTGGTTCACTCCCTCGGTCGTCTCGCAGACGCCCGAGTTCTTGACGTATTTAATATTGTCATCCGTCGCCTTGCTCTCGAACGCCGCCGTGCTGAACTTGGACTGAGGTGTCTTGACCCGGAAGTACTTGCTGTCTGGATCCATGCCGCCTCTGGCGTTGACCACCGAGGCCAGGCCGAACAAGGCCGTGGAGAGTGTCGAAAACCGCATTTCGATTTTTTTGGTGTGTGTAAGCGCAACCTCAAAAAACACCAAAAAACCACTTGAACCTGGAAAGCGATTGATGCAAGAGAGTGGAAAGGCAAATGAAACAGAAGAACTGGGCTCTTTCTTCTTTTCTCTCTCTCCCTGCTCGGAATTACGGCAGTGTGCGCGCACCGGAAACTCACGGCGGCAATGTATATATATATAAACAAGCTTAGATGGGTTGGTTAATCACCAACACGACCTTGCAAACCCACCCAACGGAGAAACAGGATCGCCAATGGAACCCAGACCCCGGCCAACAGTGGTAGCCGTCTCAGGCGAGGCCGTTCGCGACACTCGACCGAATCAATTTAGACCCAAGAGAGGTCGGACGCACCCCCCCTCCCCTCCAAGGCACAGACAGACAGGCACAGGCGCAGGCCCTTGCAACCCTGTCGTTCTGTGCGCCCTTGCTGCCCACCACCCAATGCATCCCAAAAATGGAGACTGAGGGATGGACGGCTTGCTTCAGGATTGGAGGGGGGGTCGCGGCACGGACAGGGCTTATTTCTGGCAGGGAGATTGAAACGGGGTGTGGGCTAGCTGAACGGGGAATTTTCTGGTTAAAATTCTTAGCACACAAGAGGAGACAGTGACGGCATGCCCCATTGTGATGTATATGGCGATACGACGCGGGCAGCAGTAGCCGACACACGAAAGGATCTCTCCATGATGATGATGATCCTGCTGCCCCTCGGCCATCGATACTATGACGCTATAGGCGCCCAGCCGTGGCATGCCCGGGTGGACCATCCCCATGCCAGTGGCCCCGAAGCAACCGACGATCGACAGGGGCTAGTGCGATTATCAGGCTATCATTGAGTTTCCTAAACCCAACCCCGTTCAATCTCCAAGCGTGCTGTCCTCGCGACCAACACGACGACAATCAATGCCCTTTTGCGATTCCGGGGCCGTACAGTCGTCCGATTGTTGGTCCGGGATTGGACGACCATTTGTGACATGTTCTCGTCCCTATGCGCCCGCGTGCCCTCTCTCGGGCGCGCGAGGAGGGCCTTGGCTCTTCTTTCATCTTGTTTTCCTCCAAACACACCCCCCTTCCCCCACATGACAGAGAGCAGAGGGCCAGATTGCGAGCACCCGTGAGACGCGACACACAGACGGTAGGCAGGTAGGTGACGTTGTATACCTGTTAATGCCCATCCCGTCACTGATCGGTGGGAAATCTTTCCGGATGGCATGGCATCTATCTGCTACAACGTCCACGTCAGGCGTCCGGAAGGCGGATATCTTGACAGATTTGGCGGCTGCTCCCGATGCGACGACAATCATGACAGTGCGCAGTGTTCCAAAGAGAATGCAGTTCATCCATCCATGAGGTCCTGCGAGGTCCCCTGCCCAAGGAGAGAGAGAGGGGCGCGCAAATAGCTTGGAATATCAAAAGGTCCCGGACCCTCGCTGCCGTCGCCCCTCTGGATTATGCCGAAGGGATGATTGATGCTGCCGATGTATCGCGCCAAGAAAGATCTGCCGACATACAAGAAAGACAATCGCTATTGTCCTCGCATATCGACTCCGGAAGCGAGGACGGCCCGTCCGCAAGCGACTCTCCTCCCCCCGGGGTCAAGGGAGGGGCATTGAAGCAGGTGAAACGCCAAGCAAAAAAGGGCGCGTTGCCGCGAGCCGCCCACAAGCCGAGCCGCAAAATGCGACCTTGTAGGTGAGGTTTTGTTTATTAGCCAAAAAGCCTCTGTCAATGCCTTGAGCCGTGATTCGACAAAAAAGCAAAATGTCCCAAGCTATTTGTGGAAGCAGCTGCATGGTCTTCTTTTTCCCCTTTCAGTCCCTTTCCTGTTTCGTCTTCACGTGCTTTTTTTTTCTCCCTTCACTGTTGCGGTATAGTATGTATTGGTGGTGGTGGTGTAGTAGTATGCAGCCAGCACAAAAACGCCTGAGGATGACAGCCACTGCACGTCACGTTGACGGGGCCCTCGTAGCTCAGCCGGTCGCCATTTGCCAATTGAAACCCAACGTATTATGCAGATGAAAACTCCCCGGGTAAGCTGCATTTTCTGTGTTTGCGGGGCGTTGCATCGGGGGAGAAAGCTCGTCGACAGCCCATTCTGCTCTCCTCCCCCTCATGGTATAAACGTCGTCTGATGGCCAAGGCGTCGTCGTCCTTTGTTCACTCGCCGTCTTTGCCATCCCAGAAACAGTCGACAATATCTTCATTTTGCGTGTGAATCGTTCAATTATATATATATATTATTCTCCCTTGTAATAATCCCAAAAACTTCACCCCTCATGCCTCCGCTAGTATCCATGATGTATTCCGCCGACTTCACCTACATCTGTTGTCCCGTCGTCACTCATAGGAGGCCGAAGACGTCGACGAGCATCGAGATGCGCGACTTGAGCAGCATCCGGCCGAGAAGCTCCTTGGACTCTCAAAGCTCGTTGCAGGACAAAGAGCCCAAGGAGAGTATACAGCCGGCGAGTGTCAGCCGACTGGGTACACAGGAACATCTTTCCTAATAACACATGTACGCCTTTCAGTGTGCCCGTGCCCAAGGCTTAGTTTCTCAAGGAAAACCATGTTTTTTCTTTCAGTGACCGGGTCTTCAGAGCGATTCCATTCAATGCGGAACCTGCCCGTGGTTTCCACGTTGTAAATGTTTGCTGATCAGTGAATCAAGCCTCTCGCAGCATATAACTAGGCACCAACAACGTGGAATGGTACACCCAAGTCGTCCTTTTTTCGTTCATTCATCACACTCTAGTCGGCCCAGGGGAAAAAAAAAGATCAACAATACCTGAAAAGAAAAAAAGAAAAAGAATACAAGCGAAATATTCATGAACCCCGAGCATCATGGGTGCTGACACCGACACCGACACCGATCGACCGGCTGCAGTCCACTGCGTCATGCCGGTGGTTACACCCAGCAACAGTCCCGTTCCTATATGCAAGTGCGAATGCGACTGCGATGAGCACATGACAGAAAGCAGTCATCTTTGTGGCTACTGCGCCAAGTACTGCCGATAGGTTGCAGCCATGTGGTAACTGCGTCCCGGGATGACCATGAAAAGGTTACTCGCCAAGCTGCCCCCGGGACATCACCACAGAGATGAAAGAAGAGGCTCGATTCACCAAAGACGAAAAGGGTTTGTTAGCAGAGAGATGTATGGGACACAAGTACACTGTGGTGCAATGTTGTCATAACTTCGTTTCATGAAATACATATTGTGATCCTATATACGTTAAACATGGTATATCCTCCATCGTGATAATAAAATACATGTGAAGACAATAAAAAAAACCCAACGCCTCTATGTATTCATCCTACCCATCCAGTCGAGGCCCCTAAAAGTGAACGCTGCGCTTCTTTTGCATCTTTTTACGCTTCTCCTCCTCTGTCTTGCTGTTGCCGCCAAAAAATCCGCTTGCCTTGGCCATGGCCGGTCCGGTATATGGTGCGGCGCTTTGGAGCAAGCCTCCCAGGCCGTGTCGCTTCTTTCCGTCGTTGTTTCCGCTAGGTCCCGCTTGTGCTGGCGGCTGTGGCTGAGGAGGGCCAGGGAAGAATGGTTGCTGACCACCGTAGGGCACAGGGCCGACACTTACGGGACGGGGAGGGAAGCCTGCATTTCCTGTCGGACGAGGGGGCATCGTGGGTGCAGGGCCACTCGGGCTAGTTGGGCTGGTTGGGCTAAAGTCTTGTCCTGCCATGCCGTACTCACGTCGCAGTCGTTCAGTCTCCTTGTCAACCTCCTCCTCGCGCTTGCGACGGTCCTCATCTTCTCTCTCGATGAGCCTCTGGACCCTTCTCTGCTCCTCCTCCTCACGCCTCTCGCGGGCCTGGCGCTCCTCCTCGGCCACCATGGCCTTGAGCCTCTCAGTTTCAGCCTCGATCTCGGCCTGCTGCTTGGCCTTGTCCGCATTCACCCTCGGGGGAGAAGTGGAGGTTTGGGGTGGAGACGCTGGGCGAACATTGTTCAGCGCTCCAGACATGGTCGGTCCGCCGACGGGGGAGGTGGCCTTGGGTGAGGTGTTGCGTCTACGACCTTGCGCGGCAGACACACCACCGCCGGAGATGTTGAAGGGGTTTTGGCGCGGGTTGAGGTAGAGGTCGCGAACCACCTCGGCGCTCATGAGCAGAGTCAGCTCAAGACCCTTGCGGTCCTCGAGCTCGACACGGGCCAGGTTGGGCTCATAGATGGTCAGGACGGAATCGTTCTTGGCCCGGAAAAAGGCAATGGTGATATCGGGGTCCTTGTTCTTCTTGCCGGCCACGCTCTTGCCCGTCATGTAGCAGGTCATGTCCTTGCTGAGGCGGCTGTCGCGCTTCCACCTGAAGCAGAGCTTGGGGACAAGCTCGGAGACGCCGCTGGAGTCCTGGTCGATGCGGCTGGCGCTGGGCAGCTTGAAGGTGCGCTCGGGGATCTCAAACTCCCACGAGTCGGACTTGCCCCAGCTGCCCTGGATGAGCTTGACGGGGATGCTCTGGTCCGGGTCGTACAGGCTCACGGCGAACGTCTCGGGCACCACGGGCGTCTGCGGCGCGGCGCCATTGCCGGCGCGGGCCTCGGCGGCGGTGAGGTTGGGCTGCGCCCAGTCGGGCTTGACCAGGACTTCCGAGTAGACGATGTTGGTGCTGAAGGAGTCGAACAGGCCCAGGGCGAACTGGTTGACCGAGGTCGATGGCGCGGGCCGCTTGAGGAGGTACTCGGGGGTGGGCTCGGAGCCGTTGTGGGTGAAGTAGAGGATGGTGTTGAGGGGGTTCTCCGACGACGGCTTGAACCGGTACGTCGGGAGGTTTTCGTCGAGCATCGTGAACGACCTTGGGGAGAAAGGTGGCGTGGAGGGGGATCGGCAGCTGCCCGCTAGTTCCGGCTCAAGAATGTACGAAGTTGTGTGATATGCGATTGTGAATGGCTGTGACGCAGTGCGTCGCGTTCAATCGTGTGCGTATTTCGGGGCAGAGATTGACTATCGGCGACTGAGGGAAAAGGATACGAGGTAAGACAAGAGCGTCCTCGCTTGGTGACGATGGAGGGGGTGTTTGATCTTGAAAGGATAAGAAGCTCGGCGCCTGATGGCGGGGGCGGGTCAAGGCGCACTCGGGGCTGAACTGCTGCGCATCAGCACGGGGACAGGCCTATAATCACAAGACACGCAGGTGGACTGACGGGTGCCTCGATTTGATGATATACGGTGGTGAGGTCTTGGCTAGTTAATTGCGTGTGTTGCTGGGCGGCGACAGGTAAACACGGCAAAAATAGGCAGCTGCAATCCAGAGAGCTGTCGTTAAATATGCATCGTGGACCTCAGTGGGTTCGCCTCTTATTATACGACGCCCCATTATTGTTCTCCCTCGGACTCGCAGTTCGCATGTCAACGTCATGAACCGCCAAACGTGCGTCGTCTGCGCCACACCCGGTCCGGCGAGGGTTGAGGCTATGTCTAAGCAGCGACCCGCTCATTGGCGATCCGCCAAATCTCCGCGCTGCACCCTCCCGGGAGTAGCCCATTTCGCTGCTGTTGTGTGCTATTTGGGGGAACCGTGGGCATCTTATTTTTCTTGGTCTTCTCGCGCTGGCGGCGAGCCCACCAGTCAAAATCCCGTTAGTTGTCTCAGCGCTTCTCCGAAGCCTTTAGCCACTCACTGATCAATTACGCGTCCAATCGCACTCCTCGCTCTCGCATTCTCCTTCAAACACCAGAGCCTCAGATTCCGCGTCAGCAATGTCATCGCATGGCAGCACTGCAGCTAACCCCCCCTGATTCGCTTTCTTGGCCTTCTGGTTACATTCTGTTACTTGTGCTGCTACTATCTTTGTCGCACCTCCACCCAGCTTCCTTTCAGCGCGACATGGGTCCATCGCACCTCAAGGGGGCCCATCCATTAAGGCTAAGCCAAACCTTTTTCTAATGAGACGACAAGAACAAGACATCTCCATGCCATCTGTAAGCCTTACTTATTAGATACTACCCCATCAAATCTGCCGGCAGCCCTGCACCGGCCCGTCCTGTCATTAGCTCTAGCATGTTTGATGCCTGAATTCGGCGTTGAGTGAAAAGTATGTGACCTCGAGTCTTTATTGGATCTGTCATTTTGTGTCTATCCAACGCAGCGGTCTCCCGTCCTGCTTCGTCTTGGCAGGATATTGCGTGTATATCTAATTCTTACACGATCAAGTATGCCATGTCCCGAACCTAATTTTCAGCCTCCAGGCGGCTTTTCGTAACCATGCATAACCTTAAGCAAAGCCCCAAACGCCGTGTCATCAACTCATAACTCCCGCTGAGAGACATTCCCAAAAGCACTCAAACCTGCCCATCTCCCCCATGTAAATCATAACCCCCTTGCCCAATTTCTTCGTATTCGAGGCCAGTCTCAATGAGCGCTAGAATGGCCAGGTGCTGGCTGAATAATATTCGCCCCGAAAAAGCAGTCCAAATCCCCATCAGTCATGACTGGTCAATAGTCATACTCGTACGTAAAAACTTTCTTGTTCCACGCCGCATTCATCATTCGCATCGTTATCCTTGAGCTCGCTTGCTTAAAGCTGACATATTGCCATCGTGGTCCTCCCAAAATCCAGGACCTTTCTCGCATACCTCGAGCCAAAGGCCTGATGAATTTCAGCCAGGGCCTATCGCAGCACGTCGCCAATTTCCTTGGCTGGGCTTCCGAGACGTGCCGTGTCGCATCGATTCCAGAAGCACGGCAATCGACTTTATGCCAGTGGTCCATCAAAGACGTCCGGCATCTTTTCGATCCCGCATGCCTTTAGATACTTCGCTAGCAGACTAGGTGGTAGAAATGGCGTTGGGTGACGTAGTCGTCGTTGGCGCAGCTGCGGTCGGCGCAGTTGTGGTCGTCGGCGCAGTGGTGTTCTGCGCAGTAGCATTCGGTGCGGTGCTGTTCGGGGCAGCAGGATTCGGGTCATCCGTATACGGCGGCGCAGGAATATCCGGTGTGTCATTGATCGCGTTCGTGGCCGTGGCTGATTCAGCAGGCGGTCCTGTCCGATTCACCTCCTCCGTCTCTGGTGCATCCGACACTGGAGGTCGGCGGGGTCCCCGCCTTCGTCGCCTTCGGCCATCTGGCCGGCAGCACGGGTACCAGCAGCATACAAAGCAGGCGACAATGAGACCGATTGCGACGCCAATGAGAAAGCCGCGCATGATTTTCTCTCCGTTTGAACCGCCTCGAGCAATCGTCATGAACTTGTCCTGGAACAAATCTTGAGCGAGCGTGTCAGTAGTGTAGATGTTTCCCGCGGTACCAGTCGACACCTGCGCACCATCACTTTCAGGGTTCGCTGAATGGTCGCTTCGAACAACCAAGTTCAAGCCAGCCATGCTTGGCGAATGAGGTAGGGCGGGCATCTTTGGGGCTGCGATGCGAAAACCAACCAGCGCGAAAAGATAGGTCTGAATAGTCTCAATCGCGCTGCTGGGTGAGGCGACCTCGACAGGTTAGAATGTAAAAGGGAATAACCAGAAACCGCTGCAGACGTTCCGGCCGATCCGCCAAAAGACCGGAGCGGAGGATGGGCTGGTCTAACAATCCGTCCCCGGCGGCAGGATAAATGCAGCAAGCGCGGAACTGACGGATACTGGAAGTCGCTCAAGGTTGGCAGGCACACACACACACAATCGGCGCACTCAAGCGCAACAGGGCGACACACCAATACAGGCGTTGAGTGGGTGCAGACAACCTCGGGTTAGCGTTGCACCAGCCCAACACACGCGGCAGGGCGGGGTGCAGCGAGGCGGAGAAAAAAAAAAGGTCAGCGGTGTCGGGACGAGCAACGACAGCAGCGACAAGAAGATGGAACAGACGAGGGCCTCCAGTTTGGCCTCATCCCAGCAAAAGAGAAATTGCTCAGACGATCCGGGGAGGGGGTGAGGAGGGTGGGAAGAGAGAAAAAAAAAAGTTGCAGACGAGGCGAGCTGAGGCGGGACGAGACCAGACCAGACGAGGCGGCCGTGCTGAAGTATTTAGGAACCAACGGCGCAAATACGCGGACAGTTCAGCCAGAGATTTGGGAGCGAGAAGCGGAAGATGCAAGATGGAAAAGAGAGTTTGTCGCTCCTTGCGAGGGAAAGGACCACAAGGCCAAGGCCAAGACCAGACCAAGAGACGAAACCCACAATGCGCCTGCGTCCCTTCGTCTTGACGAGCGGTACCTTTGCTACCTTGCCTGCTTGCTTTGGGCCTGGGCGGCCCTGTGCGTGGCTCTCTGCCTCTAACCTGTCGGAACTATATGCCTGCCCATCCATCGCGTTGCAGTGCTTCACGGGCCCGTCCCAGTCGCCTGTCGCCTAGTGGGCGCCAATGGCTGCATGTCAGCGTCAGTCAAATCACGGCCGGTCGATGGCGGCACACGCTGGCTTTCTTTTTCCTTGATCTGCTGGGGCAGCTACAAGCTGTCTTGGTCGCCCCAAAACTGCTCAGTGCTGGTCCTTGGGTTCCCACTCCCCGGCTCATCCGCGCGCCGTCAACCTGCCCCCCCCAGCTCAGAACCACTGAGGGTCCCCCCTCCTCTCCTCTCCTCCCCCAGGAGCCCAAGACAAGTCCGCCTGCCAAGAGTCGCGATAGACGGTGCCAAGCCCATTGGTTGGCCCTCTGCAATATTCGTGTTACGAGGCCTTCGCCCGCCTCAGAAGCACTCTGCCCGAGTCAGTCGGGGTCCCCCCCTCCCCCCGTCCCGACGCAAGACATCCATCCCACCGGGTTCAAGCATGCACCCGTGCGTAGTTTTTTGGGTGCACCGCGACATGCCCATGTACAATGTGCAGATAGAGACAGACAGGCTGTTGCTTGGCTATTGCTTGGCTGGCCACGTCAGAATGATCCGGTGGGTTGGGGTTTTTTGAGCTCTTTTTTAACTCGCCCGGAGGCCACTGAACCCGTCGAGCCGTCAATCCCCCCCAAGCCTCCCCCAAGCCCCCCGCAAGAAAGGCTCTGCGGGGTGGCTGATAAGGTTGCGACGGTGCCAGGGGGGGCCATCTTTTTGGCGTCGGCTGGTTGGCCGCTGTCCGCTGTCCGCTGTCCCCTCTGCTGGCTCCCTGGTTCCGCACTCCGCGATGCCTACTCGAATACGACCTAGTTGCGAGTGGGCGGGTTGCGGTATCACACCGCGCCAGGCACCCTCCTCCCCCAGAGAGGGCCTGTGTCCCCCAGCCCTGGTTTCCGACGAAGACAGCCAACCACTCGCCGCCGTTGAGACACTCGACTCGCAGCCATCATCACGCCGTCATCTCGTCTCCCCGCACTGGCCTTGCCGAGCAGGTGCATGAAACATTTTTAAACCCGCGTCTCACCCAAAAACAGCGGGCTGTGGGGTCGCGTGGTGTGACCGTGGTCGTGAAAATTCAGAGAGTGACATGTCCTCATTGCGTGCCGGATCGACATGTCGCCTTATCGGCTACAGAATTGCGGAGAATTGCTTCACGCCCCTCCCTCGACTACCATTTTTTTTTTTGCCTGCCCAGCCGACGCACGATCCATTCATCTCGCCGATGCGGCCGTGTTTAAACCCGAATCCCGCGGCCTTTCGCTCTTTGGCAAAAACCGCGAAGCAGCCCCATTTCTAGATTCCCGGTGGGAATAATCTGACATTATTTCCGCCTCCGTCTATCATCCGTCTATCCTCCGTCCATCTTCCCACGAATCGGCACATCGCACTAGGCGTCTTCTAGCTTCTTCGAGCCTATGCGTTCCACGCGATCAAGTTGCAGGCGAACTGTGTCCCCTTTTGGCTGCCTGAACACTTATTTTACTCGTGCAATAACTTTAGAGTATTCTTATCGCCTTGGCAAATATAGCCCATAGAATTAACTTTGCGACGAACCAGGTGGGTTTGAGTGTACAGGTGCTTTACAGCTGGATGTAACCTAAAAAGTGGCACCCAGGACATGTCTATACAATGAGAAGAGGATATATACATAAACTCAACAAGGGTTGCGCAAATGGAAAAGAAAGCGAGAAATAACAATGATCGTTGTTGTTTTGTTATGCGGTATTAGACTTGTCCATTTAATCATATAGTTACTTGGTCTGGCTTGCGCCTGTTGGTGTAAGGCGTTTCCAGCCACCCGCCTGGCAGCGAGTAACGCCTATGAGATCCAACCCGCCAGCCATTTTAACCTTAGGTAATGTGCCGTCAATGCTGAGAGCGCCATGTCAAAGCTCAGTTTTCTTTTTCCTGCCCTGGCCAATTATGTGAGGAGCGAATATTCCGAGAATGGCTGGCCACATAAGCTAGACCAACACTGATCAAAACCAACAGTCCGTCGCCAGCCACAACGCCAAAAAAAAAACAGCCACCCCCAAACCCAGGACAATATTCGGCCAACAACGAGTACAAGTCTCGTTTTCATAATGCATTATTCCAGAAAAGAAAGGAGGTTGGGCGTAACGAGGGCCTCGCCTGTGGTTCCATACACTAGAGAAAAAGGGTTTTCCAGCACAACACACTTTTCTGCCATCATCATGTTCGTGATTTTGTGGCTGTTTCATAGCCAAGAACCTATGGTCCGAGGGACACTCACCGCATATACGCTAACTTGGCTAATCGCAAAAGCCATGTTTGATCCAGGCGCTCTGGAACGCTCACCGTGGGTTTCTGGCTTGACAGCTCTGATCCTATTGGGTATCTTTCTGCACAAGTATTGCCACATGAAATTATTGAATACCTGAACCCAATCGTGTGAGTTGACTGACAGGACACAGTAGAATGAGGCTGAGACCGGCCAATACTGGCGATATAGAAACATAGTCCATGGGGTTTATACTGAATTAGAGCATTCAATACTCTCTAACCGCATACAACAATTGCCTCATGGTGGATGGTTGTCTCAGCCCACTTCATGGGCACTTCACTCACTGAGGGTGGCAACAGCAGTCCGCAGGTTTAGTTCCATACCCTTGGAAACACTGTATTATCGCAAGATCATTCTCAATTAAGTGAATATTTGTGCGGCTCATCCCAAATCCTATACGTGCTAAGTCATTTCGTATTGGCAAGTCAACCTGCACAAGTCGCTGCATATAGTTCATATGTTGGTGCACTTCTGGTTTGCGCAGTATCTACCTCGGGGTTCAAGCTGCCAGGGGAGCTCGCAGCACCTTTGTTTTGTCCAGGACATAATAACTCCGTTTCAATATTTCCATGTATCAATAGTGTACCGAGTGTGTTCACCGTAAGTTGTGCCAATTACTCCAGAATTTTTGAGTTTTCGCCACATTCCGAGCGGTCTAGACAAAACGCCGTTCTTCAGGAATGAACACGGCACCATCCAAATAAAACCGCATGATCGCCAAACGACCAATAAGAACATGGTAATTAAAGAATGGGAGATAGAAGCTCACCTTCTAATACCGGGTACAAGATACTCTGCGCAGGACCTGGGTGATTTAGATGCCAGTGGACGGGATGTTTCGATGCACATAGCGATGTGCAGAGTCCGTTTGTGGGGGGGCGTCACCCTCGTATATTATGCATCGTTCGTGCGGCATTGCTGCTGCTATTGCTCTTGCTTGTGTGTGTCTATTTTTTTGGTGTTTGAGTTGAACTGTGCAAATTCTGGCTGGAAAGCTGCGCTTTTTATTGTTTCTATTAAAGTTCTTATCTTGCATTGCCTTTAGGCTTCAAAGTTGACTACTGGCGCGAGGGCAATCGTGCCACAGGATTTAAAAATCTATAGGTTTGACCCGCTCCTGGGTGTTGCCACCTTATTGAGCCTCTCCTCTCCTGAAGGGAGGAAAATTTCATATATCTTGATACTCTGCGCAGGACCCGAGGATATTTAGAAATTGATGCACAAGATCGCTGTGTAATAGGGGTTACCAGTAAAAAGGACTCCTAAAACAAGATACTACATCCAACACATACACAGGAGCATCTACCCAGCACTACAATATGTTCATTGCTTCCTAAGCGGAGTGAGTACATCTATCCTGGAGTTGGAAGACTCGACCTTCAGGGTAGGGTTGCGGCGAGTCAATCCACTTTCTCCTTTCTTTAAAACATGAACCATAGTCATACAGTCTTTTCTATGGTGCTTTCCTTGATTTGTAAAATTGCGCCAAGTTCTTCTTTATTTGCTTGAAAGTATTTTTATAGTGGTGATAAGTATCGGCCTCGCCAAGGTTCGTCTCACACAATTCAGCCAGCAACCCGCAGTTTGGTTTCTGGGCTCATAGTTGCGTTCCTCGTTACCCTATAATGAAATTGCACCTGCATCAGCAAACGCGGATCCATTCCCAGCACAGCGAGAAATAGGATCGGATAAACCGAGAGATGTCATAATATGTGAGACTAGTGGTTGATGGTTATTTGCTGTCATTTCCGTATTGTCAAATAGGCGACGTTCTTGTTCTGCCATTTGATGCATGTCTCAGTCTCATGTCTTGAACACAACCGTATATCGTCCACCGAAGTCGAAAAAGGATATTCAGCCAAGATAAGAACTGATCATCGCTCTCATTTCGTCTCTTTTTTAGACATTCCATTAACCCCCCTGGCTGCGATAAGAGGGATCTTCATTTCCATATTTATGTCAGCTGCCACTGAGTCATTCCTTTGCATACGCGAGCCGAAGGCGAGGACGGCCCGCGGGAGACGGTCTCAAGTGGTGTCACCGGGGCGCCAAGACGTCGCGAGCGGGATTAGCAATTGACAGGTGTGCGATAAGGTTGGATCCACTGGTACCAAAAATTGATCTTCATATCGTCATATTTTCATTAAGGTATCATATTCGTCTATTAAAAATGTATATGCAAAAGTTATAGCTTCTGGTGGTCATCTGACGACCAGCTCCCAAAGCTTTCGTTTGGTCCAATGATTCGGGATTTCCCTTGAAGGCCGTTGCTCGGACCTGGCGAGCTGACGACATGCTCTTCAAACATCTTGACTTCTGTCTCCTTGCGAATGCCACCGTGAGGGAGCGATTCGCTGCTATAATTCGCCGAGTGTATTGGGTACTGTGTAGCTGAAGCCCCCTTTTTGCTAAATGCCGCCTCGCTCGTCACGGTGGGCATGTCATTCAACCGAATCGATCCTGGAAGGGGGTTTGTTCGTTTCGAGGTTGCGTTTCCAGAGCGGTTGTATGAAGATACAGATCCCAGGATGGGGGAGAGTTGTTTTCGTATGAATGGGAAGACGACGGGTAGGTTGGTTGTCGCCACGGCCACGAATGTCTCTCGAACTGCCCAGTAGCCAGCCTGCTCTGCTCCTGTCACTGGATTCTAGGCACCGTTAGCGTCTTATGTCGAAGGATTGAATTGGACGACTACTTACTGTGACAATTAAGACACATCTTAGTGTTCCCGCAATCATGACGAAGATGCCACCCGAGAACAGGGCGACCAATCCAAGCCTCTTGGCTGTCGGAAGTCGCACCGAAAAGAGCATGGGCATGGGAATCGATAATAGGTAAATGTCAGACAAGCCGTTGAGAACGACTGTGACAAAGAGGTTGATATTGGAAATTGCGGGCTGGCAACTGTCTTTGTGACACCGTTAGTTGGATTGAAGGTGCTTGTTTCAAGGTGGTACAGCTTACTGCCTGGGTCAGGGTTAATTTGCCAGTATTTGTTAAGGGGCCGACAGCCCAACAGGATGGATAGGAGGACTGTGATCCAGGTCGCAAAGATGATTCCGAATCCGGCTATGATTCGTGGCCGGTAGCCTATTAGACCGTCCGTCAGGCGCAGGTAGTATGCGCACATGGCAGCCTTGAGCGTCCACAACAAAGTGGTGTAGACGCTCCATCCGGCCACCTGGGTCTTCGACCCGTTTATTCGCATGTGGTATTCGAGGCTAGTTGGGTCAAGCGCCTTTCGGGCCTCTGGTGTCATGCCATTGTTGGCGAGGCCGTGCCAGTATGCACCCACGGAATAAGCAAGCGCCGTCTCTGCGGAGTACAGAACCTGTTGATGTTAGTCTTATTCCAGTGGGCTTCTTGAGTCGACGTGTCATACCGCTGCGACACACATGAGAAAATCATCCCACGTTAATCCCCGGGCTCCCACGGCTTCTATCCGAACATACATTCGGAGTCCAAGGATGCTCAAGCCAACACCCAACAGGGCAAAGGCTTCGTTCGAGAAGCTGCTCATCTTGACAATAATAGATCCCCAAAACGCCAAACGACAAAAAACCTGAAAGGACCCTTTTGATCACAGACAATGCCGGGAAGGAGCTGGTTTAAAGGCAAAGATATGGGTACACGCTCGTGTACCTGGACTAGGGGCCTAGCGGCTGTTTTGCACTCAGGCGTACCCGGTCGATCTCCAGTCTTCTCGCTGCAACGCTAACCCGACCACCTTAGCTGACTCGACCGGGCCAGTATCGCAGTAGCATGTCACTGGACTGGTTTGTCTGTAGGGCTGACTGGCCAGTTCAGCGCTGTCCCTAAGCAACTGGCACACTTCATCTCCGCGGTGTTTGCGCCGTCCTAGTTTAGTTATCTCGATGGGCGTCCTGTGACCCCTGCGGATGAATCGAAGCGCATGTGTCAACCACCATCGTGTGGGAGCCGGGACGAGGTGTCAAAAACGGCAAGCACGTCCCTCGGCAGAAACGGCCAGGTTATTTGTCTGAGATGACTCAGTACCTCGCAGATGGGATCGACGAACCAAAGAGGTCAGATCAACGAGCTGATACAGTCCGAGAAGGTTAAGCTCGCCGGGGCTCATCACCCGGAGCTCCAGCTTGCGCTCCAGGTTTGCTAAGACCCTTGTGGTTGTTTCCCCCAGAACACATGCCAGAAGAGTGGATGCCCTCTCGGGGCATCAATGTCGTCAGCAGTTTTCGGCTAACCCAGCCTAGCTGCTGACGCCCGCAGATGTTCCATCCTCATCTATCCTCTATCTCGAGTGTTGACAAGCTCCATGCTAGCTGGGCCACGGGAATGGATCCCAATGGCCCGGAGCCAGTGGTGTCTAAGTCCGGAGATCGATACCAGTGGCGAACAAGCAGGCACGTGAAGGGTCTTAACCAGTCTCACGGACTACAGAATGGACGGATATCTCGCGCCGCGTAATCTATTGATGAAGGGCGTTGGGTTGAGCTATCGCGAACGGCGTCTAGGCCAGGACGAGCTTGGCTCAGCACAGGCAAATCCACTCCCTCCCTCCTGTGTCCATCTTACCAGTCCCTATCCAACGCCTTTCCGGCACTTGGGCCACCCGACGTTCACCCGCCCGTGGTCTAATTGCACCGGTCGCGGGGGACCGACTCCTGCGCCGGGCCCGGGGGGGCCAGTAGTGCGCCCGTCTAGCATCCCCCCACGATGTCGCCTCCTCAATGAAACTTCCCGGCAGCGTGGTGCCAGCTTCATTCGCTCACCTCGAGAGAGGCATAGAGAGAGACGACGAGGTAGGTCCGTGCCGATTTGACTTTGGGCGGACTAGGCTAGTGCTGTTTCCGATCTCGAGTGGCGTGCCACCAATGACATTCTCGCCTAAGGGAGATCCGTTGCTTTTTTCGGCCTTTTAGCCACCATCTTCTTGGAGTACTGGAAGTCCGAGTCCCCAGCCCTTGCCGCGGCTCAATTTTTGCTCGCGGGGGGACGTATAGTGTACGCTCGGGGAGTGCTCACAGCCATCCGACTGCTGTTGTAGTGATCTGCTATGATTGACGTACATCATCTCTACGCGGCCCTGATCTTCGATATGATCCTGTTTCTCCTGATTCGCGTCTCGGCGGGGCTGTGTGCCGCCTGGCCCGTTATCACAGCCATGTCTCTACTCGACCAATACTCTACTGAGTCGTCGTGCGCATATACCGGCCCCTATTCGGACCCAACATGCGACTGCTCACCTCTTGCGCTGTTATACGACGCACTTATATACACTCTTCGGCACAAATTTAACGGTGGAGTCAAACCCACATGCCGTGGCATACGCAGCAGCTAGGACACTTTTTACCATCTAGCCCCAGCGCAAGTGGCAGCCCAGCACCCTGGTGCTATCCAGAATGCGTCCAAGACTAAGGTCCACCACCGTCGACGGGCCTTCGGTTGTGCCCGCCGCGTCGTTTGGGCCCCTGGCCTAGGCGTCCAGCGGACCCCGGTCCCCTGGGAGCGATACTACGATGGACGGAGGACAACAACGCCATTGCTGCAGTCGACGTTTAGTATCAATGCTGTGCACGTGTGTTGGCTGTACGGCACGACGATTTTTGCCCCCTCTGAATCATGTAGACGCGGTTGGTGGTGTTTCTTGCAGGCGCTATGTACGATCCGCTAGAAGCAAAGTGAAACGGACCAATTTATGTCCAGATGAGCGAGTGGACCAACGGAGCTGCTAGGTCTTTTAAAGACCAGTCCGGCTGCATCTTTTTTGAATTGAAGACCTGCTTGTTTCGTTTCATCCTCTTCTGACTTTTCCTTGTCACTGTAGAAAAGTTGGCAGTATTAGAAAATGGAAACCCTAGACTACGTTGTCATTGGTGCCGGTAAGTGACCACATCCCTACCTACCCCCATCTCGCAACTCGGCGCTTTCGAGAACATCACCATTTTAAAATCAAATATGGTCATGGGACTGATTTCGGCGAGATAGGTTGGGCTGGTCTTGCGTCCGCAAAGGCACGGCATCAGCTGCACCCAGAGGAGTCACTGGCCATCCTTGACTCGGCGGACACTCTCGGCGGCACATGGGCCGCTCACAGATTGTATCCGGGGCTCAAGAGCAACAACATGCTCGGCACCTACGAGTACCCGGATTTCCCCATGGACCCCAAGGTCTTCGATGTGCAGCCCGGCGAGCATATCCCCGCCGCTGTCATCCACAACTACCTGACCAAGTATGCCGAAAAGTTTGACATCTATGACAAGCTTCGCCTCCAGCACAAGGTTGAGTCTGCCGAGCACCAAGAAGGAGGGGGCTGGATCATTACGGCGCATGATGCGAAGAACATCAAACAGATCAAGATTCTAGCCAAGAGAATGGTTGTGGCTACCGGTCTTACTTCCGAACCCTTCTTGCCCCATTTCGAAGGTCAGGAACAGTTTGACCGTCCCCTCTTCCACGGCAAGGACTTTCTCAAGAATGCCTATACCCTCGAGACGTCCAAGACGGTGACAGTGTTTGGCGGCACCAAGACGGCGTGGGATCTCGTGTACCAGTACGCCAGCAGAGGCGTCGAGGTGAATATGATTATTCGAGGTTGGTGATTCCCATTCCCCACAAGGGATCTCCCCTAAATTCGAGGGTTGAGCTAACTAAATCGCAGAGACGGGCCACGGACCCGTCTGGATGGCGCCACCCTATGTAACGCCTCTCAAGAAGTGGCTTGAGAAGCTAGTGCACACTCGCATGCTCACATGGTTTAGTCCCTGTACCTGGGGAGACGCTGACGGCTACGCCACGACTCGAAGCTGGTACCACGGAAGCGCCATCGGCCGCGCCTTTGTCAACCAGTTCTGGAATATTTTGGGCAGCGATGTCATCACACTGAACGGGTACGATGCGCACCCGGAGACTGCCAAGCTCAAGCCCTGGAGCCAGGCGTTTCACGTGGGCGCCGGTCTCTCCATTCTCAACTACCAGACGGATTTCTTTGATCTCGTTAGGAAGGGCACTATCAAAGTCCATATCGCCGACATCACCGGCCTCTCTGAAGGCAGCGTGCACCTCTCAGATGGTAGCGTGCTCAAGACAGATCTGCTGTGCTGTTCAACGGGATGGAAGCACACTCCCCCGTTGAAATTCCTGCCCGAGGGAATCGCTGAGGAGCTTGGTGTCCCGCATGCACCATCGCCAACTTCCTTCCCTCCACAGAGCTTGGTTGACAAGGTTGACAAGGAGATTCTGAGCAAGTTCCCCCGCCTCAAGGACCAGCCAGTGCAGAACACCAAGTACGAGCCTATACTTAACACCAAGGGCCTCTCAAGCAAAGATGCCATCAATCCCTCAACGAAATTAACACCTTACACGCTATATCACTTCATCGCTCCCCCCTCGGCCAAATTCCTAGGAACTCGGGATGTTGCATTCTGTGGTCTCCTAATGTGCGCCACCACGACAACTGTTGCACACACCCAGTCTCTCTGGATCAACGCCTACTTTGACGGCAAGATTGCAGACCTGCCTTCCCCCAATGACGCCAAAGGCCTTGCCAAGTTCCAGCACGAGGCAGTGCTGCACAGCCGCGCCTGCAAGTGGCGGTACCCGGCCGGCTACGGACACTCGTTTCCGGATTTCGTCTTTGACGCGGTGCCGTACCTGGATCTGTTGATGACGGACATGGGGCTCAACAAGTACCGCAAGGGCGGCGGCATGGCGGCCGAGGCCACGGATCCCTACGGCCCTGAGGATTATCGGACCATCGTGGATGAGTGGAAGGAGAAGAATACCTAATGTTAATGGGTGGATGGTATAACCTGTGTACAGATATGGCGATGGATGATAGACGATGTTTGATGAAAAACTGATGCAAGTTACTATATAATTGTTGGATGCACCTAGGCATACGGGCGACAATGAGCATTTTGCCAAATATTTATTCTGTGGTAGCGTAAAAGATAGCTATCTACATTTATTCGTTCATTCAATAAGTCTATGTGAAGTTTTGTTTGCCAGAATACACCCTTTTTTTCTTCCTCGTGAAACGCCTATATCATCTTTCTAGTGCGGATGTTGGATGGCGGCTCGGGTCATGATGGTGGTGATTCAAGCGCCACGACTGATCACGACTGGCAACACGAGGGTATAACAACGCAAAAAACTTACGGAATGCAAATGCAATTACAGCGTGCTTAATTTTATGCTCAAATACTTTGCAGGGTTATGCTGCATTCATTAAGCAAGGCATGCGAGACTGGTCTGCTGAGGATATTTCTCAGCCAATCGAATCAGCCTCCTCAGCCTGGTCAACCAGTTGTCTACGTAGTCGGGTTGGTTCGGTCTGTCTTGTCAGCCTGCTTTTTCAGCTCTCTTCACCCCTCATCCAGGCAGCGGACAGCACGGAGCGATTTTTCCTCAGTACACAATCGTTGGTCTCGGCTACCGTCACTATGACGTCCCTATCCCGGCCTCGACATCGAAGACACTTTCATGTCGCAATAATCTGCGCCTTACCTCGTGAAGCCGACGCTATCACCCTGCTATTCGACCATGTTTGGGACGATAAAAACATCCCCTACGGTCGTGCTGACGGGGACACCAACACATATACCACGGGCCGCATCGGATATCATGATGTCGTTCTTGCAGTGCTCCCCGGCATGGGCACTACCGATTCAGCAGCCGCAGCATCCAATCTACGCTCAAGCTATACGGAGATTAAGCTCGCTTTGGTCGTCGGTATCTGTGGAGGACTTCCCACAATCGATGGCACCGATGCATTCCTTGGCGACGTAGTAATAAGCAATGCTCTTGTCCGGTATGACTTTGGCAGACAGCATCCAGGGCACTACATCGCAAAATATGCTGTTGAAGACAGCCTTGGGAGGCCAAGACCAGATGTTCGAGCACTCATTGCCACGTTTAAGACTGAATTGGAGACACAGAAACTTCAAACGAGGGCGACTGAGCATCTCAAACATTTACAAAGAACGGCTATTCAAACTAAGAGACAAGCCAACTACCAGAAACCTGAATTTGTTGATGATAAACTGTACCCTCCCGAATATAGACATGTACACCGGAGACATTGCGGGTTATGTTCCAACGGGGATTTCTGCGATGCAGCTTCCAAAGCATCTTGCCTCGAGCTGGAATGTGATGAAACTTATTTAATTGCAAGAAACCATCATGCTACAAACTGTGACTATGCTCCGCGGGTTTTCATCGGGTGCGTGGGCTCGGGCAACACTGTTATCAGGTCTGGAGAAGATCGAGATAAATTTGCCAAAACAGGTAACATCATTGCATTCGAGATGGAAGGTGCCGGTGTTTGGGATCAATTACCATGTTTGGTGGTCAAGGGAATCTGTGATTACGCAGACAGCCACAAAAACAAACGATGGCAAGATTTCTCTGCTGCAACTGCCGCCGCTGTGTCAAAGGCAATTCTGGATCGATATACTCTGAACGACAATTCCCGGCGATTTGCTGAGGAGGGTGGTAAGCCTGAACCTGACGTCATCACCGCTCATAACTTAAATCTAGTGTCTGACTTGCCTCAGATAATCCAGTTGGGCATAGTATCACGTATCGTCAGCCGGCCCAAGTTGTTGTGCAAGACATTCCCTATCCTCGCAACGAGGACGTTATAGATCGTCCAGATATTGTCTCTAGACTCGATAAGCTCTTACCCAAAACGGATGAATATAATAGTGCCGCTCTTTGGGGTCTTGGAGGTTCAGGGTGGGTCAATTCTGTGCATTCCATGTACGTATACTAATAGACGCACAGCAAAACACAGATTGCCCTCAATTTCGCGTATCAGCGATGCAAGAACCCCAACTGCTCTGTATTCTGGGTACATGCTGAGAGTGAAGCAACATTCTCACAAGACTATAAAAACATCGCTCAAAAGCTTGGCTTGGATCTGACGTTGAAGAATGAAGACTTGCTTACAGCGGTGCGAGAGGGCATCAAAACAAAACCACATTGGGTCCTGATAATCGACAATGCAGATGACTTGAAGTTGTTCGGGACTGCACAAACAGAAAACAATATGAAGAGTTTATACGAGTACATTCCACATGGTCCCACAGGGACGGTATTGTGGACAACTCGCGATGAACGAATTGTGGGGACACTTGTAGGCCCAAAGCGTGGCATTGAGGTTGCCCGTATGACGCCAAAAGAGGCGTTGGCGCTCTTAGAATCCGCAGGTAATGAAGAAGCCGACCGGAACGAAACAGAGGAATATCGGCTATTGGAAGAACTACAACTGCTTCCACTGGCCATATCGCAAGCCGCAGCATATATGCGACGAACATCAACATCAGTGAAAGGGTATTTATCACTGCTGACGGAAAATACAAAGCGGTGGAAGCTCCTGGAGAAGACTGAATCTGACCGCCATAGACGACATGGTGTCCCCAATAGTATTCTGAAAACCTGGGGCATCTCCGTCGAACGCATCCGGAAAGAAAGCGAAATGGCATACAACATACTCAACGTTCTCGCCTACGTTGACAACCAAAACATTCCTCGTGAGATTATTACGGCCACTATTAGACACTGCAATGATAATAGTGGCTCGGATGAATATTCAGACGACTTGGGAGTTACCGAAGTCATTGCAAAGCTAACAGCATTCTCGTTTATTCGCAAACGCCAAATGAACCACAATTTTCAGTGCTATGAAATGCATAAGCTTGTACAAGAGGCTACACAATATAGCCTATCAATAAACTCTACCACCGAGATAGATGAAATGAGCGGATCCCCGCCGGAGAGCTCAAGTGGAAACGGCGAGACACACTTCTCAAGCTTAGCCGTTGAAGTGATGCTGGAGCTTTTCCCCTGGTCCAATCAAGACACATGGGCACTATGCGAGAATTATTTGGCTCATGCATTACAAGTCTCCGCATCGGTAGAGGTCTGTGGGAAGATTCTTGATGTATCAGATCTCTTGGAGAAAGTGTCAGGCTTTCTTTACGGTCGAGGGCGATGGAACGAGAAAGAGCCAGTTGACAAACAGACATTAAAGCTTCGACAGAGCATGCTTGGAGAGAGGCATCTTGATACTATTCGGGCTATGGCAAGTCTTGCAATAACTTATCATCAGC
>JAHVYC010000150.1:0-116035 GCA_020623665.1 Calonectria multiphialidica
GAGTGTGCGAATGGTTAGTCTGAGTGTACTGCTCTTTTCATTTTTTTTTTTTTTTTAATGAACCGGCCACCACCGAGATTTACACCCTTCACCAACACAACTCTCTTCCTAACAAAAAAAAAAAAAAAAAAAAAAAGAGGAGAAACGGCAGACAGAAGAGGGTACCTGCTGGTACAGTGTAAGTGAGATAGCGGTGACAAGACCCTGTTTCTGCACGTATGAGCGTGTTAGTGCATGTAAGTATGGATGATATGTGTAGGTTTGCATGTATGTTTGGACAAAGATGGCATGGCACGAGGGGATACATGGTTGTGTGTGATTCTTTGTGGGGAAAAAGGAGGAGGAGAGCCGAGTAGAACAGTCCTTCGATGGAGAGAAGCAAGGACATGGGTCTTGACGGCAAACATGACAGAAGTTGGCATGTTTGTGATGAGCAATTGGTGGTGGTTGATCATCTGGGATTGTCCATTGTCACGGCCGAGACCTCCTGCTGCCTCCATTCGTATCCAATAACCGACACACGACGCCAATGATACCAAAAAAAAAATACCAATACCAATACCAATACCAAAACGTCAGTAACCATCACATCACCGCCTCGACACCACCACGGAGTTGCCGCCAACCCTATGAGGCAGAATCCATTCTCAGCCTCTCGTTCTGCTTCTCCTCCTCCCGTTAGTCCTGCAACTAGAGAAATAGAGAGAGAGACAGAGAGCTCTTGGCAGCCCCCGGCCCCCGAGCTAGACTGCCAAAGAACCTTTGGGCAACACCAAGCCAAGCAACTCGCGCCAAACACGGGGTGCGGTACCCAGACTTGTCTGTGAGAGAGTGAAAGAGACGGCGGCGGCTGGGCCCCCTCCCAGAAACAGGATGGCCCTCTCGCACTGTCGCCCGCCGTCCTGTGCAACGCAGATGCGGTGAGGGAAATGCTAGCAGGACAAGAGAGGACAAAGGAACCATGAAGAAAAAGGGGGGCGTGTAGATGATCGTGTGGTGTGCGTGCGTGCGAGTGAGTGCAAGTGCCTACTTGCGTCGTGTACGTGCGAGCAACGGGCTTGTCTACGTCTGACCTAAAGGGTGTCCCCCGTAGTTCAGGTCCGGGGGGGAGGAGGGAGAAGGAAAAAAGAAGACCACTCCCCAAGGAGCCACCTAGTTCCAGCTGGCCGTGATGAGGTTTATTTCCCTTGGTGACCCCGTGAGCCTCTGAGAGTCAGGCACGGCGTCGTCAGAGAGAGAGAGGCTGGCAAAGGTCCCTTCCCCGATGTCGCACGTCCCGGGGATAATAAAACCAGTGGCACGCCATACCCATGCCCAAGACGACGCTGACGGGCGAGCCTTGATGCCCGCGAAGGCAGTGGTGAATGGAACGATGGTTGGGCGCCGCGGAGACGTTGGGTCCCTTTTCGCAAAGCAGCCCCAAAAAGGGGTGTGCGGGAGGTGGACTGAACGAGCTCGCAAGCGGCCGAAACCAGCTGCCTGCCAATAGTGTTATTTGATGCTGTCCAATCGACTGCCGTACATCCCATCTTGAGTTTGCCAATATCTAGGTCTGGATGCGTCAAATTCAATAACCCCATTGTAGCAATCCACAAGCACTCTCGCCCTGAACGCCATTGAGTAGACAATAACTTGGGACCGAGAATAGGGCAAAAAAAGGGGGGCGTGTATGGACCAAGGAGCAGAGAGAGACTGAAGAAGGGTTGACCCCTCCTGTAGTTAGTATCAGGCTGTCAGATACGTCTACGATTAGAACTCCGGATCGGACATTTCAGCCCCAGAGACGAGCACGGAGCAGGAGTGGGAAAGCCCGGAGAGGGTTCTACCCGAAGAGGAAGGGAAGAGATGGCAGGGCGGGCCTCCCCGCCCAGGAACGAGCTCAGTGTTGGCGATAGAGAGAGGGAGGGAGTGCCAGCACACCGGATATCTGGGGCGCTGGAATGCGGGTTCGGGCGTGGTATGGAGAAGGGGACGAGGGCGTGGGGTGTCCCGGCCGTCTCTGTTTGAGGGCATCGTGGGCTGACCTGGTATGGGACGGCGCGAGGACCACCGTGGGGGGGGTTTCTCAAGGGGAGTGCGGCCTGTGTCTGAATTGCGAGGGCCAGATGTGAATATGAACAAGATTACAGGAATCTCCGCCTCGACCGCAATCTATGCCATCCAGGCCTGAGAGCCTGGTGTCGCCGTCTTGGTGCCGTTCCTCTTGACACCAACGGGGAGGGGGCTCTCCAATTGCCAACTGACACAGCAGATTAAACATAGCACGAAACGAAGGAACCCTCCTCCGTCCTCGGGACGAAAATGGTTTGGTTTCTCAAGCCCAAGCCTCACTACGTGGAGCATCACAGAATCGCGCGAGCTCCGTGTGTTGCGCTCCCTTACGCTCTACAGTTGGCCTGTTGCTTTTTTTGGTTGTACTTGCACCTGCCTCTACCAGCGAGCCTCGCTCTCACCCCCCTTGCTTTGACTTTCACCAAGTCCAGCAAGTAGCTTCTCGCCACGGGCTTTTTTCTTTCACTTTCCGTTCTCCTGGTACGATCCAGACGCACGGGAACCACGAAAGCCTCGCCCGAGGGCGTGTTGAACCTTGGAAGCAGGAGAGTTTTCAGAGACGGTGGCTCAGGCTCTCTCTCTCTCCACGCAGCAACACGCCCCCCTCGATTCCCTTGCCACCAGCAGCGATCTTGAGATCTGTTTGGAATCACACTTTTGCCCAGATCGCAAACCGCCCCCGCCCTTTCCGCAACGCCACCTGCTCTGCCCTCGAGGGAGAGGACGAGGCGAGGTTGGCCCCGGCCGCAAACGGCTGCCGGCGACTGGAATGTGGATGACGATATCCGTATGTTTATTATTATTATGTCTTTCTTTTTTGTCGGTCGTTCGAAGGACGGACGGCGAGGGCGAGGTTAGACTAGGAGGAAGTATTTCGGGACGAGACGAGATCGTTCTGGCCGCTCTATAGACTACGAGAGGAGAGGGGGTTTCGAGCTGAACCGGTTTTCGGGGGGCGGTTGCAACGACAAAGACGACCGGATTCGATCTTGACTTATCTCGGAAGAAGCCACCATGCTGGCGGGACGAGGCGAGGCGAGTCGTCGATCACGGGGGGACGGGGAACGGGTTGGCTGAATTCATTGTTTCCTTGGAGAAACTAAGATGGAGGAAGAGGGAAGCTTGGTCTGACGAGGGGATCGAGCAAAGGGGAAACCATGCTGTTTCCGGTGACGGGAATCGCGGGATGGCTACACAATGCCACGAGCCGTCCAACTCTACGACATTCAAGGGCCATCTACTTTTGGCTTTTGTTTCTTCGTTTTGAGGTGAGTCCATTGCGTTGCGGTGCGCTGTGTTGTGGGCTGACGCAGCAACCCATTCTCGTCATCCTTCACCCCCTCATCTCCATCCCTGATAGCCCTTTCGCCCCAAAGAAGCTTCTACCCACACTCTCCGTGATATTCTGGCGTCATTGCCAATAACTCATTCCATTAAGGGGTGGCACGGCCCTGAGCCCTGGGAAATGTCGGTGTCAGCTCAGCACAAGACGCCGACCAGCGCCTCGGGACCAACCTCACGGGACCAAGCAGAAACGATTCGAGATCCACAGAGGCCAGTCTTCTGTCTGGGCTATTCTTTTTTTCATTAATGTCTGTTACATGTCCATGGTGGCACCACGCTCCCGGAATAGCGCACAAGGGCCTTTACACGCCCCCCTGACTCGGGTGCTCGAGAAGGCCACGAGGATAGCCTGATAGCTCGGCGGAGAAAAAAAAAGGGTTTCTGGCAGGCCGAAACGAGTGAGTATGTAGCGCGGACCAGTGCTGGACGGGGACTTTGACGCCACGGGTCTGGCCTTGTCCATGATGTCGGGTCAATGAGGCTTACACCTGTACGCTTGTGGCATGGGCGAGAATTGCCGGTGGCCGGCAATCGAGGCAGACAGAGGGCAAATAGAGAGACGTTGCCAAGTTGAGAGATTGTTGCGAGATGGCTTGGCATCAACTCCCAAATCGAGTCTGGCCTCGTCCCGCTTGGCAGTTCGAGGTCCCTCGAGATGGTATATTTTGGTGT
Organism: Calonectria multiphialidica; assembly: GCA_020623665.1. NCBI lineage: Eukaryota > Fungi > Ascomycota > Sordariomycetes > Hypocreales > Nectriaceae > Calonectria > Calonectria multiphialidica. Next base: position 4,069 of record JAHVYC010000150.1, read on the forward strand.
TTGCCGACTCTCTGTGGCGCGGGAAGGATTAAAGCCTTCTTTCCCGCCGGGCTGTGGCCTGAGATTATTGGAGAACGCTTACACACGCGTCGGGAGAGCCTTTCCCTGATAAGGCGGCGAGGGCAACAACGAGCGGGAGGATTCCGTAAGCGAAAGGGGGGGCGACTATCTCTGTTCCCTTCTTCCGCGTGTTTATTGTTGGTTCAGGCGTAGGCGTGTGTGTAATCCTACATCCCATCAACAACATTATCGTCGCCATCCCAGCGGCGTGGCTTTTTTTGCCCGTGGCTAGACTGGAACCGCACCCATGACTCTCTTTTCATCTCGTGTCAACCGCCCGGTCGAAGCCGTGGCGGCGGCTGGGTACGTCAGAGGGAACTTGCCGTTGAAAATTCCACTCCAGCAGCTGAAAGCCAAAGAGCAGCCGAGAAGCTGAGCTTAAAGAAAGGGGGAGCTTGGCAAGCTGGAGTTTGGTTGCGACGAAGAGCTGCGTCGACCTTTGGAGCCGACTTGTCGTTTGTCACAGATCCAGCAGAGACATAATCTTGTTGTCTTTCTAATTCTAATCATGAACATCATAGGGAGAGAAATACAAACAACCTTCCCTTTGTCAAGGGGCTGTCCTTCCAGTCTTGATGTTAATCACGACATCATTGCTCGATTCGAATTCGAAAGAGCAGGGCAAATCTACAAACAGCTGCCGATGAACAGTTGCGAATCAGCATCCCCCCAAGTCCTTTCGATGGAAGACACGGTCGATCGATGTTTCGAATAATATATGATTATACACGGTGGAAATCAGACGAGTGTCTATGAAGAGGGCAGTGTGTGTTCTCTAACTACCCAGTGGTGGTGATTCGAAGGCTTCTCGTTGGACTTTTGACAGTCCTGTTGCCTGCCTACGATGCCTGATGAACTACCATGCACACTGTCGACATGAACACTTTATTCACAGAGATATGCAAGGGCGCCATAGGAGAACGGCGTTTAACGATGATAACCTCTATGCCCAGTGCTCCCATATTCTTATTCGGTCGAACAAGTTACAGCAGCCAAACTAAGACACCAGAGACTGCCATGTCTTTGGGCACTCTATTTGATATATAATCACAACATGTTCGATTCGACCCAACTTGATGAGAACATATCATCATACCACAACAGTTGCAGAACAATTACTGATAACTACCCTACACAATATATTCTCGGACGATGCCATCCCGGCTCCGACATCTACTAACACGCTCAGCCTTGCTGCATGTCAAATTTAAGGTGGCTGCGGCCGAGTGTAAGCGAGCTCTTCCCTGTCGAGGATCGAGCGAGCGAATCGACGCTATCCTTGAATTACCCCGGAGAGAAATGTCCAGTTTGATTAAAAGAGAAATAAAGGAAGGCCACGTTTGCGTCTGTTCTTTTCTTGGAAGTGTCAAGATGACATGACACCTCCACGGCCTGTGCAACGAGCCGTTGCAGACATAGACACCAGACCGCCTGACCTGGCTACCCCAAAACAGGGAACAGCAATATCCTGATCTTGGGGGGGGGGGGGCAGGTCTGGAGCAGGGATCAATGGGCCTTCATTACCCGTAATCTCGTTAGATGTGGTGCTGAAAACTAGTGCTCGTGGCCTGGGCTGAAGGGGTCTGACCGCGACCGATCTCAGGAGGAGGGTTCATCCTGTGTCCCCGTTTCAATTGTGACATCATGGCATTCGATGCTTGGATATGCTGCACTCGTAGGACTTTGAGGATGTGTCACGGATTTACGCCCCTCCAAGACACACGACCCCTCTCACCCGCCCTCGCCCTCGTCCCAACGCTAGCAAAACTCCTTGGGCATCTCTCCGTCCATCTGTGCGCCGCGGCGGCGGCCGGAGGACCAAGGATTTTTACTTCCGGTGTTGGTGTTTCCCATCAATGTAATCACGGTTCCGAGCAAGCAATGAGTTCGTGAGATTCAACTCCCGGTTCACGGGATGGCCCGAGAGATGCTGTCCTCATGACTTGCAGGTGACGTCTTTGGAGGGTGTTCGCGCCCCCCTCCCCCCCTCCCACGGAGGTCGTCTTGTTTGATTTTGGCATGGGTTCGCGTGGCTGCCCTATAACCAGGGGATCTAATACGGGGCATTTGTGTATTCCCCCCTCCGTCGGGGGGGCTGCTTAATGAATCGCAGGCGGGAGAAGACACGTTACACACGCACGTACGTGTTGTGTAGGCGCCTTTTACACGCACGCGAGGGCACGCTTGACAATTGCCGTGAGCCCGTGAGGCTATTGTCCATTGCCCAGCCCTTAGCCCAGGCCTGGCTAGCCGTCCCTTGGCTTGCTGCATGGCTGACTTACATACGGGACACCCCTGTTCGATGCGAACATGCGCTACTGACCAACGGTTCAGCTGGACACGACGCAGGGAACCAACCAACAGCCAGAGAACTAACTCCTCTGTTTGGCTACGCCTCCCGCCCCTCCCATCCTACCAGGATAGCCTCCGGCCACCTCAAACGCCCTGCTTGCCCCGTCGTCGTTTTCAAAAAAAAAAAAACACCCTCCGTCGGCCTCTGCACCGGCCGGAATCAAAAACCACGGGCGGTTCGCCCCCAAAAAGTCGGCACCTGGGGGCCACGCGGCTCCCCTTCCAAGAGGCTCGCACCGTATGGAGCGATCCCGGCTTCCCGGGCCGGCCGCGCTGCGCTCCGCATTAGTCCGCTTCGGGCGTTTGGCGAGCGAACGGAGTGCCAGCAGAGGGCATGTTTTGCCGCGCCCGTGCGGGTCGAGCTATTTTGGCGTCCCTTTAGAAGGGAAACCCTCGCTTGCGCCAGCAAAAGAAAGCATCGTCAATCTTTTTCTTTCTTCCTCTGGGGCGTGTGTGAGCGTGTGTGTTCCAACCAACAAGATGACTCAAAACCCCAAAAATCACCATCCATCGGCCGGAGCCTCCCGGTCCCTGTCTCGCCGCCTCGAGCCGGCCGGAGGGGCTTAGACGCGGGAGACTCGGCCACGGGAAGACGCACGGGGAGGTTGGCAAGAATCAAACAAAGTGGACTAGGCCAACGGGTTTTTGGATGCATTGCGTTGCGTTGCGTGCAGACCGCCCTGGCAAAGTAAAAAAAGAAGGCCCTTTTTTGTTGTTCAGGATGAACCCTGACTTGAAACAAGAAAGAAGAAAAGTCCAAAAATAAGACAAGAAATATAAATGAGTAAATAAATAAAATTTTAAAACAAAAAGAATCCTGCCAAAAAAAGATGACAGCATGACATAATTAGAAACGCGGCTGTGTCGCGGCTGTCTGTCTATCTGGAGGAGATTGATTTCCCGCAGGAGGAACCATGGGCCAGTGCGACGACATGCGTGTCGTGACAACTGTTTAATATGACGAGATTGGGAAGGAGTAGGCTGTCTGTCTGCGTCTCTCTCCATCTTGCCCTTTTTGTTTGGCGTGTGTGTGTGTGTGTGTGAGCTTGTGTGCGTGCGTGTTAGATGTGTCGATGTGACATCCCAGGTTCATGGATCCTCGATAGAAACAAGTTTTTTTTTCTTGTTCTTCATTTATTTCCTTTCCCCATTTCAACGAGGCGTCTGACTCTGTCCAACAGTACACATCCAAGGACATAACACATGCACCTACATGCATCACACATCACACACCACACACACACATATTTGTGGCCGCCTCCACTCCCATCCCTATCCCCATCCCATCCACTCCCCTTCCCCCTGTCTGCCATTCAACTGTCAAGGAAACCTTGTAAAACAACTCTCGGCCCGTATATTTTGAAAAGTTTGGTCATTCTCGCCACTTATTGCTCATCCACTTCACTCCCCCACTCCCCCGCGAGTTCCAACCCCCCCCCCCCCTTCTCTCCATCCGAAGCCGGCCTCTGTCTTGGCCCGAGTGACTCCTGTCGTATCAAACAGGAGACGCCCTCCCGAGCCTCTGACAGGCATTGATCCACGTGGCTCCCTGGCATGATTACTCGCCAGGCGTGATGTTTACGTATAATGAATGTTTACATGGCCGTCCACAAGGCATCTGTGTAGGTTAGGTAGGCACCACAGAAGATGGAACAAGTCAATGTTGGGGTGGGCATGGTACTCGCAAGAAAAAGGTCTCTTCCATGTAATGATACAGGTAAATTACGATTTTGCAATCATGTTGCTCTATTTACGAGCAGACTATCTACTGTCTATGGTCGTGTCTGCGTTAATTCGTGTATCCTGATACACCCAAACCCTTTTTGGGCTATATTATCCAAATCCCAGCCTTTAACATGATGACACCCAGCCAATCTGTCCAATCACTCCATGCAATCAAGACCAAGAGAGAAAAGAAATTCCTTTCGGAGTAGTAGTAGTAATAAAAACCCAGTCCCTTCATAGCCGTGTCGATATCGGCCGGGACCGAACACCCGCACACCTCTGCCAGCTTCGGCTTCGAGTTCAGTCGAGCGTGTCGTATAGTTTAGACCCTAGCGTGACCTTTCAGGAAGCGATCTTCGATCTTGGCGGTTATCTGCTTCCCTCTGGATCGGCCATGTTGGTTGTTTCAGTATGTATAACGTGGCTCAGTCGGTTTGTTTCCTGGCTGTTGATCTTCAAGGGGCCGGACTGGCCCGGCGGCTCGAGTTTTCCAGGCACATGTCTTCCCGGACTCCCAGCCGTCCTTGTTCATCTCGCTCGAGGACGAAACATCTCTCCGCGTAGATGCCCATTTCATTCAGTCGATGCCACGCGCCTCCCAACCGTCGCACCATGACACGCTTCCAGCCTCCCACGTTGATGGTGATGCGGTTCCACGATGTGCCCATCATCTGTTGTCTACCCTGGACCAGGAAGCGGAAGATTCCCATGGCCGATTCGTAGTCTCGGTCCACGCCGTTGGGAACGTCTTCGAGGGGCCTCACAACCGTCTGAACATGCAGCGTGAGTGTGTTCAGAGACGGGAAAACACACACGGAGCGTAGAAAGTCGGCCGGGCTGCACACATCGACATCCATATCCAGCTCAAGCGTGTGAACAAATGGCAAATGTCGGGCCAGCATCTCCAGGTCTCCAGCCCACATTGTCGGGCACCGTCGGTCATCGTCTGCGAACCCAACGTGGTCTCGGAACCGTAACACCTGTAGCGAACGTCGATGTGCTAGAATGGCGTCGAGGGGGAAGAGCTGTGTATGGCAGGTAATATCGAGCACCTCGAGGGCCCGGATATGGTTCTTGATTAGTGTGTATAGGCCATTGGTGGCCTCTTGTCTCCTGTCAGAAAGATGGCTGTAATCATCCACGTGTAGGGTGCGGAGACCAGCCAGATCATTGAAAGAAACGGATGATAGGAAATTAAATACCGGCACCGAAACCAGCTCCAACGATTCCAGCTGCGAAAAGGTCCAATGGTTCCTGACGTCCTCGGAAGAGTGGTTCCAGTCGTAGGATCGCAATAACAGATGGTTCAGGGGAGGCAGTCGCTCGCCGGGTGCAAATTGAAAACTCGTTCCCTGGCCACGGTCCTCGTACTGCAGCGTTCGAAGCTGAGGAGACCGGAGGAGGAGGCGTTTCACGGCACCAAGGCGGGTAGAGAGGGTTGCCGAAGGGCTGGTGAGCTTGAGAGAGGCGAGGAGGTGCGGGGGTATGGCGTTGGTGTAGCACTCCCCAAGCTGGCTGTCCGTCTCGCTCAATGGCAGATTCTCGACGTAGAGCCTGGTTTTGCTGAGGTGCTGGTTGTTCGGATTTAAGATGTCTGATGGCAGCCACACATTCACGGCGTTGATGTTCTTGTCAAAGTATTGCCATCTGCGCACCCCTGTTAGCGACGGAGACGACTGCGGTTATCAGACAACAACAAGACATACCGTATTGACGAAAGCCTCCGGATGCGAAGGAGAAGCCTGTTGATGCCGTCACGGTCGAGATTCCCTGGGACGACGACGTGGCTGGTGTAGGCGCAGATGTGACGAAGTGCGTCGGGATAGCGCTCGTCGGCATCAGGGGCAACGAGACGCTCATTTAACATCAAGAACCTGTAGGCGATGGGCGTCGCAATGGCATCAAACCTCCTCGAGGCTAGCCGCACAGACTCTAACGACTGAAAGTCGACATCTCGAAGCTGAGAGCAGGCAAATTAGCACTAACACGGCGGGTGTCGGGAGTGGGACCCCGGCGTACCTGTTCAAAGATGAGAGCTAGCAGTTCGGAGCTGAGATGCCCAAGGGATACATTCACGACGGGAGCCGGTTTCAGAGGTGCCATACGGCGAGACGACACGGGAGGACGAGACGAGTAGAAGGGGTTGATGGCGGCGGCGGTGGGAATGGCAGAGGAGAGGGAGGAGCAGGGAGACGGGAGCAGGAAATCCGTCGAAGAACGCATGGTGAGGGAGGGGTTAGGTGAAGAGCATGGGAAGAGGGTATGCGAGGTGGTATTCAGACCAGGAATGGAAGCGGTTGTGGGCTGAGTATGTATGCGCGAGTGTAAGTGTGCGCGGAGAGGCACCCGGAAGACTGGGCTGGCTCTGACAGATTGGCACTAGGCTTCTTGGGGCGAAAGTAACGAAGGGCACATCAGACGGTTGAGCTGGGAGGCGGTAGGATTTGTGGCTCTTGGGTGGATGGAGATCCGACGAGGCGGAACGGGCAGCAGGGGAGTTGAGCAGGGAGGGAGAGGCGATGGGGAAGCACCGTATGTATGTATGGCTTCGGGCCTGCAACAACGGAGCCACTTGACGCGGATTGGGTTGGGGCCATGGCATGCAGGGCGCTTCTGAACGGGTATATATGTACATGTGTCTCTATCAAAGCAGCATTGGCAAGGCTTGGTTGCATATGAGAGGTGAAGGAGGGGAACAGGGGTCGAGTGGGTTGGGCCGCTGTCAAGAAGAGATCGGGGGGTGTGGGTGATGGCTGTGATGGATGACCATGACCATGACCATGACCATGACACGGTGAATGGGAGGGGCGTCAGAGGACGAGACAGAGCAGTCGAGCCACGAGAGTGAGAACGGGCCACAGAGAGGCCATTTGGGGGGGGACGGAGCAATGCCAGCAAGTAGCAAGGAGCGCAGGGGACTCGGGTCGCTATGGAGCATCCTTGGATTGGGGGGGGGGGAAAGGAAGAGGCAGAGAAGGGCGGCAACGGTGGGGAAGGGGACCACGGCGACGCAGCTCTGGCCTGGCCCGGCCCTGTGGAGATTCGAACAAGATGGAGATCGGGTGGCAAGCATGAGTTGTCGTCTCTGTGGAGAAAGAAACTAATGTCGAGCGACGGATTGTGGATGATGAAGGGAAACCAGGGTCTAGCGTGGGAGAAGAAGGCTAGAAGGGGGGAAGCCCAAGCAAGCGAAGCCATGTAGAGAAGGTATTGAACCGTTTTTTTTTCGGGCGAGGTCCGTGTGGGCGAATAGAGAGTCGGTGGCAGAGACATGGTGGGTAAAACGACATCAAAGAGCACACGCACACGCACATACACACACGCGCGCGCGCATGCCCCATGCTCGAATTGAAGGTGTAGTCGCAAAGTAAGTATGGTGGTGTGCGAGCGTGTGTGTGTGTGTGTGTGTGTGCGCAAGGTATGATGTATGTGTGCATGTGTGCGTGTGTGTATGTGCGCTGCCTTTGTGTCTAGTCTGTGTGTAAAAAAAGATTGAGGCCGGCTGGGAGGGCAACGACAACGTCAAACCGGCATGAAGAGGTCCAATCCAACATTCTCCAAGCGAGAAGGGTCCCAAGCGAGCCGTCATCAGAGTGGAATTGGATTGATGACCAGCCCCATGTTAAAAGGCGATCCAAGGATGGACGTTGTCCTAAAAAGACGGGGCTCAGGCTTATTGGCTCGGGACAAGCAATAGATGCATACGGGAAAAAGAAAAGAAAGCAATCTTTCTGTCCCCCCCTCGCAGTCGATCCCGGATGCAGGTCTAGGTGCGTGTGCGTGTGCATGTGAGTGAGTGTGTGTGTGTATGTGTGCGTGTGTGTGTGGCAGAGAGAAAGGGAAAGCGAGCAAAGAGAGAAACATGTTGCAGGTGGAAGAGGCTGTCCATGCATGTTACAGGGCGGGCTTTGGGTCTTTGTGAGCAATTAATCAAGCTCGTCTACTAGATTCGACGTCAAACGTGTACGAGGAAGAGTGAGGCATACCAGGTAAACTGGCGGTGCGGGCGTCCCCGTAACGAACGCTCTGGAGGAGCGAGGCAGTAGAAAAAAAAAAAGATTGTGGTTTTCAAAACCCTGGCCTGAGCTTTTTTTCGGCTCCTACATTGCAATCTATAAGCACAGGCTATACATACAAACATGAGCTTCCCTCTTTCTCTAACACACACCAAAACAAGACACATAGGCACGCGCGCACATACACACATGGCGAGGTACATAACACACACACACACACACACACACGTACGTACACACATGTCCGCTTAGGAAAAAGCAGGCAAAAGGCAAAAAGGAAGCAAAAAGTAGGTGTAGCACATATTGCGCTCGACATGAGGCATGCCTCGTCTCCCATATCGCGAATCTGATATGTTCGCAAGAATGTCCCAAAAGGGCAATTGGGGTCCCCCCGCCCCATGTCCAGTTCGGGGGAACGGTCGCCCCTCTTCTCTCGGCTCCCTTGCCTCATAGCGTGGCAGCGGAAGCCAATCGCCCGCTGGCGCCGGCGCCGCGAACTGGGGCCCTCGACGCCCAGTTTTTTTTTTTTTTTTTTGCCCTCTGTTGGAACCTTGGTCGCTGATGCGATGCGATGCGATGCGATGTGATGCGAGGCGCCTTTGATGCCATGCCATGGCATGCCAACCCGGGCTCGCCTCGTGCCCGCCGCCCGCCGCATTTGACGTTGCCCTCGAGACGACCTGGTCCTTGTATCATGTACATGTCCATGCCCCATGCCCGTCATGCTGCATGCCGCCCGCCGCCGCCTCCGCCCGCCGCTCCCTCTCTCAGGTCTTCTTTTTTTGGCCTCGAGGCGGATGCTTGCGCATGGCAGCGAATCTCGCGACGACAAGCCACACAAAGCTGTTACGACACGGTGTGCGCTGAGGCCAGGGCGGCGGGAGATTCGTCGTCTCGGCTTGAGCGAGCTACTCGCCATTGCCGTTCTCCCCCAAGAGCGGTGTCGTCGTCGCTGGGGTCTGCTTGCTCGCATCCAACGCCTTTATCAACACTGACTGCGCTTCCCCTGTTTGCTGGCACCTCCGAGGAGGGTTCATCTCTGTTCCTGCCCGCCATATTGATTCATGCTATGCTTTGCTGGCTGATGCCCAACGACCCATGTGTTATTTTTACAACCTTTGTGCTTGCTTGCTTGTTTTTTGCCCCCTTCTCATTCAGCTGAGGCCAAAACTGCAACTCTGATGAATTCTCCGCTTCAGGCCGGTGACCTGAGCCGGCCCGCGTCCGCCGGGCAAGTTGCGGTCCAGCCGCCGCTTGATTGAGTTCATCCCGAGTCGTCCCCCAGTTCAACCAACATCAGCCAGCAGTAGCCCCCCCGGACTGGCCATGTACATTAGGACAAATGCAGGAAAAGAGGCGCTGGGCATGGCGCCCGATCCTACCCAAACTAACACCACATTTCTAGTCTGTACTATACTGGTACATAGTACGTCGTCGTTCTTTGTATCTTGTATTATTTATTTGTTTTTTTAATCGACAAAGTAGTTTTTTTTTTTGATTTTTAATTTTTAAATTATATTTTCTTTTTAATTTTTTTTTTCCTTATTATTATCATGGTCATCATTTTCCTAGCTTTTCTTTTGTCCATGTAACTTGCCAATAACCCTTGCCCAAACAGTCTCTATTCCAGTCTAGGACCTGTTTTAGTATCCCGTCGTAGGGTCCGACTAAGTGACAGCCTCGCTTCCTTCCAGGCCGCTAGCATTGCTACTCGCTCGCAGACATTTCCTGCACAAGGAAAGGCGCGCGCTCCTCCACCAAAGGAAACCATTGACCGCAACATCGACGCGCTGGGCTGAGCCAGAGTTCGCCCAATACGACCGCCAACATCACCGCCAGAAACTGCCCATCGCGATCCTTTCAGCGCTGAACCCCATCCCCCCTGGACATCTGTCTGGTCCGCGGCCCAGCCCGCGCTTGGCTACTCTTCCGCGTTTCATTTTCGCTGTCGCTATTTTCTTTTACCGCCTCTCTTGGCCCACCCCCAGCTCATCATCATCATTATCATCATCATCGTTGTCGTCGTCGTTGCCGTCTTCGTTTGCTAGTGCTCCGCTCAAACTCGTTCCATCGGTCTGTTTTGCTTTGAGGTCGGTCTCGCCGGTTGGTGGGCCGTTGGCTTTCTCTTCCGCCGAGAGTAGGCCAGCACTCGGCCCTCCCTCTATCTCGCACGTCCCCCTCTGCCCATGGATCCCATTTCCTCTCGACGGCGAAGCAAACGACTTTGTCCGCGGCTGGCGTGCCACTCAACTCCAAGCATCGTTGGCTCCAGCTTCACCGCGAGAGCCGTGGCCATTGGTTTCCGGAGCAATATGAAGTGTCGCCCGTTTCGACGTCATCCAATTACACCAGCCGAGCCAATCACCTCCACGGGACTGGCCAGCTCTCCAACTCGATACAACCCGGTCCCCGCGGCTGCCGTGCCACCAGCTCATGCAGCACGGCATTGAATAGATGTTCTATTCGACGACCCCGGGATCTGCCCTCCCTCAAAGGAGACCCCTCCTTGTCCTCTTCCAGCGGATGCCTGCTGCCGCCGCCGCTGCAAGAACCATCGCCGCCCTGCCCGCGGGGTGAAGTCGACAGGATGCGACCTTGGCATGCAACCTCTGGGCTTTTGCGGAGACTTTGGAGAAATTGATTGCTCGCCTGCAGGGAGCCGCGCCCGTCACCAATAGCGTTGATAGCGTTGGCGGTGATCAGCAACCACCCCTCCCAGGTCGCTTATGTTTCGCTCTTTGCTGCCAATTACTAGAGGAGGGGGGCCGGAGCCTATAGCATTCCCACAAACACCTCAACATGCCCTCATTTGGGTAGGTACAGCAACACGACTATCCGGGGCCCTTGTCCCTATCCCACTACCGGCCCCGATTCTCCGGCACCACGTCGGTTATGAACTTCCCGTTTCTGGCATCTGTCCGAACCATGCGTGCCCAACCCAGCGGTTCTTGTCCGACTTGTTTTGCTTTGTTTCGTTTCGTTCCAGCCCTTTCCTGGCAGGGGTGGTGAGAAGAGGGCGAGAGGAAGGCGAGGGCATCGTTTCATATCAAACGCCGTCTGACACACTCAACGCCGCGTCCTGCCTGCTCCGCGATCCACATCTGCTCATAGACCTTCGTAGAAATAGGGCACAACAACAAACCCCCTCCCCTCTTCTCCCCATCCACTTCTAGTGAAACCCGAAAGACTCGTCGTGTCCTTGACTTAACCTCGTGCGCTTGTGCAACCTGTCCCTGTCTCGAGTCCTGGCGGGACAGTCTCCCGATGCTTGTTTTTGCAGCTGACCAGGACTCTCAAAGCCCGGCTTGCTGGGCCATGCATCACGCCTGTGTCCGCCACGGAATGATTGATACAACACCTAGCTTTCTGCACGCAGTCCCGGCCTAAACCTGGTTGTATCGCTTTACTCTGGGACTGTCCTGGTTCCTTTTCCTTTTCCTTTCCCTGGCCCTCCCCTCCTTCCTGTCGTGTGTCCTCGCGTCCGTTTTCCACGATGCGAAGAAACGTCATGGCGCCTATTTACCCTCGTATCATGCGTCTGCATCCAGGGATCCGAGGACAGGGGAGCTCACAACCTACATACCGTTTCCACCAGGTTGCGACGAACCCTTCCCCCACGTCGTACACGTGTTCTGGATGAAGCACTGCACGCCTAAGGCGCAGACCAAAGAAGCATATAGGTCCAAATCCCGGGGCATTTGACCTGCTCAGGCATCACTTGCGAGCCATATCATACACTTGTTAGAAAAAAGTACCAACTGCTTGCTCATGCATAGAATATGGTTACAGCACAAATGTAACTGAAAGAAAAGAAACGCTATGTGGCATTTCGCCCCTTCACCATGTCAACCACCCATGACGTGCATATACTATCTGCTGTCTCCATATCGATTCGCACATATCCAATCCTCTAGTTCTGCGCACATCATATCTTCTCCCACGATATGAGTTCACCGAAAAGCTAGTTTTCCAGCACTGAACTTCAACTTTAAACTCCATCAGGTCCCGTAAATCATCCTTGCTGGTATCTGAAACTGCTGTCATTAATCCCCATTCATTCCGTCTCCTCTTGATTTAGTACTTGTGTGCGTGCTCCTTGCTCTTCGGTGGTGCGTCGTAGAGATCGTCATCGTCAGAGACCTCGCCAGCAGCTGTACGTCGTTGATGGGTTTTGGGGTCAGTTGATTCGAATGTCGAGCCGAAGCCACCTGGGTGGAAAGGTTCGAAAGCGAGGCGTTCCGAGAACTCGCCGTTGGAACTGGGACCTGCATGGCTTGATGAACCAGCGACACGGGGGTCTGCAAAGGGGTCATCTTCCAAACTATCAGAGAGCGGCTTGGAGGAACCAGCACCGGCCCCGGGGGGTGGACCGGGAGGTGGGGGATAGACGTCTGTCTCTTTGCCCTTGCCATTGTTGCTTATGGGACTGACATTGGCCGGGGGGAGGTGGGAGCCAGACATGGAAACTTGGTCTTCGTTCCGGTCAGCACCAGACCCGTTGGATTGGGGAATGCTGACGGGAGTGCCAGAGTCCGTTCGTTGACCGAGACCAAGATGCTTGCGAGAGTTGAGAACAGCTCGTTTGTGCTGGTTGAGGGCTGTCTGCAGCAGCTCATTCGTGTCAATGAGGTTTTCCATAGTTTCATTATCAGGAGCCGGGTTCTCCGACGTCATGTATCCTTGAATACTGCGAGATGCACTTTGGCAACGGTCCGCGAATTCTTTAATGAGATCATTGTCAAGGAATTCAGCTGGGGAGGTGTTCATGACAACCTGCTCCAACAACTTGGCTGACGTCCGGGCTTCCTCGAGGCGGCTAGCCAACTCAACAGGCTCGGGCAAGCGCTTGTTGCTATGACTGCGGGCAAAATAGTTTTGCGAATGAGGGTTATAAGGAGCTTGGCCTGGAGGGATATTTTGGGGAGGCATCGATTGTGGTGCTCGGCCCTATAAGTGGACGTGTTAGCAATACATTTGCAGCACGGGCAGCTGGTGGTAATTAATAGGCACATACCCCGTCCTTGAACGCCTTCTCCTTCTCCTTCTTCCACATTGATATGATTAGAGTCAGGTTCTCGTCATCCATCTTGCTGTGCTCAAAGTCGTCGAGGGTCTCCATGATAATCTGGCGCACACTGGGGTCGCGTGCTGCCTTGAGGAGATGGCGCGCAGTATCGACAAATTTTTGGTCCATATTTCTTGTAAAAGTTGCGCCCGGGTTGTCGGTCAGAATGCGTAGGAGCATCAGGGCATTGTACTGCCAGGATGGTCGACCCAGATAGTCCCGTGAGAGGTATTTGCGGATGAGGCGCGCGCACTCGGCGGCGGCGCTCGGAGACGATTCGGCGGCATCGACAATTGGGGGTAAGAAGAGGACTTCGTCGTTCTAGAAGAACGCGCATATAGCTGTCAGCTTCGTTGCGCCACGAGGAAACGCATGGATATTGCGACCAGAGGATACTTACCTGAGATTTGCCGCCTGACTCGATAAATGCTTTCTACGTGGATCATTAGCGTCAGCAAGCAGAAGAAAAGCAAGACATCGGCGTCGACAGCTGCTACATGCAAGGGATGAACACATACCACGCTATTGTGAGCTGTGACTTCGGGCGAGGAGGCCGGCGTAGTGCCACTGACAACACCTTCGGAACTTCCTACAAACAGTCCTTCATCAGCGTCCATCGTGACGGTTGGTTGCGATATAGCGAGCTTTTGGGAGGCGCGTACTGGCAGAGACATTGCTGGCCTTCTTCCTGATACTACCGAAGACCCTGCCCATGCTGAGGCCCTTCATGGACTTCATGATTGCTGCCTCGGGGCTCGCGCCGTCGCGGGAGTGCGCGGGACGACCGGGAGGGGATAGAGTTGAGTAGCGGTCGGGGGGGCGAGAAATCGCGAAGCGGCGAGGTTGGCGGGCAGAGGTTGAGGGCGAGACAGATCGAGGCAGGGAGAAAGGAGCCGGATGATGGTGTGTTCGTGACACCAAGCGAACCCCTCGGTCTGGCAGGATGTTGGACGGGACCCTGATGCTTTCGCAGGCGTAGCCGCCGACTGATTGGAGCGCCGTTGTCTGGGATAAGCAGAGAACAAGGGTCCTGGTGATCCCTGAGATGATGCGAAGTTGGTTAAGCGTGCAGAAGGATTCAAGCGAAAATTTGTCAAACCCAGGCGGCACGCTATTTTCTGCCTCTGTCGGTCCTGTATTTACTTTGAATCACTTTCAGCCTCTCAACGGTATTGGGCGCCGTCGGTTTTCAAGCTATCGCGGCGTGCAGTGCGCGTTTGCAGGAAGCCCCGTGCGTCACCTTTGATGGACAACGGGGCGCTGTCAAAAGTCAGTTCCCGTTTGGGCTGGAGAGCCGCAGCAATGCCACAGAGATACGCGCGCGCATTAACAGGGGATGGGGGAGTTAATGGGGGAATGGCAACAACGGCAATAACAACAACAACAACAACAACAACAAGTACGAGAAGGCATAACACACCTAATAATCAGGACAGAGAGTCTGTTCGGGAGGTTGTCGAAGGCGGGAGGAAACAAGATTAATGAGCCCCTGGTGGGTTTAGGCGGAAGATCCGGGGTAAGCAGCGGACTGGCACCCCCCAAGAACAAGGAAGCGGCGGTGGGCTTGCAGGCGGAAACCAGTGGAGGCCAACGCAGGCAAGCGCAGGTGAGGGTGGCGGGCTGCCTGTTCGGTTGTTGCTGGCCGAATCCCAAATCCAACTTCGTACTTGGGTTTTGCGCGGGTCGGTACTTTGACATTGTATTTATCTGCACTGGCCGAGACTTGACTGGTCGAGTTGCCTCCGGCTCGACTGCTGTAGATTGCACAGCCTCACAACCCTACGCAATCAAACCACCCCTCTCTCGCCTAGAGGCTGGGCAGCTTTTGCTCTATCCCACCAAGCAGCCGGTGAATAATGCCCCAAAAATGCAGGTGACGTTCTGTTACATGCGAGTGGCACATGTCCGTTTTGGCTCGTGCATTGAGTGGGATGCGCCCGGCAAAGAGTGGGAAAAGGCATGGCCGCGTGTCATTAAGAGGCTGTTGAGTCATGCATAAATCTCGGGAGCCAATTTACACGACGATTAGAATCGCCATTAACGACACCACATCTTGAAACGCCTGTCCCGACACACTACATGCATGCATCATCAAAAGACACATGCTTATTTAAGGCCATTTTCTGACAGTGTAACCACATCCAGAAACGCCATTTCCGCATTAATCAGACTGCAGGTTAGCCGTGTATTGTGCGTCCATGTATGTAGCTGTCTACGCATGCAGGGACATGGATGGCACTTCCAAGCTCTGGCCAATGTCTGCGGCCGTCCAAGAAACCCTGGCCGGTACCACTCAAGCAATACCTCGTGACGGCATCCATTCCACTCTAACCAATCGTCCCGTAATTGAAAAGCAGAATCTCTGACCGCTATGCAAAATATCTCATCACATACATGGGCACCACGCGCCTAGCTTATCATATCATACCTAGTCCCTCTAGTCCTCGCCCTCAGCCTCCTCGTCCTCGTCATCGTCGTCGTCTTCAGACCCCGACTCAAGACTAATTTCCTCCACAATTAAGTTTCCAGATCTCCCAATCTTTTCGCCCATCGTAACCGTTGCGCTGGGTTCGTAGACCACTCGTGGCAAGACTGAGGCGATCCGGAACTTGAACTCATGCTCGTAGTCCTCGGGCTTGGCGCTCTCCGCTCCACCGCTCTCCTGCTCCAACAGTTCATAGCACTCCACAAAAGAGTAAAGTTCCTCCATTGAGGCATCCTGTGGGAATCGCCTGACGATTCGCCCGATGCCGGACTCTTCGGGCATCTTCAGAGCGACCCGAACTACGTTCTTGTCACCAGCCACGGGTTCGGGCAAAATCTTGGTCGCTCTCCACACTCGCCACTGCTGTCGTTTTTCCTCCAGTCTTGCTGCCGCCTCCGCATCTTCCTGGGCCCGTTTCTCGGCTGCTGCCGCGGCGGCGGCGGCCTCCCGCTTCTGCCGTGCACGTTCTCGATCGATAGCCAATGAACGCTCGTAGGCCGAATCCTGCTCCGTCCGAAGATTTCTTGTCACCTCTTGTGCTGTTCGCTCAGCTCGTACGCCATCTAGACCAGACCCATACTTCTCCATGGCTGTTCTTATCTCCGATAGATATGTTGCAGGTGGCATTGGCCCAACCAGGCGCTTCACTATTCCCATCCGGGTGCTGCCCTCCTTGGGGGTCAAACAAACTAACGCCGAGAAGGGGAACTTTGTACAGTTGTACTCGGTGGCAACCTGGTAAGCTTCCGAGTCCAACACATTGCCTCCCCAAAGAATGATGTTGTTGGTAGGATCCTTGATAAACTCGACAACCTCCTGTGATAGAAGCGTCTCTTTGACAAAAGGTTCAGTATCATCATGCTCAGGCGACATGAGTACGACCAGCATGAACTTGAGGTCCTTCTTAGCCAAGTCATGAGCCTGGGCAATGCCCCCCTCGAAAAACGGCAAACCGTTTTCTCCATATTCCTCTTCAAACTCCCGCTTAAATCTAGCGGCCGTATCTCGGGGCATAAGCGGCCTTCGGCCGTTGGTACCCCTAAACCCGGTTGAGATTCTACTGGTAACGGCACGTGGACGGATCGATGCGGGGAGAAGAGTGAAAGCATAAAGTAACGTTCGTAGCAGAGTCGATGCTGCCTTCCATCCCCATCCAAAAGGGGCGAGGAGGAGCCCAATCAGCCATGGTGACCGGCTGGTAACAGGGCTCTGCGGTACGATCCTTGGGGCGGGATCGGTTCGTTGTCGCTGGGATCCTCGATTGGGCCGAGAAGCAGCGGCGGATAGTAGACTCTCTTGGAGGTTTTCGTGTCGGGCAGATGCTCGAGGAATGTCCTGAGTTGGGGGAGCTTCTGCTAAAGGGTCCGGGCCTTCTCCGTCGAAGAACTTGGCAATTGCGATCTGGGGTTGCGTCATAGTTAGCATCGGCCAGCAACGACCTTAGGCTTGTGACCGAGAATTAAAATCCTACCTGGACATTCCATTCTGACCGTCGCAGTAGCGGGATAGCCTCATTGAGGTCTTGGTTTGTGACTTGGGTATACTGCTCCAGTGCTTCCTGCTGACTTGTGGACAGCTGTCCCAAGTCGAAATCGCCTTCGGCCATAGTTCCGGGATGAGTCGACGTCCCCTAGGTGATATGATGTAGAAATTCACAGTCGCGTATTATCAGCCGGTCGGTGTCTCGTCATACGTGTTCGTTTGGGCATTCGTTGGAGGAGTGGGATTCAATGTGGGCAATGGTGCTACTTTTACTTGATGCAGCATGCGCACATGCGGGTGTACTCTGGACGAATAAACTCTCCTTGTGGCTTGCCGGGTGTGCCCAAAGGGTATGGATTAGAGTCGCAAAGTTTGCAGCAAACTACAAAGTATGCCAGAAATAGAGACAGCCAACCATGGAGTTGGGTGGTTCGTAGCTGTGTCGCCGGTGCCGGTGCCTCGGAGTTCGGTGACGGACGTGGGTGACAGTGACATTGGTTTCTGGGTGGAGCACTTGAGCGGCGTGCGTCAGTGAGCCGGATCGTCCTTGATAGCTGGAGCCCTAGTTAGTAGATAACCCCGGATTATTCGTCTATCCAGCCTAGCAGGATTTTGGGGCTCATGGTTGTGAGACGTGAGAGGGGGGTGGGGAGGAGAGAGGGGAACGGAGGAATGAAGCCCAATGACGGCATATTGCATGATACACTTACCAAGGAAGTTTAGAGATAGGGGTTGCGGCTTATAGTCAATCAAGGTTTCCATTTCTCATCCCCAGGGCACTATCATCCCATGATGGAGTAAGTCGTGTGCCGATGCTTCCACCTGCGCGCCGAAACACATTAGCGAATGCAATTAAAGGAAGCGCATATGCAAGAGTGCCGCAACGGTTGGTGTCATTGGACCATGGCAAGGGAGCCAGGTGGAAAACCAAAGTACCCTCCCATAGAAAAACTAGGTGTGGGGTACCCGCCGGACGCACCCTTCGTTTGCTGAGGGGATCTGGCGCGTACTGTAGCGCTTGGTGGCCCATCCCCCCCCCCCATTTTCCCTCGCGACTTGTCAAGTCTTGCCCAGCCCAAACCCTCCGTCCGGTCGGCGAGCGACTCCCCCACCGACATCCTTACATCCCTCGCGGGCCTCGCTACCTCGATCGGCTGTCGAGGTGCCTTTGCTGAGGGCGACGACGACTTCGTGCCCTCGACTTCAACTCTGCGCTTGGCCCTTGCATTTCTCCCCACCCTCACGGACCCTGGCTGCTTCGACCAGCCCGCCGATAACCCCCCGCTTCTCGTCATCCATGGGCGGCCGGTCGCCTCGATCAATTGAGCCATGGGAAATGCTTGCCAGAGTCAAGTACGTGGCGCTCCCCCAGCCCTTCGCATCAAACTCGCACAACCCCTCCTCCCGCGCGTTGCTTCGGCTCCTCCATTCCCCTCACCCGTTCACCCGCTCACAATGCTGGCAGACGTCGTAAAATCGGCCAAGGGGGCGGACACTTCCTCAACATACTCTACTGACCATGGCCACGTCGCGATATCAAACGGCCGATCTTCGTCGCCAGGTCGGGTCCCCAAGACCCAAGGGACGCGGTTAGTCTACCAATATACATCTCTGCCGCCTCTCCGGTCCATGAATTTCCGAACTGACTCTTGTTTCAGAAAACAAAGATACACTATGTCGAAACGTTCTCATCTACGGCCATTGTCGATACGAAGATCAAGGCTGTGCATTTAGCCATGACCAAAACAAAACAAACTCCAACCAAGAGCTGTAGGTCATAGTCCCATACCTTTATCCGCCCGGTGCCCGCCCTCTATGCTTTCCCGATTTCCCTCCGAAAAGATGCAGCCATCCACTCGGCCGTTCACGAATGAACACCCCAGCTATCGCGAGCTTGACCAAAAAAAGAATGAGAAAAAAAAAACCCAAACCCATCCCGACCCCGCCCCTGTATGTCGCCAGATGGATTGGATAAATATTTCAACTGGAAATTTGGGTTAAAATACTCGTGTCGACAAGATAATTGCAATTGGGTTGAGGGGACCGTGGGTCGCTTGACTGAGATTGCTGGTCGAGGTGATGCGATTCTTTGAACTTTGACTTCCACAGGCTTCTGGCGCAGGTTGGCCGAGCTTCTTGGGGTCTTATTTTAATTACAGGGAAACCTGCATTCGCAAAACTTGTTGGTTCATGATTGTCCATGTACCCAGGACTAAATCCCATCTTCTACGATATCAGCACGCAAGATCAAGGATACAAGTGCATTTTTTTTTAAATATGAATGACGGCTAACAAATTTACCCAACTAGATCTAAGAAAACTTTGAATGTCGAGTCACCATCATTCACTCCAGCTAATATCCAAGCTGGAGGAAAGAAACCAACCTTTTCTTCACAGGCTGCAAGCGCACCAGCCTTTACACCACGCGGCCTAGCCGGTACGATTTTCCCTATTCCCCATTATGGTTGGCTATGGACTGACCAACCCTAGCTCCTGCTAACCCTGGCGTTCCTCAAGATAACGATGCCGCCGTCTTTAATCCCGCCTCCATCCGCGAATTCACCCCTACATTTGATATCAATGCCACAGTAAGAGATACTCCACGGGCTCTTGATCTATTCTAACTTATTCTAGACAACTGCGAATGGCAATGCGCAAGATGGTGTCTCTTTTGACCCCTTCTCCATGTCCACTGTAAGCCAAGGCTTGCCTACTCCTCAATTCAACCCCTACGCTGAGGACCATAGCGGCCTTGGTGGTCATGGAGGTAACTACTTTCAGGCACAAAGCGCCTTCCCTACATCCCTTCAACCTCTTCAACATCACCTATATTTTCCTCAAGGGCCACATCGTGATGACCTGATGCCATATCATCGTATGACACATGACTTCTTTCTGCCTGAGAAGATCCGAGAAGAGTATCAAAAGAAGGCTGAGGCATCTCTCCAGACCATGCCCAACTCCCAACTTCCTCAATTAGACAATTACCATTCCCTTGTTGCATTGGACACCACACAGAGGAAGAATGCCAATATCTTCGGGTACCCTAGTTGGGTATATAAGGCTACGTCAACCAAGACAGGGCATCTTTACTGCCTTCGAAGACTGGAGGGATACCGCCTGACTAATGAACACGCAATAAGACTGGTCAAGGAATGGCGACGTGTCGACAACGGCAGTGTTGTGACGATTCTTGACGCTTTTACCACCCGTGCGTTCGGAGATAGCTCCCTCATTTTCGTACAGAACTACCATCCCCTGTCCAAAACCCTCAACGAGCTTCACCTATCGCCAAACCCCACTCACGGCAGCCGATTTCACCAGAAAACCCCCATATCTGAGGCAGTACTGTGGGGCTACATCAGCCAGATTGCCAACGCTCTCAAAGCCATCCATGCTATTAACCTGGCGGCGCGTTGCATCGACCCGAGCAAAATCATCTTGACAGACAGGAACAGGATCCGGCTCAGCGCATGCTCGATTCTCGATGTTGTGCAATTTGATTCTCGACGGCCCGTCCAGGAGCTTCAGCAAGAAGACTTTATCCAATTTGGCCGTCTCCTCCTGTGCCTCACAACTAACACATTGCCTATACATCTCACCAACCTTAAGATGTCGCTGGATCAGATGGGTCGAACCTATTCGGTGGAGCTGAGGGATACGATCCTATGGCTCCTCACACCACAACCTCCCCCAGCTGTCAAGGGGATTGACGAGTTCATCAGAGGGATCTCCGGGCGCATTGTGGCCACATTTGATCAGAGCCTGCACATGGCCGACAAACTCAGCTCTGACCTGTATCGAGAGCTGGAGAACGGCAGGATCGCCAGGCTAATGATGAAGTTGGCTGCCATCAATGAGCGACAAGAATTTGATGGTGACCGGGCCTGGTCCGAGAACGGCGAGCGATATTTGCTCAAGCTATTCAGAGACTACGTCTTCCACCAAGTGGACAGCAATGGAAATCCTGTTTGGGACATGGGACACATGGTTCGATGCCTGAATAAGCTGGATGCTGGGACGGATGAGAGAATCTGCCTGACGAGCCGAGACGAACAGACCAGCTTCCTCGTCAGCTATAAGGAGCTAAAGAAGCAACTGGCTAATTCGTTCGGGGAGCTCGTCAAGGGTAACAAGCAAGGACGAAGCTTTTAGGAAACTAACCAAACGATATGAGATCTCTTGGGAGCGACACAATAGAAAGGCAGCGGCATGCCCTATAGTGGCAAGTAAGAGGCACATGAGGAACTCGAGGAGGGCACTGTAGATTTCCCTTTGAAGACAACATTGTCAACGAACTTGGCTAGTAAAGGACACGGATTTTGATTATCTATGACCCAAAGGGTCTTACTGTCTGGCTAACAACGGCGAAACGGACTCTTGGGAGGGCGTCAATGTGTGCTTGCTAGCACAGGTACGGGCAAGGCAAGGCAGGCCAAGGTTTGAGTCGACATTGGCCCCGGATCTTGCGGGGTCTTGTATCGTGTCTGAGGGTTATGCGAGGCGAAGACCAAGCGAGATAGCGAGATGATAGTACTTTCTGAGTTTATGAATAGTTTTGTCTTGATTCAAACAGGCGAGGACGTGACTACATGCGTTGTTGTAGAAGGCCATCCGCTGTTAGACATGGCTTGTCTCGCTGAGGTCGCCATGATAAAACCAGCCATTGATCGTAATAGCCCAGTGCCTTAGCTCTAGACTTAAGTGAATACGGCACGACAATAGATATCGCCTAAAGGAGTATTTTTGTTCGTGACCCAGCGTCTCTCCGTTTGTGCAGCATGCCGCCCGAAAAAGAAATGGCCGGCTCGCCGGTATATATCATGCCTCCTCAAGTTTCCTCGCAATCAACGTTTCGCTTTCCTCAGCTCAATCATCATCGGCCTGGACAAAAGGGTTGGCAATTTCTTCGCTGCCATCGACGGGGCTGACTAGGACGAGAAGGGTTCCGCGGACAACGACAAGACCAAGAGATCGGGTGGCATCGTTTCCTTCTTCATCTATGGCGGGGTGCTTCTGTTAGCTAGACCTGTTCTCATGACGGGCACGCGTAGCTGGAAAAATGGCAATCCCAGCTAGCGGGGTTGGGCAACTAACCTCGAACTACCTCATGGACATCATCGAGGACGAGGTTCATCAGGGCGTCGTAGCCCTTGAGCGTTCCCTTGACTGCGGCGAAGAAAGATATGTCAGTAACTGGTGCTTGTGCAAGGCAAGGCTGCGTCCATTCGGCGAGCGCCCGATGCCCCCCACATACCTTCACGGCCGCCGTTGAATTTGACGGTGATCTGCTTATCCATGTATTTTCCAAGATCCAGGATATTCTCCTTCTTGGGTCGCTCGCGCTCGCCCGACTGGCCGTGTCCGCCCTCCTTGTTGCCAGCGCCGCCCCCACGGCCGCCTCCCCTTCCGCCGCGGAAGTTTCCTCCTTGGCCACCACGGCCGCCTCGGTGAGCGGGTCTATCGGACATGGCGCATGTGTGGGCTGGGTGATTTGTCTGTTGCGGTAAAGTGGTTGTTTCGGGACTTTTTTTTTCGGGCGGGCAAGCAGGCAAGCAAAAGCTTGGGTGTGGTGGTGATGGCAGCCTTGGTGGGGTTGAGAGCGGTGCGAATTCGGGGGGGTTAGAGCCGGGTGAGGAATTGGCCCCTGTTTTGGCAGCTAGGTGGTGGTTATCCGCAGCCTGGGTGGTGTCGGCCTGGTGGGGTTCCCTATTTGGGCGGGCTCGGCGAAGGACATGTTGGGCGAAGCACGCGGTACACGCCTACAAGTGGGAAGCCGACGCCATGGTCAAAACACAGGTGCGTATGCGTGGAGCACGTTATCAAGATGGAGATGGAGATGGCGATAGAAATGGAGACTGGTACGGAGACGGGGACGGGGACGGAGATGCAGGTGCAGATGCGATGCAGCCCTGGGTTTTACATCCGTGGACACAACACCAGAACAGGGCCTGGACACGAGAGGCGCCATGGTTTGTGATGAGGGACGGGACTCGAGGCCGGGACGCGGAGGGTAGTATCGAGCGGGCGATCCCTCTCCACAGGTGTGCGCCAGTTTAAGAACAACAAGCAGCACTCAGACAAGCGGTTGTCGCGAGGAGCACAACTGTCGACCTGGGCTTGGCGGTGTGTCGGCAAACCCTTCTAGGTACAGACAGAAAAGCTTGTTTCTGGATAATTACCCTCGTTCTACTCAAGCGTGCAAAAACGTGGGATCCACGTACGTCAAATTGCATTATCCCTCCGCCCGGACCGGATTCACAAGCCGGCCTCTGGTTACGCAGAGACATTTGAGCATAGCCTCGTCCGGGTGGCACTCAAAGTTCCGGCCGGGCTGGTCTATCGCAGGTACCGTCGACGCAGCCCGCGTGTTAGTGGAAGGGGAGGTCAACCGCCCGTAGCCCTCCTCCCCTCCACCTCTCACGTTACAGACATGGTCAGAAAATCGGTTTGCCCGGCGCGGTGTCGTAGGCCGGACGTGAAATATCCCTCATGCCAAACACGGTCACCGACTCGATAGTGAGCCAACAAATGAAAAAAGAGTGTCTGAAAGTCGGGGGTTGCATGCAAACCGCTACCCCAGCAAGGACATGATCTACCTATACGAAAAAGGATGTGTTCAGAGATCCAATGTATTTTTGAAACACTTCTCTGTACGACATGCCCTACGTTCATGTTAGTGAGAGAAGTGACTTCCCTGCAGGTAGCTCGACTTGACAACCCGCACTAAGACAGACGCAGCGGGACACAAGCACGTCTCTCTCTGCGGTCCGTGTGCATTCCCCTTGCAAGAAGTGAGGACCTCTCAAGCAAGTTGCTTAACCTTAACGCAATCAGCTGTATGGTAAATCTGGTGACCTCCTATCCTTGTGATTCCTTCTCTTGACTGTTCTTCTGACGGAAGAATGCAGCACACGATATGGATTATTCGTAACCCAAAGGGGTTTTTTCCTTTCCTTCGCTGAATCAATGAATCTCAATAAATAAAGTTGGTCATTGCTGTATTTAGTCTTGTATTCCTCCCCTCGTTATTTTATCTACGACTTTCTTGGGCTTCTTCTTGCTGTAGTTATCTGTGTGCTCTGATGATTCCGCCCTGCGTCAGAACCCCACCCTGGTACCAACTCCATCCTTCGATTAGGCTAGCATCCCCCAGCAACTTCCATCAAGGGGTTATCAACGTGTTTTCGGGGAAACCCTTCCAGATAAATCACGGCAGATGGGAAACCCCACCTGGCAGGGTTTCTACTGTCAATAGGGTTGAAGTTTGCCGAATTGGCACATGAGAAGATCTAAAGGCAGGAACTTTTTGGATGTGCGAACATTTGGTTGCGTAACATGAGTGCCTGAGTTAGATGAGGACGAGGGAATAGTACCAATGCGGGGGGATGGTGGCATGCAACGGGAATAAAAAAAAAGGCTATGAGGGCATAAGATTTTGACAACCATTTCTCTCCCACAATAACATCACCTTGTCCCCTTCGTGCAGATATCAACTCCTAGAAATTCATCCAAAACCACACCATCTTGTCATCATTGGTAATTATGTATCAAATCGCTGACTCGGGCCATGACAACGGTGATGACAGGTATGACTTGTGCCACTTGCAACCAATAAGACGAACACCATTCAAGGCAATAATTGTCGCAATGTCGAGATGTCAGAATTGGAAAAGGGACGAGTTTTGGTGCGAAGACGGGCTGAGTGAATAAGATGATACAGCGGCTGGTGCTACTCAGTCGTCTGACTGACGATCTATTACTAGCAAATGCCAAAGCGCTCTGAGTCCAGATTTCCACCGCGGGCCAATGAACTGTGGACCGTCGGATATTTGCTCTCCGCGCCCGTTGGTTCACGCGACAATAGCGCAAATTGGGGCTCACGGCTCGAAGGTTCAGGTTCGGCAGGGCTAAAATGGTCTCTCACAGACCCAAAAATTTCCACTTTTTGCGTCATTCTTGCTCTAGGGAGTTCGGGAGGGGGAAGAGAGGCAATTAATTTGCGGTACAGCAGCGCCGTTGCCGATGGATGGATGGATGGGCTGCCTCCTGGTAGCCGCCCGCCGAGACTGAGTGCCGCCATGGGATCGCCCCTGTGCACGTCGGACCTTCGCCAATCACCGCCTAGCTGTTCTGGGGGGGGTTTTTGTTTTGTGTAAGTAAGGCTTGACATGGAGCTTTTCCCTGATTCTCAGCTAGTTTGTGGCTCAGTGCATACGTTCAATTTCGACAATTCACTGCCCCTCCCTTCATACCGCTTGTGCACTGTGCCTTTGACGTACCTGGTTCGGTGTTAATGCCTCTCTCCTCTGTGTGTCTTTGAAGAGCCGGTACATGCGCCAAAGTAGCTTTGACTTTCGTCTTGGAACCATGCTGCATACCTACCGTCGCAGTCTCCTCAATTTTTGGTGCCCCCACATCCGGGCCGGTGCTTGCTGTCTCTGTCGAAACGTCGCTCCCTTATTATCCCACAGGCCATCGCCGTCTGCCTCTTCTTACTTTCTCTCCTTTTCTTTCTCTTCCTCGCCTTTTCTTTTCTTTTGCCCCAGCACCTGTGCCATCTGCGTTTCAGGGAAGCCCGGGCCAGGACTTTTTGTCGAGGACGTACTGAGCCGCTTCAGTTACGCCGTGGAAGGGGGAGCAAGAGGACAAATTCTTCAGCCATTGCAAACTCTCATCAAAGATTCATCAAAGATTCCCAAGTTACTCTCGCCTCAACGTCGCCATGAATCTCCTATAACCTACATCGTGGCCTCCTTCTCTTCTCTTCTCTCTTCCCTCCCCATCATCATCATCGCCCTCATCATCACATCTCGCCGTCGCCATTCTGATTCTCTTCTCTCTTCTTTTCCCCCGGCTTCACTCATCTTGTCGCTCTCAACTCAACTCTATTTTCCGCCACATCCCGCAACGCAACACACCTCTGGTGCCCACAATCCCACAATCCCACAAATATCTCACCCACTTGTGGCCCTCTCTGGTCATTCTTAGGTGCAGCTTGCACGCCACGCGATATCCACACAGCCCTGTGTACTCTGCGCGCCAAGAGAGCTTTACTTGGACAAATCGCCACTGAGGTGTCTTTGTTCAGCGCAAGAGGTCCCCCTTGCCGTTCCAGACCACTGTGATTGAGGTGATCAAATCAATCTTGATCGTCACCGCCGCCGCCGCCTTATACATATGGCTCATGCTATGGAGCCGGAGCATCAAAAGCGAAAGCGTGATGTCGACGATGCCGGTGGCCAGCCTGGACGTTCCCAGCTTGCGCACACCCCACTTCAGCAAGGTATGTCCCGTGCGCCAAGAATGCTTCGCCCATTATCTCATGCCCCGTTGCTTCCGTCATGGGCATGACCTCTGTAACATGGAACAGGGTTCGCCCTATCCAGCACCCGTTCATGTGCTTATCCATTACCTGTGCATTGCGATTCGCCCTATCCACCGCCACCAGTGCCTGCAATGAGTGCATGTGTCGGCCATTCCCCCCAGGGCCCACGGCCCGCTTGATGGCTACTCCAATTGTGCCTCTCTGATGTCGTGTTTCATGATTGTCGTTTTGTTTTTAGCATGCTGGCTTTTTTTTTAATAAAGAAAAATACTACATCAGAGCAATGTGCTAACTAAACGTCAAGGCTTCATTCACTATTTACCAAGAGCGAATCCATCCTACCTCAACCTGATCCAGGGCGATGGCGATACTTTTTCAGACATCATTGGCCTGATTGGCGAGTATGAAAGTATTTCACATGACTATTTCCGCTATGATCGACCTAACAAGTAAGCTGATCAAACGGAACAGATGTGCTAGATCGGCATGAGAGCTTGGCCATCAATCTCGGTGCCAAGCTCACCGGTCCTCGGCTTTTGAGGGGCATTGAGAAATTCTTTGACGGGCCTATCAAGACATGCCAGCCTCAGCCATTTTCTAAGCCCATCGGCTGGCTGGATGTTGTCAGCTACGCCCGGTCCCACCCAAAGGACTACGGCTTAGCCCAAAAGCCTGACGGCTCCCGCTGGTACCAGTTCACTATCAACGGGACGCAAGTCGAGATCACTGAGGATGACTGGCGTCTAGTTTGGTCTGGTGCCTTGGACCGATTTCCTCTTGACCAACCTCTCGAGGACGATGAGTTGGCGGAGCTGGCAACGCTTGATATTTTGGAACAGAGAGCTTCAATTCTCTACAAAAAGGCCGATGAAGTCGCAGCCAGAGCCCGGATCCTAAATCACAAACTTGGACAGCGGAAGCAAGACATCAGGCGTCGATGCAATGTCCAGGACGGGTCTTCATCCAAATTCTCTCCATCCAGCCGTAGCCAGAGGGCCGCCAGCCTTAGCCAATCCTTTGATCTTCATGCGGATCTCTTGCAGCAATTCGCGGCTGCGTCAGCCTCTACACCACCGTCTCGATCAGCCTCAGCAGCTGGGTTGTCGCTGGGAAGTACAGGCCAACGCTCTCCGTTGCATGGTGCAGGAGCGGGTTCGTTTGGTCGCAATAACTCGATCGCCACAGATACAGTGGGCCAAGCTATTGCGAATAGTCGATTTGAGGTGCTGCGATCGCTCATCACGCAACGTATTGATCAGCTGGGTAAAGGAGATGAGATCAACCCTCCATGCGACCGATGTCGCCGACTCAAGATTCAGTGCGTGAAGCATTTGACCGCCTGTGTTGGATGCACCAAGAAACATGCCAAGTGCAGCTGGAAGACGGTAACGGATGACGAAGCAGAGAGAGTCAAGCAAGAGCTACAGATGAAACCAGTCCCATCGGCGCATAGCGAAGGGGATGTGGAATCTGATATCTCCGAGGCCAGAGATGGTGTCATGGGTCGCTTTGAAGACAGGCATATGTCGAGTCGCAGGTCGGGCGAGAGGTCTCCAACTGCAACTTTGGCGGTCCTCAAAGATGGTAGTTCCAGGCCGCCAAGCCGAGAAGGTGCTCCTTTGACGACACTAGAGCCACCTATTTCTGTCTTGATGAACCGATTTGATTTAGGCTCTGAAAGGCATCGACTTAGTCTTGGATCGGGCCCACACCTTGGGGCTGATATCATCGATCGGTCATCTGAAATGCTTCCACTGGGTCACTGTACCTCGATGGTGATGATGCCGGCCAAATTGGTTACGGCAACCATGACAGATGTACCTGGTCCTCCAAGCACCGATGGCTCGATGACGGCATCGCCCATGGAGTCGTGATGACAACACGGTCGGTGACCAATGCCTTGGAATGGGAAATGAGATATGTTTTATGCGGACCGGTATGGGGGTGGTTGCATGGGGGGCGTACAATTTGTGTTCTGTGATATACCAGGAACCAAGTATGGACGACCTAATACATGGGTTCCATACACCGAGCCATAGCTGTTTTGTTCAACGCAAATGCTAGTTCCAATGAATTGACGACGTATGAATTAAAATGATTGCGGTACTTTTTTTGTGCCATGAGATTTTATTGGCCTCACTGTGTCAGACCCAACTCACTGCCGATTAAACAGGCGACTGCTCTGTTCCAAGTAACAGCCGATCGAGCCTGTCCAGCTGATTGTAGAGTAGTGAGATCTTCGGCCGGGACCGCGGGACCCACTCGGAGTGGTCGAATGAGCTCCATGTACGTGCAGCCAATCCGCTTTGCGCATCGAAAAAAAAAGTTGATTCTAATTAGTTTCTCGGCCCCAACGTGAGCCTTGGGCAATTGCTCTACTCGTTGATCCCAGTGCATGAACGTCGAATTATTTACCTAAATAATTTTTTTTTTGGCCTCTCCCATTCATCACCACAAAACCTCCTCCTACTCTTCCTACGACCTATTGCGATAATATTATCCATTTCCTACTCGAATGGTGCAAATGAATTAATAATACGCCGTCCCTCTTTTGCCCAGAGCAGTCGAATCTCTCCCCACAGCGACACCGCCGCCACCGTCCCCTCCGAGCGCAAAATCGCTGCGACGACGAAGCTCAAAAATTCGAATTCGACACAGTCCTGAGACCAGCCATGACGGCAGCCTCCCAGATGACAATGCCCCAACCCAGCAGCTTTGTCGCCGGCCGCGACGACAGGCCGTTCCACCATTCCACTGTTCCAAAGGACCACGCTGCTCTCGTCCAGTCGAGAGAGACGGGTGATGTTATCCCCGACGACACACCCGTGCAAGGAAACGTAAAAGCTTTGCCCTTTGCCAAATCATGGGTGCACATGGTTGCCGGAGGGTACGTAATTTTTGGTTTTATTATTTTTTAAAAAGAGAAAAAATTTGAACGCAAAGTTGCTTCTTGGATTGGAACCTCACTTCGCCCAAAGGGAAAAAAAAAACTGACACATCTCTCCAGAGTTGGTGGCATGACTGCTGCTGCCCTCACCGCGCCCTTAGACGTCCTCAAGACTCGACTCCAGTCCGATTTTTACCAAGCCCAAATCCGTGCTTCCCGTGAAGCCCAGGCGCAAGTCCTCGGCCGCCTGAACCCTGCCCGCGCCGCCGTCTACCACCTCAGCGAAACGCTCCAAATCCTCGGGTCCGTATACAAAATCGAGGGATGGCGCGCCCTCTTCAAGGGCCTCGGCCCCAACCTCGTCGGCGTCATTCCCGCGCGGAGCATCAACTTTTACGTCTACGGCAACGGCAAGCGTATCATCTCGCAGTACGCCAACAACGGCGAGGAGGCCCCGTGGGTGCACCTCTCAGCCGGTGTCGCCGCGGGCGTGGTCACCTCGACCGTCACCAACCCCATCTGGATGGTCAAGACCCGGCTCCAGCTGGACAAGAACCTCGCGAAGCGCAGCGGCGGCGCCCAGGTCCGCCAGTACCGCAACAGCTTCGACTGTGTGCGCCAGATCATCCGGGATGAGGGCGTTAGGAGCCTGTACCGCGGAATGAGCGCCAGCTACCTCGGCGTTGTCGAGTCCACCATGCACTGGATGCTGTACGAACAGATGAAGGTGGCCCTCGCCAAGCGAGAGGCCAGGATCGTTCAGAGCGGCAAGGAGAAGACGTGGTGGGACAAGACCGTCGACTGGACTGGCAAGTTTGGTGCCGCCGGTGGTGCCAAGCTAGTTGCTGCCATCATTGCTTATCCCCACGAGGTATGCTTTTTTTTTTTTTCATATCAAGTCAATTTATTGGTTCTACATGATGCTGACCCCGAATGTTAGGTTGCCCGAACACGACTGCGACAGGCCCCCATGGACAACGGCCTGCCCAAGTACACTGGCCTGGTTCAGTGCTTCAAGCTCGTCTGGGTTGAAGAGGGCCTAATGGGTCTTTACGGCGGCCTCACCCCCCATCTCATGCGCACCGTGCCCAGCGCTGCCATCATGTTTGGCATGTACGAGGGCATTCTGCGTCTCTTCAACACTCCGGCTTAAAAATAGAAACAACCAAAAAAAGAAGACGAAAACCCCCCGACATGAAACAAGGGCAATTAAGTCAAAAAAGAAGAAAAACGATTAAGGAGACAAGAACCGAGGGGGAAAAAACCCACTGACGATATTAATTGGGACCATGACGAAAACGGAGTGTATGACTCTTTAAAGATCCTGACTCATTCACTTGTAACATCAACAACACTCAAAAGGGGAACGAATGACCATGCTTTTTTTTTCTGGGTAGCTCTTCTAGAGAAGCATTGCAACCCCCCTTGTACATTAACATCCCCTTTTCCTGCAATCATGACTGGATGCCCCAGAGCCTCCAGAAAATCTACACTCTGACACGAATATGAGGTGGGGGGAGGGAAGGGGTGAAAAAGGGAGAAAAGGCGTCCCGACATTTGCGGCGTTTTGGCAGGCTTGTATGATAGGAGGCAGCGTAGACTCACTCTCACATAAACATGTATAACTAGGGACGCCCTGTTATTTCGCACCTTGTTATTTAGTATTGTTCTGCAAAGGACACTCATCACTTTACATTCCATGTACTACCACCACTACACGGAAACGTTTTGCTCATGGGAGTCATGGAACTTCTGACTTGTGATGAAATAATACTTTTGTTTGGTTACATAAGCTGGTGAGCAATTTGAAACTGGATGTGAACATATGTTCTTCCATACCGAAATTTCTCTGCCTCCTTCGCCTCTCTCTCTCTTTCTCTCTCCTTCCGCGGTTCCCTTCTCTAACATGCGAGCTTTCAGAGGAGTTGAGCGGCAGAGATAGCCTCTGTTGCAGAGATGACAAAAAATTGTGCAAAGAAACGTAGACAAAAAAGGGCAGCCCAAACAACGCCTCCTCCCAAGAAATGAAGACGAAAAAAATTCATGATTTTTCACCAAGTAGTGATCATGCCGCTAGCAAACAAGACATGGACCAACATGAAGACGGCTAGATGAAAGTATCAACAGCCAACCGAGGCAAAGGGCGGCTGGCTGTGTTGCGGCTGAAGTTAAATGGACCGAGCAGGTTATGTACGGCTTGAAACAAGGACCAAGAAGTTAGTGTTGCTTCGCCACGTCGCCTCTTTGTCCTCTTTCGTCTGGTCTCTCTCATTCCCCGGCCTCGGCCCTCAAGGTTGGTCATAGAGTGGTGCATAAGTGACTAAGAGGGGCATCTCGTTGGTTTGTGAGGTGCCGTCGCTTGCGTAGCTTCCGGGGGGGGCCGGACATGGGAGACGGAGCGGTTGAGGCCGGAGAGGACATCGTAAAGAGGGACCAGATCAGGCGACGGGGTCACCAAGCATTGCGGTCCCAGTTGGGGTCTGGGGAAAAGAGTCAGTGAGTCAATAAACCAGACAAGGAATTACAACTAGCACTTGAGTGTGAAATTCGCGCGTTGTAGGAGTCTTACCCTGGACAAATGCCGCGAGAACCTTGCTGCCCGTCTGCAGCAACGGGTGGCCAACAACAATCTTGAGAAACTTCTCGAGGCCGGCGCGACGGCCCTCGATAACGTCGTCGCTGAACCGGTTGGTGAATACCTTTCCGGGAAGTGGGGGGATGGTGACGCGGGCGCTCTCGCGCTCGAGGATGTCGCGGAAGTATTCAAAGTCGGAGTAGCGGCGGCGAACACTGCTCTGTCGCAACTTGAAGGCGGGGATGTTTGTGCGGCAGAGGATTTCGTAGTCCGTGTACATGTGGCGGCCCATGCCGTGGGTTCGGGGGTTGCGGACCTGAAGAGGAGGCAAAGGGTCAGCGCAGGACTCTATCAATGCCAATACCGCCGAGGTTGTATGCGATGTGGTGGTGGCCGCGGTGGGCATGCGACACTATTTGCCCATGACGAGCTAGAGGGACAGTGCGAGTCAAGGGCAAGGGATGCGCCAGATTCACTCACCTCGATCTCAAGGAAGTTCTCGGGCGGGCCGTAGATCTCATCGAAGCTCTGCTGGCGGTTGTCGGGCATGGCCTGCATGATGGGACGGTGCAGGTCGGGCATCTTGGCGAAGGGGGACGCCTGGGAGTCGGTGCCGGCACTGCGGCCGGGATCCTGATCGGACGCCAGCTTTGCGGTGTTGACGGGGTGGTTTCGCCGGGCTTCACCGGGTAATTGCTACGGATGGCGGAGACGGGTTGTGCGCGCGCACCGGGGCAGAACGTGGCGAGACGAGGCGAAACGAGGCGAGGCGGGAGCCAAAGGATGGACAGACGTCAGTCAGATGAAGAGGGAGAGAGCGCGCGCGATATGGCTCTCTTGTTGTATGGGTGGTGGTAGTGGTGGTGGTGGGGGCGGATTTCCAAGAATAGGAAGGCGGGGACGGGACAATATGGGACCAGCGGGTGGGGAAAGGGTGAACGGTATGATGTGCTGCCGCGCTGCAAATTGCTGATATATCACTGCTGTGGTCTGCAGCACAACACGGCGTGCCGGACTCGCTGTACACGGGCTATAAATCTATGTATACGGAGGTTGCCGCGGCCAATTACTGGTCATTCTGGTAGCTGCCCACGTTGTAACAGCGTCGGCCCAGGGCAGATGACTTACAATATCCCAATAATTACCACATAGCGCATACATGCGCCAGCCACGCCCACATGTCAAGCTGGCCTGGCATCTTGCCAGAATATCCTGACTCGCAAGCGACAACCAAAGTCCACTTTTTTTTTCATTGATACCGCCGTCCTCCTGTCCCATCTCTCGTGAAACGGGCCGGCTCCTCTCACTTCGAAAGCCGGAGTGGCGCAACTACCAACGCTTTGCCGTTTGGAGCGTGCCCTAGAACACTAGAATACCCTTCAGCTTTAGCACTCGCCCCTCAATCATTAGTTCCAGGGACTTGCCATCATTTGAAAACCTGGTCCTGTAGGCCGCTGGTGATTCTTGCCTTTTCCCTTTGAGCCTTGTCTAAAAACTCAATTCCGCTCCCTCGTTGCCTCTCCAATCCTTGCCTCCCTCTCTCGCCCATGTCCCAGCATGTTATACGAGCCCACCCGGCCAAGTTCATTGTCAACTTCCCCGCCTCATTGAGACAAGACAACCGCAATGGTTTTCCCAGTGTCCGAACTTACAAAGCCCGAGCCTTATAATGAAATCCATAACGAAGCCCATCCGAGACTCACCGTTGCCGTTCAGTTGCATTGTTCGCTCTGCCGAGATGCCCTACCCTGGACCGATGACTGGATACGCTACCTCCCGAGGAACTATGATCCAGACTGGAGGTCTCATGTCTTTGCTCGTACGACATCTAAATGAACAAATGCGGTCGTATTAGCCGAAAATATATTTACTGACTGGTTCTGGTAGTCATGAATTCCGCTGCGGATGCCAACCTGCCCCCCCACGTCCACGCCCATGTACTCAATCCTCGCCGAAGCGACCAGTTCTGCCTCTTCTACCCTCCAGTGCCACTCGAAATTAAAGGCACTGGCAATCGGCTCGTTTCCGCCTGCAAATATCCCTTTCTAGACCCCACGTGTGATTCGACCATGCCCATGGTTTTTGTTCACGTCACTTGCTGGAGGATGGCTCGCCGAATCTACCGTCGTCTCTCGTTAACAACGCTATATCGGCTAGGCCAGCAAACATTGAGAATGTTCCCTTCTTGTGCCATGGATTCGCAGAGCCGAGAATCTCTTGAGTCGACTGTTCTACCCGTCCCTACATCGGCAGACACCGACCTGGCCCGTTTATTCAGTCGATATTCCAACTTACCAACCGAGCTACGCCTGAGTATACAAAAGCATCTCTCTGGGTCTTTGGTAGGCTCGCTCCTGGCCGCGTCCCACACCGCGTCCTCTTTCATTCCCCTCATCGACCAGGACTCGGCCTTGTTTCGACCAATTAAGTTGTCATTCGGATTGGACGATTTCCAGTACAGCCCAACAGTCTGGCTCTGTGGTTCCACCATATCCTTGTTTGGAAATAGCTACATACACAAGGTGGATCTGACTCTCAAACCTTCCCAAGAAGATCAACGGGCCCTGGCGATCCCCGTTACATTAAGCACCGTTCGTGGTCTGCATTTTATCCAAGGCCTGCACGGTGTCTCAGCGATTCGCTTCCTCTATGAGAACGGCTCTACATCACCTTGGCTAGGAGACCCGAGTAAAGGTTGGCACGGCTCACTTCGATGCCGCACCGTCCCGCGGTTTTTACATATTGTACATGATGTAAGTGACATGATTTCGTGTGATAAACTTGCGGCTCATTTCGCATTAGGATTTCAAAGTGGTTCGCATTGACTTTGATTACCCTGGTGACGCAGACCTTTCTCGCTGGCCAAGCAAGGTTCTGTGGGACATCAAGCCCGAAGTAAATAATGACCATAAATTCCGCATAGTCGACACGATCGATGGGCCGGGTCGCCTTCCATACATTCCAGATTGGCGCCTCTGCCGGTATCTACCGCTGGAGGAGGATGACAGCTACGCAACCGGCCTCTCAGTCTCCGTTGATATTGGTGGCCTTCGCGGAATACGCGTGCACGGGAAGACGACGCGGACCGTTGGCTTCGTGCGCAACGATGCCCGATATTTTCCTCTGCGGCCTGGAGAGTACATTTCCTTCGTAGCCATTCTGACCATTGAGCACCGCCCTGATGGCGAAAAAGTCCAGCCTCCTCATGGTGGTACGCTGTCGGTAAGTCGAATTACACACACACCCCAACAAACTCGAATGACTTTGGTGCTGACCCTGCCCCAGATCAGGACCAACCTGGGGCGTTCAGCTACGTTCGGCTCTATGGAATGGACGGTACATCGCAGGGCCTGCTGGACTTGGGTCACCCCCGACGACTGCGGGAAAGTGACCGGCTTGGCTGTTGACATGATGTCCATGCACCAGTACAGCGCCACTTCGTACCAAGTCTTCAGCATCGGCGCTACGTATCGCACTTCCAAAACACCCAAGAATGAGAAGCCCAGGCTGAGCCAGCGCCTCTACCGGACGGGAAGCTCTGACGGAAAGCAACGGCGACAATACTCCGCCATGGCGTCTTCTTTCCGCCACGTGCAGAGCATCCAGGTTCAGAGGGTGTCCAACCACTACGTCAGCATGTGCGTCCATCGTCGCAACGGCGCCATTGACATGCTCGGGAAATGGGACCCTGCCAGGACGGATACCATTTCCGAGATATACTCCGCTGCAAACGGGCCATTGAAGTCGATATCATTTGATTACGATAAGCTGAGTGACATCAGCCGAATAGTCGGCATCACGGTGAACACGTCCCCCATCCTGGAGCACGATTTCACATGGCAAGTAGACGAGTCCCGGGTAAGTGTAATGGCTCCTGTATGTTCTCGAAACCCCCCTCCCACTAATACTCGTCCAGATGCTTGGTTGGTTTTCTGACTGGGGTAATTATGTCGCCGAATGCCGGGAGTGCAATGTCGACATGATACCTGCAAAGAGGTACCACGTACGACAGCCTGAGTTTCACTAATTTCCCCAAGACCGGCTCTGTGGGTTGTTTCAGATCATGATGAGCGAACGTAGAAGAACTGGGCTCTTTTCCCCTTCCTTTCTTTTTTAAAGCTACCCATTATTATATTTTAATGGCTTAGATGTACATATATGAGCGGAGGCATGGGCATTTAGACTACAAAAGCTATAGGATAATTTAGAACCGGTGTTCATGAGCTGCATTTGCGTTAGCACGCACTTTTTCACAAGGCAGACTTTACAGAAATGCTCAAACATGTTTCCAACTCGATTCATTGCTGCCAAGCTTCGTAAATCTTCTCCCACATAACCTGAACTTCGGCTCGTTTTCATTCTCGTCATCTTCATTGCTTGTAGGCTGGCACCCTTTACGGAAGATTTGAGCTGAAACAAGACACATGAGCCCCCGAAAACACAACAATCAAAACGCCAAATGTGCCTCACCTTGGGCCAAGCCTGCCAACGCCGAACAACTTTCCCGCGTACCATAGAGTTTTGGAACAAAGAGGGACTTTCTTCAAGCTCATCCTTGTCCTCACTGGATCGCTCGC
Organism: Calonectria multiphialidica; assembly: GCA_020623665.1. Lineage (NCBI taxonomy): Eukaryota > Fungi > Ascomycota > Sordariomycetes > Hypocreales > Nectriaceae > Calonectria > Calonectria multiphialidica. The sequence continues at coordinate 40,621 of JAHVYC010000150.1, forward strand.
CGTGGCTGTTTCCAGCGCAGGGCGACTCGGGGCTTGATGGATATTGCCGGAACCTGTCTGTCAAAAGAGTCCCGGATGGATTAGGCGTGATCGCCGATTGGTATGTTAGCCTCGGTTCACTTTTTGTCAGCAAACTTCTGGTGGATAGCGCGAATCTGTTCTTCGACATTGACGCTCTGCATGTGACCGACTTGAGGATGGCCCTTGCCTTCTGGGTTGCCATCGAAGCTGTGGATTGCGGCTTTCTTCCTACGGGCCAGTTCGTCTTCAGAGATGGCCTGGCCAGTGACAGGGTCGAAGACATCGCTTCGTTGACTGGCAAGGCGCTTGAGGTTGTTGGCCACGTCGACGTGAGAAAGAGTAGAGGCAGAGTAACGAGAATCTGCCTTTGCCTTCTGCTCTTTCCAACTTGGGTCCAGGAGTTCGACTGGGAGACTTGTTAGCATTTGTGCTCATAACATCATCGACGGGGTCAACAAACTTCGCATGTGAGCCTCGAGCTCGTTCATAGGAATCTGCTGCTTGCAGTTGGGGCAGAGAGCCATCTGAGTACCCTGCTTGTTGGCGGCCTTCTGGGCAGCGCGAGGGACATAGTTCTCCCTGATCTTCATCGGAGCAGCACCGCCACGGGCCTCGGCGTGAGCTTGCTGTTTTCGGGCCTGCTGTTCTGCACGTTCCTGAATCCTGCGTTCCTCCTCCTCCTCTTGGGCTGATCTATGTGGGTTTTGGGGACCCAGGGCATGTGGCTGCGATGGTGGTGGCATTTGGGGTTGGTAGGCTGGTTGCTGGGGGGCATATCCAGGGTGGACAGGGAGGGGGAAAGACGGTTGAGGAACGGCGGGGGAGGCGTTGTAGCTTGTCTCTTCGCCGGGCATGGCTTCCTCGATGCGTAAATTCGAGCTGATTGATGCCTTGTTGCGATCTTCGAGGGATGCATATTGTAGGTCGGATAGGCTTGTCGGCGGAGGTAGGTTGGCCTGCTCGTCGGAATCGTTAAATGTAATGGTCTCAACAACCACAAAATCACCCCAGTCGATTTGAGCGAATTCGGCTTTCTCCTTCTCCTCCTCCTCCTCCTTCTTCTGCCGTTCAGACTCCTGGTATTTGCTATACTCGGCTCGCTGCTTGGCTCGGTTGAGCACAAGGAACTTGTCTTTGACATTGGTTTCCAGATCCGCCATTCGCTCCTCCTGAACTTTTCCACCTTCGCCTCCAAGTCCGCTTGCTCTTAATAGAGTGGTGTACTGGTCGACAATGTGCTGGAAAAAATTGTGGAAAGTGTGGTTGGGGATTAGAAATTGGAACTGAGGGTTTCCAGCTTCACGCTGCGCGAGCTGGGTCATAAACTGACGTCCGTTCTTGGCGACGAATAGGGCAGCAAGTCGAATAACATCCAAATCTTTTTGATTGATCCTAGGCATGCGCGCAGAAAACTGAAAGTCAGGAGGCTTGGGGGGGCCTTGAGGTTTTGCGGGAGCTGGAGCGACTTCGCCAGTGCGACCGGCAGCGATAGCAGTGCCGCGACCAGCCTTGATTTCATCGAGGCGCCATTGGTAGTAAGGGTGATAAGCATCGCTGGGGTTTAGGAAGCTGAACTTTGGGTTCTGGCGCTCCTTGTCGCGGATGCGGTCCTCAAAGACAATACCGTTGCGCGCGACGTAGCCTGCTGTTTTCTCAAGGACATTGCGAATCTCACGAGGGGGGAGAACGACACCGGAGGGGGGCTTAAGCTCGTCAAGGGCGGTATCGCCGTTTGTCGCGGCGGACGCCATGATTGAAACGTTTGAATGTGAATGATGTGCTGTCGCGCAAAGGATTGACGCAATGTACGCCTTGGACCTCTGGGAAATTTCAAGATGGATGGACAAGGCAAACGCGACGAGCTTTCGGATAAATAGCTTCCCCGGGCCACCGGGGGGTGGGAGCACCAGTGCGCTAGAGTCTGGCATCAGTCATGATGAGGGCGGGTGGGAATTGAGACAGAATAGTGCACAAAAAGTAAAATATAAAGAATTTTTACGGTGATTTAATAAGTGCATTGTGATCAATAGCATCTTTTATATGCTGATGCATTTTCTTTCCAAAAATATTTTATACGAGCAGTCTATTCTCACAAGGAAGGCACTGGCAAGTTTCACGCCTTAAGGTTATGAGCTCATTGCCTCACTTTTTGACGCTACGTAAGCTAAAAAATCGAAGAGTAGACGGGAAACCTTTGTTTGAGTACCAGATTTGGCGTATACTTAAGCTCTACTTTTGATTTATTGATATCCTCTGGCAATTCTTTTCTGGTTAGTTTCTGGGAGTTGTCAATATTCTGGCTGGGATATGATCTCGGACCAGAGCTAAACTGAAGCACCAAGAGCTTCAGGGTAACATTGGGGGTCTAGATCAATTTCAGCTCCAAAAAAAATTGCGCTAACGAAGCCTAGCCATGCGTTGGATCAACTGTTCCAGCCGCCATATTCAATAGGGGCTTGTTTGGTCAGTTGCAAACGGTGGTACGCACATGTCAGATGCTGGAACTAGGAGCATAGTGGAGTGCTGCGACAGACGGGCGACCCCTGCTGCGGCTGAGGCACCGCTAAGGCAGGGATGGGGCTGGGAGGTACCTGCAGAGGCGCCTCTCGTTTTGCAACGTAGCTCGTACCGCGCTGGGAGTATAACGTACTACACGTACGATTTGACGCGCGCCAGCTCTGTTCCATCGCAGCGGGAAGCTTGCCTCGTCGGGCACACCATTTCCGGTCTGCAGCTTTATCAGGAGTGACATGTTGGAAAAAAGTGTACTCCGTGCGCAGCGACTGAATGAATGCGGAGGAATAATGCAGAAATATAAAATCAACGTCCATCGAAGAAAGTCGGGCCCATGGGCTGTTTTGTTTCAATCATTATTCTCCCCCCAAAAAAGATAAGCTGCCGTCAGATCCTTTGACAGGGGGACAGACCGCTGCGATATTCAGTGGATCGGGAGTTGTTCCAGGACGGCTAGGCCCTCTCTGTTAGTGGGCTTCGGGGGGTTCTCATAGGCCCGGGCTTGTGTACGACCAGGGGTTGCTTCCTCTAGTTGGGGACGACGTTGTCTTCAGTGAGTTCCAGGGTGGGCTTAGCTGGGCAGAAAAGGCCACTGTAGCTACATTTCCTGGGAACGCGAGTTGCAGGATCCCCTGATTTTCTTCCCTCCCGTCGTCTCGTCTCCATTTGTTTCCAACTTTAGACTCCCTCCTTTTATCTCCTTCTCTCCCATCTCCTCCTCCTGTTTTCTTCATCCTCAAGGCCACGATTGAAGCGATCCTCCGCCTCCCTCCCCTCGGCCAAGCCATCGCCTCCCCCCCCTGCGTGCTGGGAGGCTGCGATTGACCTCCCTTTTTCTTGGGCCTGGTTCTTTCTACATACTATTCTTTTTTTTTTTTCTTTCGACTTTCTTTCCTCAGCCACCGATGAGGATTGTTTAATCCCCTGCCAATTTACAATTCTTACTCTCATTTTGAATCCACCTCTGTCGATCCAACGTATATCTTCGACTGCCGCACCTCGAACGTCTGCGACCATAGAGACTCCACTCCCACATCCACCCGAAACTCGTTGCGACACGAACTGATCCTATTCGAATCGAGCCGAGTCCTACCGCTGCCATGGCTCGTTCTGCGCGGGGCAAGAGTCCCCAGCCGCCCATTAAGGCGCAACCGCCGCAACAATTACAGGAACAGCAGCAGTCTGCTTCGAAGCCCAAGAACAAGTCTGGCAAGAAGAAGAATACCTCATACAAGTCCGAAGGTGTCGAGGACAATGACGTCTTCCTTCTTCCGCTCTCCGACTACTGGGTAGCTTTTGCCCTCACAATTCTCGCTACCGTTGTCCGTGTCTTCAAGATCTTCCAACCCACCAGTGTCGTCTTTGACGAGGTCCAGTGAGTTGCGCGAACGCCCGATGACCCTCTGCGACCGCGTCTCCACGCTCGTCGTAGTGAACCAAGCATTGTCACTAACTAGAGCTTCCTCCTTAGCTTCGGCGGCTTTGCTTCCAAGTACATCAAGGGCAAGTTCTTCATGGACGTCCACCCTCCCCTGGCCAAGATGCTCATTGCCCTGACCGGCTGGCTGGCCGGTTTCAATGGCAACTTTGATTTCAAGGAGATTGGAAAGGACTACCTCGAACCCGGCGTTCCTTACGTTTCCATGCGCCTGTTCCCTGCTATCTGTGGTATCCTCGTTGCGCCCTGCATCTTCCTCACTCTTAAGGCTGTTGGTTGCCGCACTATGACGGCAACCATGGGTGCTGGTCTGATCATTTTCGGTGAGTAGTCTGATAATTCTTGTTTTCTGAGAGTCGGATTCGTCACCAAGTCTCGATCCTGTTTCAAGCAGTGGCAAGCTAACTAGTTGTCTTGCAGAGAACGGTCTTTTGACCCAGGCTCGTTTGATCCTTCTTGATTCGCCTCTTGTTATTGCGACTGCTTTCACTGCTATGGCTTTCAGCTGCTTTACCAACCAGCATGAGCTTGGTCCCGAAAAGGCTTTCTCACTGACCTGGTGGTTCTGGCTCATTCTCACTGGTCTGGGTCTGGGTATCACCGCCAGCATCAAGTGGGTTGGTTTCTTCACCGTGGCCTGGGTTGGTTCTTTGACTCTGGTCCAACTCTGGGTGCTGCTAGGTGACAACAAGAACGTGACCATGGTATGTTTATTCCTTTCAACTCTTTACCGAAAGGTTGACCTCCTAACCCAGTCTCTTAGCGCCTTTGGACCAAGCATTTCATGGCTCGTGTGTTCTCTCTGATCGTCATTCCCGTCACATTTTACATGGCCATGTTTGCCATTCACTTCGCCATTCTTAGAAACCCCGGTGACGGTGACGGCTTCATGAGCTCCGAATTCCAGGCCACCCTCAACAGCAAGGGCATGAAGGATGTTCCCGCTGATGTCCTGCTTGGAAGCCGGGTAAGCATTCGTCATGTTAACACTCGAGGCGGCTACCTTCACTCTCACCCTCTCATGTACCCTACCGGTAGCAAGCAGCAGCAGATTACTCTTTACCCCCACAAGGATGATAACAATGTGTGGTTCCTTGAGAACCAGACTCAACCCCTGGGTCCTGACGGCGAGCCCATCAACGGCACTACTGCCTGGGATGCCCTTCCCGAGCCCCAGTACATCAAGGATGGCACCGTTCTTCGACTTTACCACCGCGCGACCCACCGTCGCCTGCATTCTCATGATGTCCGACCCCCAGTTACTGAGGCTGACTGGCAGAACGAGGTCTCTGCCTATGGTTATGAAGGCTTCGATGGTGATGCCAATGATTACTTCCGTGTCGAGATTGTCAAGAAGAAGTCTCATGGAGCCCTTGCCAAGGAGCGTGTCCGCACTATTGAGACCAAGTTCCGTCTTGTCCACATCATGACTGGGTGTGTTCTCTTCTCTCACAGAGTCAAGCTCCCTGATTGGGCTTCTGAACAGCAGGAAGTGACTTGCGCTCGTGGTGGTACCCTTCCAAACAGCTTGTGGTATGTTGAATACAACGAACACCCTCTGCTTACAGAGGGCGTTGAGAAGGTCAACTACCGCAAGCCTGGATTCTTTGGCAAGTTCTGGGAGCTCCAAAAGGTTATGTGGCTCACAAATGCCGGGTTGACCGACTCTCACGCCTGGGACTCTCGCCCCGAGTCCTGGCCAATTCTCCGCCGAGGTATCAACTTCTGGGGCAAGCATCATTCCCAAGTCTACCTTATTGGCAACCCCGTCATCTGGTGGTCCTCTACCGTGGCCATTGCTATCTGGGCCTTGTTCAAGGGTGTTGCCATCCTCCGATGGCAACGAAGCTTCAACGACTATTCTAACACCACCTTCAAGCGATTTGACTACGAAATCGGAACCTACATTCTCGGCTGGGCCTTGCACTACTTCCCTTTCTACCTGATGAAGCGCCAGCTATTCCTCCACCACTACTTCCCTGCCCTTTACTTTGCTATTATCGCCCTTTGCCAAATGTTTGATTTCTTAACTGCGCGTGTTCCCGGCATCGGCGTTCGTGAGAACCCTATCATCAACAGAATCGCCACCGTCTCTTTCTTGGTCCTTTCTGCCGCTGTTTTTACCCTCTACGCTCCCTTGGCCTACGGTAGCCCTTGGACTAGGGCTGAGTGCAAGCGAGTGAAGCTTTTCAACTCCTGGGACTTTGATTGCAACACCTTTTTCGATAGTGTAAGTAACACTGCTTTGGGCAACCCTGAAGAAATCCCGGAAAGAAAGCTCCCGCGACGCGGATGAGTGAACGACCTGTTTGACATGGCTCACCCCATGCTATGCTTAAACTTGGCGTTTGACGTATGAATTTGCAATGAATAACCCGGACAGTTTCGAGGCTGACATGATGGTGTTTAGTATGACAAGTACACGCTCACCGAGGTTCCTGCTGTCAGCGAAACCGTGGTCCCTACCACTGCCGTTAAGGCTGAGCCAAACAATGCTGTGCCTCCTCCTGAGAAGAAGGATGCTGGAATTTCAGGGGCTCCTGAACAGCACCGTGTTGTCGCTAAGGAGGAGAAGGTTGAGTACCGCGACCAAGATGGTAACCTTCTTGATGCTGAGCAGGTCAAGGCTTTGGAGGGCAAGGTCGAGTTCAAAACCAAATACGAAACCCAAACCCGCGTCGTTGACGAGGCGGGCAACGAGATTCCTGCCCCCGAGGGTTTCTTCGAAGAGGAGGCTGCTGGTGTTGCCCCCCCTCATCCCGATGTCGAGGGTGTCAACAGCGAGACCGTCAACAGCAAGGGTGGCGAGGCACCCCCTCCCGAAGCCAGCAAGGATGGCGAAAAGGAGGCTGAGAAGTCTCTGCCCAAGCCTGCTAGCGAGAAGAAAGATGCTACATCTAGTTCAGACATCGAGAAGGCTGAAGAGCAGCCTAAGTCTTCTGATGAAAAGAAGGAGCAGCCCAAGCCCTCCGATGAAGAGGAGGAGCAGCCCGAGCCTTCTGATGAAAAGGAGGAGCAGCCCAAGCCTTCTGATGACAAGGAAGAACCCGATGTTATCGCCCACGAGGAGTTGTAAATGTCCAAGTTTGTTGGATGATTTCAATTTCAACAATGTCCCCATTTCAGCGTGGCCGATGAATTGGGGGGTCGCTCTTCACTGGGCCCTGCCACTCCGGTCCGTGTAAAATCATGTACTGATATCATTTGATGACGAACTGAGAAAACGGAGATGGGGAAAGAAAAAGAGTAAAGACGAGCAATTAATTCTCTTTGTCGGAAGCGGGAAGAGGTTTAGTTCGCAAGGAACAATGCCTACCAATTACTAAACGAAGAAAAAAAGAAGGAGATGAGGTGAACGTAACCTGAGACGTCGGGACATGACGTCCTCTCATTTGTATTTAGCTAGAGCGCATCGTGTTATTTCACGATAGACTCTCCAACGCATGACGCACAATTCTTATCTAATTGAAAATGGTTTTCATGTTATATCAGCTTTCGAAACAATGTTGTGATTGACCGTGATCAGGCGAGTGTGGGTGGAATGGGATATGCCATGATGCATAGGCATGGATTGTCAAAAGAAACTTTGAACCACTCTACCAACTTTATGCTTTTTTGTTTGAGAAAACCAACTATTGGTTCAACCAGGCAGCAAACCCAGGAACACCTTGATAGTACAGCCGGTTTTCTTCTTCTTTTTGGATGCCACCAGTGGCATCAAGAACATGGCCCCTAGCCGTACACATTGATTGGACTATAATTTCGAACGCACCGACTGTTTTGAAGTTTTGGCATATCTCTATTACCACTACTACTATGGGCAGCGTCTTTTATGTACGAGTTGACGGCTGCAAATCTAGCAACTGTATTTGTAATCCAATCATGACGCTCAGCGATAACAGAAAGAAAGAGACATAAACTAGTCCCGATAACAAGACCCCAATCTAGCCTGTGATACGCCCAGCAATGAAGATGCGCGACCCAAAAACGCCGTTGTAACGATTGACTTCCTCGAGTCATCCATCCCTTTCCCAGCTAAGCCCATAATTGTCGTGCGATGAATGTGGAAATCCCGTCAGTCCCCATGCCCGTTCCATTTCTCTTCACTCGCAAAGGGTGGATTGTATACTCAAACCAACTTAAACCAAAGCTCCAGCCTCCCATCCACCCATGCATTGTTGTAAACCAAAAGAAAAAAACAAACCAAAAAATATAACAGATAAATTATACAAGGCATCATGGGTGCGATGCCATATAGATGCAGCCTTGGTTGCGGCTTATTAATTTAAGACCCAGTGGGAGGAATTGTGAGTGAGAGACGCTTCGTGTCCTCGGAACCAGAGATGCTCTTCACCTCCAGAGATTGAACAGAGCTGCGAACACTGGCCGCTCCATCCGTTTGGTTGGGAGGAGTATGTGGCTCCTCAAAAAGACCCTTGTTGGCCCTCTCAGTTGCTCGGTCAAGATCCACTGGCGAGGGCTCTCTCGAAGGATACCTGCTCTCATCGAGTGAAGGGGATTTTGGGATGGATTGTTCCTCATGACTGACACGTGGACTTTTTTCCAAGTCCAGCGAGAGCGTGGAGTGGGTGGCCGGAACGAACCCGCCACCAATTCGAGCCCAGAACATTTGATCTCTCAATCTGACACTCTCCTCCCAGGCTGCCTTTTCATGGTCTTCGTCATCTGCCCGCCAGTGGCCATCCTTGACCATACGGAGGAACCCGATAAAGTCGCAGGTCACACGCACGCGGGTAAGACAGTATTTGCAAAGAGGGTGTCGTTGGGCGGAATCTGTCTCATTTGTTCGGAATCGATGGTTGCGCAAATATTGAACATCTGGCCGGGATTCTCCACATAGAGAGCAGGGATAGAACTGAGGCTTGGATCTGGATAAAAATGAGGCGATCGAGTTGACTGGTACCGGTTCCACCACCAGAGACCCTTCTGCCATTGAGTTCAAGACTGTTCGACGAGCTAACCAGGACAAGCCCGGAGCTAAGTCGAGACGAAGGGTCGGCTCAATGTCCTCAGTCAAGACTCTCTTGTAAAACTTGGTTTCCTTGAGACTTGGGAGAGGAGCCATCGAGGCAGCTGAAGCAGCGCTTACAGTTGAGGCAGGTGTGTTGGGTGATTGAGGAGCACTGTTGCTGCTCGGCACTGACATATTGAGAGAAGTGGTAGAGGCATTAGAGGGGTGAGCGCTCGAGGTCGATCCACCCAGGAGAGACAAAGCATTGAAAGCACCCATTGACCCAGAGGAAACACGGCTTCCGGCGCGGTTGCGGGATGTGCGAGCCAGGTTGCTAAAATCATCATAGGCAGTGATATCATTTCGAAGTACAGGCTGGATCAGGTGAGGAAATGTGGTAGGGGGTGATGGGTCGACCGAGGTTGCCAGAGGGGATGGTTCGGGGTCTTCAGTCGAAGGTCGGTGATCGTCTCCAGTATCGAACTTGTTGAGGCCGGGGGAAGAGGGAGCTGTAAGATTTGTTTGGTCGTCCTGTTCGGCAACCATGTGTTCCATGACATGCTTGAGTTCAAATAATTGCTCCTGCTGCGATTTGAGAAGGCTCTCTGAGTCGGCAAGCTGAGATTTCAGCTGATCATTTTTGCGTTGTAAAGCCTCATGGTCCGCCTTAGCCTCCTCCTTGGCGGCAATGACCATCTTGTTTGCCTCCTCGAAAAGAGCTGCTGTTAAATTCTCCAGCTCCTGCTCAATCTTCTTCTTTGATCGTTCAGTGTCGAGTCGCTTCTGACGCTCTTCGGATACTTTTGCAAGCAAAACCTTCTTTTCAGCCTCGACAGTTTGCTTCCGAATCCAGACATCACCAGCCAGCATGTCACGCTGGGAGGCATTTTGGACCTCTAGAGTACGGATGCGTTCGCGGGCAGTTTCCAGCTCGGCGCGAGCATTCGAGAGCGAGTCGTCAAGAAGAGTCTGGTGGTTAATGGCGTTGATAAGCTTGGTGCTGAGGGTGGCGACTTCGTCGTTGAGATCAGGATGATGGCCTGGGCTTGGTGAAGCGGCGCCATTTGCTGGGCTCATTGCTCGGCTTCGGGGGTCTGGTAAAGTGCTCATCTCATCATTTATGATAGGGGATGCGGTCACGGAGGCCAGGTTGCTGGGAGAGAGCTCTATTTGTGGGTTGTGCAGGTTGGAAGAGGGAGTTCGAGGTCGTAGGTTGGGAGAAGAGGCCATGGACGATAGAGAACGGATATGGCCTAGAGAACGGCGCGAACTTGCTGCGGGTGTAAGCGGTTGTGACCAGCCTGCGGCTGACATGGCGATGAAGCTACGACGAAGTATATGTTAGTAGTGTGATTTTATTGATTGTGGGGGTAAAGTGTGGCTTCTCGCGTTTGAAGTTCAAGACGAAATGGATATAACAGGAGAAACATACGAGTCCATGGCTGTCGCGTGGTTGTGTCAGTCGCAAATGTCTTGTGCCCTCGCCAAGAGCGTGACGTGACGTGACGAGAACAGGATTGGGGTGCGCGCGGCAGGGAAACGCTCCAAAAAGGCGTCTCAAGTCGAAGTGGCGAGCCGAACTAAGTGAGGGGGATAAGATGATGATATGGGGGAATGGAATGGAGGTGCGATTGAAATGGATGGGCACCAAGGTGCGGATCCTCCGGGGACGGCGTGAATGACGACTGGGTGACAAGTGACGGCGAGTCGAGGTCGGCCGTCAGAGCCAAGAAAGTGGCCAAGAAGAGGAGACGAAAGGGGACGGAGGACCCAGCTAGACCGGATCCAGACCAAACGACCAGTGACCCAGAGCGAGAGAGGGAGCGGCTACTGCGCGATGGACGGATGACCCACGGACCCGTGGACTGGACGGACCGGGGTTTTAAGAGAGCGGAGAAAGACTGTGGCTGGGGCGAAAGAGTACGAGGCCTCTCCTCAGGTCGTTCGTGTCGCTACCGTAGCCGAAGGAGCAGGGGTGGCGCGCAGCAGAGGGGGAAGGAAATAAAGGAGAGATTTAAGTACCGTAGTAAATAAGAAAGATGACACGAAGTTTCTTCTTCTACTTCTTTAATTTTGGATGAGAGTTTGAAGTTTGAGTATGAATGGTGCATAAGGTTGAAGGGGAAAAAAAGAATTTTCAAAATGCATGGATGGACAATAATAAATTGGGCTACGAAAAAAAAAAAAAAAAAGGGCGCTGGCTGCAGCATCGAAAAGTAGAAGGTTGGTCGGCGAAAATAGCGAGTCCGAAGCGTAGGAGATACCAACGCCAACCCTGCTATGGGTGCTGGCTAGAGCTATGCTGCGCTGTGCTGCTCTGTGCTTCGCTATGCTGTGCTGTGCTGTGCTGTCCCTGCAAGGACCTGCGTGCCTGCGTGCCACCTGCCGTTCCCGGGCCCCAATTGGGGGGTTTTGCCGCCTCACCTGCAGAGTGCAGCTACAGGGCAGGGAAGGGAGGGGCCGAGGTGTGGCCAAGGAGCGCCGTCGGGTCGTGTTCTGTACTGTTGGGCCTTTACGACTCAGGGACGGCAGCAGCATCAGCAAAAGGGCAGGCCGCTGGGACGACTTGACTCGGCAGGTGGGCTAACCCGACGACGGCTACCCGCAGCACTCGTATCGTCTCCGTATGTGACCCCAAGGAGCAAGGAGGCGAAACTTTGCCGGGAGAGGGCGATGCAGACGGACACTGAAGCCACGCCCAAAAGGCCCATTCCCCCGGCTTTTTTGACAGAGCTCCAGGGCCAGGCCCAAGCCCAATGCCGTCCTTGTCTCCCCGAAAACGGCCGCCAACAAAACGGGCACAAGCAGACACACAAAGACCTTGGCCAATCGATCCCCCGTCCCAGCCACGAGCTGCTCGCTGACGCCACTCCATCATGGCTTCGGCGCTTGTCCAGGCAGCTAGTCCCCTTGAGGCATGGATGCAAAGCGGACGGGTCACCACTCGCCTTTCCTTCATTGGGATTTGCGTCCGGGTACTTTAGCCTCATGTACCTGTCGTCTCCTCTTGTGCGCTGCCACGCTGCGACACGAAAGCCATGCGTCCATCTAGATGAATCGAGAGCTAGTCCGGGGGGGCCTGGAGCCCAGAAGCCTTTCAAGTGGCCTGACCCTGCATCTTGCAGCACGGGGCAGCACCTTGTCTCCATGACTGGTCCACGCAACAAGACATTGGGCTGGATGGATTGGATCTCTCCATGTGTGTGTATGAGAGAGAGAGAGAGGGAGACATGGGAATGTGTTAGCTTCGCCCTTTGAGCCTGACTGTTGACTGATCATTCGTGCCCAGAGCACAGGCGCACCGTGTCGCTAAAACCCGACACCATTGAAACAGAGCCTCCAATGTGTGAGCACTCGGGCCATCTTGAGACCAGGGAATAGACATGATCGACATGCCCGAGATGTTCCAGGCCCGAGCTGATGAGCGCTCAGGAATGATGATGCATCATGGCACATTTATCCGCGGGATGGCTCTGGTGTGATTGTTTATTTTATTTTTAACTTTTCAATTATTCTCTCACTTGCAGCTTTGAATGTTTCTCTCTGCCCCGTCCGCCGTGAGCTGTGTGTTGGAGGTAAATTAAACCTGAGCGCTGAGATGAGACAAGGCAAGGGCATGCTCATCCATCATCCATGATCACGTAGCATCGGGGCGAGCCCCATCACACCCGAGACCGTGTTCTTACTCGCTCATCCGCTTACCGGCCCCGGTGCCATGATTCGTTGTGTGCACAAGAATGTGGTTGTGCGCGCTTAATGACTGGTGACGGACGACAGGCACGGATACCGGATAAACAGGGTGTCCATGCTTCCCATAAGCACGTCCCGCCTCAATTGGCCACTCTCAAGCCAGATACAGCCTCTCAGCCCTGATAATCCGATGGACGGGACTTTCCTCTGACACAGGCATGGGCATGGGTTTGGGCTTGGACTCGGACTTGGTTGGACTTGGACTTGGACTTGGGCCTGGGCCAATCGTGGCAGAAAACCGGCATCCCGAGGTGGGCGTGGAATGCAATTGCCCGCCCGCCCTCGGTGCATTGAGATGCCCTGGTGAGTTTCTGACCCTGTGAGCAAGACAATTCGCGCCCCAGACTCGCACCCGTTCACGGTGACTGCGCCTCGTTCAAGGGCGTCGCGGAATAAGCAAATAAAAATAAACACCGCGACCATGACCTCGGCCGCTTACCCGTGAATGCCATCTATGCAGGGGCCGCATTCCCTATCGCCGCCCGACGCCAACTCTGTCATGATTCAGGTGCAATTCAAGTAGAGGTGGCTGAACTCTGCGGCCCTTCTTTTGTACCAATTGCTGACATTTGTGCCTTTTCAACGTTCCTTTCCGAGAAACGTGGCAAACAACTTTTGTACCTGGAGCTATGTCTTTCTTTTGGCATGCCATCCTCATGTCATCCACATGCCATTATTCAGTCGCAGGTCACATTCCCATAGCCATGGCAATAAACTTGTGCTAGGAAATGTCTTCATTCACCAGTGTGTTGAATCCAATGTTACCCCTTGAAATTAACGCTCCATTGCTTGTCTTTTCTTTTGCTTATACATTGGGGTTGTGGTGGCTGGGCTTGTGGTTGTTGCAGTTGTGGTTGTTGCAGTTGTTGCTGGTGGTGGTGGTGCATCATCCTGCTTTTGTTGTGTCATCCATACTTCCTCAAATTTGTACAAGTTGCACTCATAAATCTGCTTAAGAGTTTGAGGCACGGTAGGAACCTGTGGTGGAAGTCCATCGAAATTATTTCCATCGCTTGCTTCCCTCGAAATGCATGAAACTATGATGATAAAGGGTCCCATGATGAGAATTAGATATAGAAAGAAAATCCGAGGTATCTCAACAAATCCCACATTACTGTCCCGATGTTTTCCCTGCCCAACCTTCCGTTTTACGCATCCAAGAGAATTAAATAAAAGCCAGAATGTAAAGATAACCAAAAAAAAAAAAGATTGCCTTGCACTCCTGGGTTCGAGTGAGCAACTCTACAACTGCTCGACTTTCTATTCATTCCACTCTCCATATTCAGGCATTCCATAAGGATTCCACTCCTGTCCAGGATAGCTCGTCGCACTCATTTGAGGTGGAGGCTCGCCGTCAGAATCTGCATCAGGATCATAGTGAATCTTTTCCTCCTGAGTTTGTAATCGCATCTTTCGTGCATGTGCATCTGTAGTATCTTCTAACTCTGCGGGGGCGCCATGGTTGCGTGTCTTGCTTCGAGCAAGCGCTCCACGGCTCCTCTCACCCGAAGCTAAGGAAGTATCATTCCCCCCAACGTTGTCCGTCTTGACTTCATGTGTCGAATTACTAGCAACATCCTCGGTGCTAGTCGGGCCGCTGTTTTGGATGACGTTTGCATCCATGCTCGCCTCGTCACTGACGGCAGAAGTGGAGTGTGTTTGTGAATGGGACCGACTTAAGGTGCCGTCTGCAATAGTGGGCGGGCTAAGGGAAATCGGCCTCGAGCCATTTTCCACCGCGATGTATCTTCTGCCGGTATCAACAGGTTCTTGCTGTTCTGACAAGGTTTCAGCCCCCACAATGAGACTCTGCGGCGAGGCGGCGCCAACAGATCCATGTGGTTCTTGTGATCCATGAAGCTTTGTCAATCCGTTCTCATTCACCTGCATTGGAGGTGACCTCGGTCCGCCTGTGACATCTTCCACTGCGTTCACAATAGTCGTATTAACCCCCCTTGGACTCGAATTCGTGCTCCCGCTGCTGTGGCTGTTATTTGTCATCGCCCTTTGCACTTGTGGATTCTGTAATGACGCATCGACGGAGTCGCCCCTTGACTTTGCGGGGAAGCGTTCAACTTGTTCTCCATGGACTACCTGGGTTTCAAGCCCATTGGTGAGGCGGCTGTCGTTATGAGGTGATGTTGGGTGGGGAGATGTTGGCTCGGATAGCAGAGGCTGTGGCCACGGCTGTGGCTGTGGCCGCGACTGAGTCAATACTGTCTGACTCTGGGGCGGAGCTTGTCTTTGCAACATTGCTGGGCCATTGGCGGAAATAGCGGATTGAGGCTGAGCCTGAGGATGGACTTGCTGCAAAGTATGTTGGGCAGGCCGAGGAACAGGTTGTTGGAGCTGCTGCTGCTGGAAATGTGCTGGGTTCGGGCCTTTGCCGACGTAGTACGATGAGGGAACCACCATACCTTCACCATGCACTGCAGCATACCCCTTTGGGATAGGTACTTGGTCGTACCTGGGCTCGCCGTATCCCTGTGGTGGGCGTTGTGGCTGCGGCTGCGGCTGCGGCTGAAAGCCCTGGGGAACTTGACGATGATTCGTTATGGGTTGTCCTGGTGGTCCAGGTTGTCTATTTCCTGGTGGACGCTGCATCATAACATGACCTGCAGGTGGTCCTTGTACGTGTGGCTGTTGTCCGGCCGCGGGGTTCATGGGCTGGAACGACTGCTGTCCCATTGGGGGGCTTTGTCGCATCTGTGGGTTGGTGTTTGCTATTGGTGCGACTAGCTGTTGTCCTATGGGACTGTTGGGTTGAGATGACTGCAGACGGACGTAGCCTTGTGGAGGTGCCTGTCCCGCGAACTGTTGTGGTTGTTGCCCAGGGGAAATTTGCCTTCCAGGTTGCATCTGTTGCCGAAGATACATTTGATGTTGTTGGGGTGGAACTCCCTGTTGGGGCATCCCCTGGGGACGGACAACTTGGGCTGGTGGCAAGAACCCTGATGTGCCATTTTGTCCTGGTGGTGGAACCTTGGAGCTTCGCTTGAAGGCACCAAACAGCTTGCTCGATTTCTTCTCACCCCCGTCGGGTTTCCCTTGATCATGAGGCGGCTTAGGCGCACCTTGACCAGACATACGATTCTTCAGTCCCTTCCACTTGGATGCTGGGCTATCATGCCGAGGGGGTACATTGACGTGAGCTGGAGGAGGCCCAGGAGGGGGCATGTTGTTCTTCGGCGGGACTTGGGGTCCTAGTTGACCCTGAGCTTGTATTGATGGCCTCGGGAAATGCATGGAAACTTGGGAGGACGGACTTGGCATGGTCTGAATGCTTGGATGAGCACGTAGAGAAGGAGTTTGTTGACTAGAGGGTAAGTTTCCTTGCTGTGTGCCTGGTAGTTGCTGATTTTGAGTGAATTGAAGAGCTTGTTGTTGCGGTACCTGCTGTCGTTGCTGCTGTGGGAATGGGGAAGTGAGAACAGGTTGCTGCTGCTGTTGTGGCAAAGGAGTCGCGGAAACAGACCTAGGCTGTTGCTGCTGTTGCTGCAGGAATGGAGAAGAGTGAGTTATCTGTTGTTCTTCAGGTTCTGTGGTGCGAGTTCCAAACCCTTGAGTCTGCATGGGTGGTGTGTTAGATGTCGCCGACAGAGAGGGTGTGCCGGGTTGTGACCCCCGCCCGTTGAAACCGGCCGTTGAAGGGAGAGGAGGGCTCTGGTTGAAGTGGGAAGACGCAATAGATGGTGGACCCGTTTTTGACAACTGGGAAACTGGAGATGTGGGCAGATCGTCTCGCATGTGGCTATCTCTGCGGACATGGCCAGCTCTGATATCAGACTGGAAAGATAGACTAGTAGAATGCATACTGGCACGTTGGATATCAGTGCCATCGGTGGGCCCCTGGAGGACGTTGTCTAGGGATTTGCTTGGGGTGTGATGCAGTGTGTGGGAATGCAGGGTTGAGGGAACTGGGGATGTGCCACGAGATTCAGACCGCATCCTAATGGAAGGATCCTCCGCAGAGGTTGGTGCCGCATTTTGGGAAAGGTATGATGAGTCGACATTACTTTGAACCCCCTGTAACTTTTCAGACGTTGTGGGAGGCTCTTCGCCAAGGCGAAGAGGCGAGGGTCGAAGTTGATTAAAAGAGGACTGAGATGGGTTATTCTCAGTCGTCATGAATCCCTGGCCAGTTGCCATTGGTTGCTGTCCGCCTGTGGCGGGTCGTTCTTTGAAAGTTTGGGCTTGAGAGCTCAGCGACGAATTCCCGGTCATTTGTCGAGGGATTGGCGGAGGTGTTGGTGACTGGGCTGCTGGGGAGTCCAGGCGTGGCGGACCTTGGTGTTGCTGGCCCCAAGGGGTTTGCTCCTGGAGCTGCACTGGAGACATGTGCCCCAGTGGGGGTAGCTGAGGAGCCAAACCAGAGACAGGCTGGCCATTTGGGGCATGGCCAGGAGGAATTTGTATATGAGGGTTCGTTCTGATATCTCGCTGCCTAGGATGGGGTTGTCCAGCAGATATCTGCCTTTGCGGATGACGTATCCCAAGTTGGCTCTGAGGACCTTGTGTGAGAGGGGGTTGTGCAAGAGGCGATCTTGGAGGAGGATGTTGCTCAAGCGGGTTTTGAGCTGGAGGCAGTTGATTTGGGGGACCTTGTATTGGAGGAGTCTGTGTGGGAGGTGGTCCTTGCCCTGGAGGAAACTGCCCCTGTAAAGGACTAACCGCATTGTTTTGGGGTTGGCTTCGGTTCCTGACGTGACCCAAGAATCCAGATATTAAACTGCCTGCAGAACCTCGTCTCTTCCTGGGCTCAGGGTCACTGGGCCCATCCGTCACCGCGGCGGGCATTTTTGGCGGCACGAACGGAGCGGGGCCGTCCGTAGTGCTCCGTGCGAGGCCGGCGATGGAGGGTGGAGGGGCCATAAATCCGGCCGGATCGGGAGTTGGATGCCCCGTGGATGGCCGCATAGAGCCCGGGGCTCCCGGCTTTGGAGGCATATCTAAGCTTGAACGATTGAACATTCCAGATTTAGAACTAAATCCAGAAAACCTTTTCTTAGGGGGAGCTATGTTTGGAGGAGGCAGAGGGTCCATAGTCGCGCCTGGTTCATTGACTATACTTGATGCAGAGGATACAGGCTGACCAGGAGACTTGAGTTTGAACGGGCCGCTGGTGATGCCCAGGCTGGCAAAGCGAGTGTGCTTGCGCTCGGATTGAGACTGAGCTGTGTCTGGCCTTACTTGATCGGGATGAACCTGAGGTGGAGCTTGGAATTGGGATGGGCCGGGCATATCGTCGTAGCCTTGTGATAGGCGATCCATTGAGGCACGGCTTCGCAAACCGGACAGGAAACTTCCCTTGGGGGTTTTCATTTGACTCGGATGCATTTCATCAACGGCAATCTCAGACTCAGATCTATCATTCATATGCTCTGCGGGTGGATGCTGTTTCACTGTGGGTTCAATTGAGCCCTGTCGTTCAGATGGCCTGGTGAAGCGACTGCCAAATTCCTTGAAGAGACCAGAGCTCTTCCTACGACCGCGTTCCCCTCCACTGCCTTCGGCATCCGGGTTGGCGCCGGCGCCGGGGACGGAAGGATCCTGGAAGAAATGCCCTGGGAGTTGATCAAATTGCTGGAACTGCTGGCCGGGT
The DNA here is from genome assembly GCA_020623665.1 of Calonectria multiphialidica. Classification (NCBI taxonomy): domain Eukaryota; kingdom Fungi; phylum Ascomycota; class Sordariomycetes; order Hypocreales; family Nectriaceae; genus Calonectria; species Calonectria multiphialidica. The sequence continues at coordinate 58,918 of JAHVYC010000150.1, forward strand.
AGGGGCGGGCTAGCCTGGGAGCTCGCCCGAGGCCGTGAGTCTCCTTGGCGGAAGAGCTCCGGGAACCGGTTCGTCGAGGACGGGGGTACATCCGATGAAGGTTTCTGTCTATGCTTGGCGGGCGATGTTGGGGACACGGGGGTTGAGGCTGGAGCTCGGGCTGGGGCCGGGCGCGTGACCCCCGTCTCTTTGTCGTATTCGTAGGTGGATTGGCCCTGTAGTGGTTGTTGATCTCGTTGGGAGCCACCAGTCTCTTTGTCAAATTCCGAGCCGGGCCGCTGTTGGGTGCCACCGGTCTCTTTCTCTAGCCCGTAGACAGAATGTTGCTGGGAACTACTGGTGCCTGCGCGATTTCTAGCGACTGAATGGAGAGGCTCACTCAGGTGACTTTCCTCGAGCTTCCAATCACCCGCGCCAGCGGGAGGGAGTTTCTGGATTGGGTTGCCCACCATATTGGGTGGCATCATGGGTGGCGCACCATCCAAGGGCAAATTTTGTTGCTGCTGCTGATCCGGCGATCCGGGCGAGTGTGGGTGCGTCTGGTCCTGTTCTGGCTCTGTGACTGGATATGGCTGCTCCGGCGGAGCCGAAGCTGCCATCTCAGGGTCGGACGACATCCTTGCAGAGGTTGTTTGGTATGGGAGGGTAGCTTCTGGCTGTGATATTAGGGAATTGGGACTGACGGACTCTGTCATGGTGAGCGCGACGCCGTTGCCGGCCGTGCTATTTCCCGGGAGACAAGTGGGTGCGTGCGCGGGTGCGAGTGGCATGTCATGCTCCTCATCTTCATCCAGGGAAAAGTGCTCGGCAGTTGAACGCGCGGCTTTTGGTGTCAGGCCAAATGTCGACCCGCGCCTGATTGGCGGCAGCCCGACGAAGGACGGATTACGCTGGGGTGTCTCTGCCTCTTGCGGCGCATGCTGCTGGGTGCTAGGGCCAGGATCCCGGGGAATGGGCGTAAACGACATTTCTTGTTGTGCCTCGTTCTTTGTCTGGGACAGAGTACGAGGCTGGATCTGGGGCTGGGCTTGGGGAAAACGCGTTTCCCCACGCGCCACAGAGAGACTCGGACGCGCCTCCACAAGCGCGGGCTCAGCCGGCACCAACCGAACGGACGCGGCGGTGCTGTGTGGGGATACGACCTCCACCCACTCTTCATCAGAGTCTTCATCGATAGACGCCGCTGGCGCCGCCGTTTCATGTGCCTGACCTCGACCGACCTCGTCCAATTGCACCCCCGAGTGCTCCGAGGAATCATCCCTGGCTACACCGGACTCTCGGGTCGTTGTGGATGGAGCCCACAGGCCCATTTCCCTGTCCACGGGTGTGGGGATGTCCCATGCAGTTACGTCTTCTTTTTTGTCTTCCTCTGTGTGATTTGCTTCAGGTACTTGGCCACCGCCTCTACTAGGTGAATCCGACGCCTCTTGTACGATTTTCCAGGACTGGGGGCTAAAGGGCCCTAAGGGCCCGAGTGAGACACGTCGCCTACCTGATTCGCCGGCCCATGATGCAGGACGGAATGGATGCATGCGCCCGGACTGGGAAGACTGTGGACGATCCTGGCCAAGGAGGGACGTCATTTCTCTGTCGGAATGCATGGCCTCCGTGCGGGATCTTGCACTAACGCTCATACCCCAGGATGATCTCCTCTTATTCTGGACATTGGGATGCACCACTGGGGGAGGGATGGGTTCGTCCTATCAACCACGAAACATTAATAACCTATTCTCTCGTCACGCCTAACCATATGCATGGGCCAGTGGTAAATTGAGATGTGGGATGAAAGGGGAACAGCGTCGTAGAATTCCTATCTCGTACACCCATCTCGTCATAAGGCCTAGAGTGAACACAAGCCCGGAAGCGCATGATGAAGAGAAGTTTAAATCCAACAAATTCCCTGCCTGGGGTAAAAGGAAATGGCCCAGCTGCAACAGGCTCTAAAAAGAAGAAGCGTCAGTGAAATACCTTGTCCCCAGTGCCCCGCAATTTGCTCCTCCCCTTGCTAAACAATCCTTTGCCCATCTTCCCGGCTGAATGCATAAACTCCTTGCTCTTGGTTCCAATTTGGTTGCTCGAGTTTCCAAATGCGCTGGTCGCGGCTTGTGTCGAAAGTGGCAGTCCTCCCAGCCTTGACCGGCTGGTTGGTGGTGCTGTCGTCGTTGGCGAGCTCGCATTGAGATATTGCTGATAATATGGTTGTTGTACCGGGGCCAATCCACTTGAGCTAGCCGTATTAGCTCCAGATGTAGAGGTCTGGTAGCTCACCCCGCCAAAGGACGAGGTTGCATTGACGTATTCAGGATGTTGAGTCTTGAGAGATTGAATCCAGTTACTCAACCCCAACTCGACAACTGCAAATGCCTGTCGTGACTCCTCATACTGGTTGAGCCGCTGCGTTGAAGTAGGAAGACCCATGATTTCTTTTAGGCCCATAACCTGTGGCATCTGGCCAGGTTTGGTAGCCGGAGTTGATGACATGATCGACTGTGCATCTGTCGGTGTCTCCGACAGAGTCGCAGGCTCGACCAACATCTTTTCTTCCACGAGAGATGGCCGTCGGTCTTCAGTGCCATGAGCGGCGCTCTCTTCAGTTCGGGTCGAGATAGGCGAGGCGGGTTCCAGCATTGATGGCAACGGTTGGGACTGTGGTGCAGTGCTCGGCTCAGAATCTGTTGGTATCACAATTTTGGGTGTCTCGACTTCCGGGCTGGAAATATCCGGCATAGAATCCTTTGGTAATTCAGTGTCAGGTTGTCTAATCGGCGAAGGATCATTGGAGCCAGAAACATTGTTCTTCGGTGGCTCATTGGCAGGTGGTTGACCCTTGATGGCCTCCCAGGAAAACTGTCTTCGTAGGCCAGGTTCTCTGTCGCCTCCGGATGGAGTGTCAACCGACACATTGGGCGGGTGTGGTTCTTGTGAGGGTTGAGCAGAGTTTTGACTGGTAGGCTCAGTGTCTTTATCCCCAGGCGCTGGCTTCTCCTTCCCGTCAGCCCAATAGTTATCGTAGTCGCTAAGAGTATAGCTGCTATCACGCGGGTCTTGTTTGTTATTCGGTGCCAGAGACTCATTGGTCTCTCCAATAGGCCCCAGAGTTGGACCGGGGCCAGCAGGGCTGAGAGATCTCATTATCTCATCACTCAGCATATCACTTTCCTTGACAGGCGATGATGTGGCGGTGCTCATGGTGGGCTCTCGCTGGATGGGCTGGGGCTCGAAATCGGATGGAGAATGGTCTGCGCGACGAGGCTGTAGCGGTTCTGTTGGAGTAATGTCGGAGGTGCCAATCGGGCGCGATGCGTCTTGGGACTCAGTAGGAAGATTTGTACCCTTCGCCTGAGGGCTTGGAGTTCGTAAAGGTGGAATAGATCGGGGATCTGGCATTGGGGAAAGAACAGGAGCCTGGCTCTTCAGGCCCATGACAGGTTCATTCGTGGCTGTTTTCTCGGATGATTCGGTTTCATCCTTGCTGGTCCCAGACAAGAAACCAGAATCGAGGAGAGACACTCTGCCAACATCGGGGAGGTCGAGCTCAGGATACTGCTGAGACGAACAATCTTTGGGTTGCGTATTCTCCTCACTAGGCTTAACGCCGTCCACTTTTGGGACCGGCTGTGGCAAATCCGATGATTGTTTATCTTCTGCTATGCGCTGAGTGACCTCGGCAGGCCGAGTAAACGGAGATGATCGCGCGGGCGTAGAGCTCGCAGCGCTCTGCGGAGTCGACGAACGAGCGTCGGGGTGTCCCACAGGCGGCGGCTGCTGCCGTTGGGAAGGGAGGGGTACTGGTGAGGCATTCCGCCCACTCACTGGGGAGGGAGTGCTCCTCGGTGAATCTTGGACATGGACTGGAATAGACGGGATTGGGGGCGCCGTCTGCTCCTCTTCGGGTTGCCCGGTCTGAATATGGAGGGAAGGAGGGCCACTTGCGCTTCGAGAACTGGAAGGTACGGGTGCGGGTAACCTCGGGGAGGAACGAAGCGTTTCGGATGGGAGGCGCTGACCAACGGGTCGGAGGCCGGTGGTGACGCGCGGGACAGGAGGCATAGGTTCAGGCTCCTCATCGTCCTCGTCGAACTCGTCGGCGCCCCAATCGTCGCCATCATAGCTCTGAACCTTAGCCTCGACCCATTTTCTCGTCTTCGTACGATTGACGTTGACTTGATAAGTCCCGCCGCTGGGCGTATCTGGAGTCCTGGTGACGAGGGGACATGTCAATAAGGCGCAAAGAAAAAAAGGAGGGAGGGCGTTTGGGGGAGAAGTTGCTTACGATGGAGACTTTCCTTGCGCAAAAGGATTGTTGTATGTCCCGTCCATGGCGTCCGGAACCTGTTCTTTCAATTAAGAGAGCATTATCCTCCGGATGCGAAGGTTGGGAGACGAGAGATGGATAGATCGAAGGAGATTGAGATAGTTCGCCGGAAGCAGTGGTCCACGGATGATCGGATTGCGATAGCCTGATTGGGCTCAATGACGATCCTGAGTCGGAGGGGGAGAGAGGCGCGTGCGTGACAGGGACCTAAGGATACAAGGGGCAAAAGAAAACAAAAATGACGAAGTCAAACAGGCCTCGGGCCAAACAGCTGGTACACGAAAAATGTGAGGCAACACACAGGATGCGCGGGGGCACTCAACAAGTAGAAAAAATGACGACAGTTGGAGGAGAGGAAGAAAAGGAGAGGCCGGAGCGGTGGTGGTGGTGGTGGTGATGGTGCGGTCAAAGGGCACTTTTGGAGATGATGAACAAATTGGGCAGAGGAGGGGAGACGTCGGCGGCGCTCTGGCAGCAGGCTAGGTATCCGTACCTAGTAAAGGAACGGCAACCTGCAGTGGAGGGCCAAGCGACCACCTCCACTGAGCCTAGTACCGGAGCAGGCGTTGTTGTGGCAGGTCAATGGGGGCTGGCGGTTGAGCAGGGGGCCAGGGGGTAACGAAACGGGTTATGAGAACCTCTAAAACCTGGGATGGGCGAGATAGCGCGCCTGCAGGAATGAATGAGCACCACTTGTTGGAATGAGCAATGTCGTCCGGTAGCGCTCAAAGGGCAGGTTTACAGTCGCAACAGCGCGTAGAAGGTGCGCAGTTACCTATCTACCAGTATGCCGGAAATCATGTAGCGCTTTCGGGATGCTCGTCGGTGCTAGCTCCTTTAAAGCCGCCACAGCTTCGGACACCAGACGGTCCAGGGGTCGAGGCACCACGGCACGGGTAATACGACAACGTCACTCATCTTGCAGCCACAACATGAGCCGCTACGAACATCGTTTCAGTTAAGAAACATCACCGACAACACGGACGGGCCGCCTCTGTATCTCGGATTAGGGCCTGGGAGATGGGCCAGGGTTCCTCAAGGCAGATAAGCGCCCACCATCGACGGTTCGTCATGGGACCTGTCTCCCATCACCCTCCGCTTTCCCGATGCGACGTCACACCTGAGCCAAACATTAGACATCCGACTCACGAACAACAAGGCGAATATGGGCACAGTAGGCAGCGCAGATCTTATAATGAAATCGGTCCCATCACTGTGCAGTGTGCGCGACGCCCGAGACACGGTGGTAGAAAGCGCCGGGGCACACTAGACATGGCAGGAAACGGTAACTGGGGAGGGAGCTAGCTGAAGGATGAGACGATTCAAGGTTCTGCCTTTGGGTCGCTGGCACCATTGCTTGGTGGGGAATCCACAGCAATGGAACACGGGAACACGGGAACACGGGCACAGCCCGTATTATTGCGTACCCATCCATGCAAACCACACACACAATCCCTCACAACAGCCGCTGCCCATAACGAGGACGCGCGCATAACAAAGCCCAGAGCCCTGCCTCTTTACGTACACAGAACCCAGAGGCGGTGACGTCGAGTGATGCGACGCAATAGGACGACCACGTTGGTCCCCTATCCTTGCCAATCCCTGCTTCTTTCCTTTGGCGACCAGTCAGCCGCGGCGCACATACATACGTCCTATATTTTGGTGCACGGCTCCAGAGCCCAGGCACACAACAAAAGAATGATGCCATGTCGTCACTGGCTCCAAAGCCTGGTCCCCCACTCTAATGCAATGCCCCCGGGTCAAATTCATCTTCCCCACTGAGGGCTGACGCTATGAAATTTCGAGCATCCATGCCACATGGCGCTGCGGGTGACAGCTGCCTCCACTCCCGAATCACGAGTATGTCTGGAATATGATTTGATGCTGTTCTTTGACGCCCTGCACCCATTCAGGCTATAGATCCGGTTCCCGATATATTTTCGGCAAGAACATAATCTTGCATTCTTTCTTCAAACAGCCACCCCTAGCAGCCTAAGAAACCATCGTCATGACTGACAAACATTATTTGCACTTAGCTGCGATTCCCTTTGTATTTTCCATCTTTGCTGGGACATTATAGCTTCCCAATGCGGAATCTAACCCAGCAAATAACTACGTTGAGACTACTGGTTCATAAGAGGACCAAGTGGAAGGCCGAACAAGGAATTTTAAAAACTCGCCCATTGCTACTGCAGATATGTTTAGAGTTTTCTAGTGGCTTCGGCATTGCAATTAGTTGGTGGACATATGCAGAAACAAAGGTTTGGATGTTTAGTGAATCCGCTTTCGCTTTCAACCCTGACCTGTCTATCCTTTCATGGTAACGCAGAATTTCGCTTATATAGAGCCTGACCAAATAAACTTATTCAAAGGCAGTTTGAGTTTTCCTTGCTACATCATTTTCACAAACTAAGTTCTTATCTCATATGTAACTCAGCAAGTTTGTTTGGGTATTGGTGCCAAGTAGAGAGAAGAAAAAAAGGAATGTGGCGAGTGCATGCGCACAGCCACTAATCGCTCTCGCATTTACGCGCGGTCCTGGCAAGCACATGCCGGGTTTACCTCGGATGCGCATTAGAGCCAACGTGGCGGCACTGGTAGGCCACCCTCTGAAGTCCAGACTGAGACAAACCACCATCCAGGCCTCCTTTCAGATGCGTTGACCAAGCCTCATTAGTCTCTGACATTCCCGTTGCGCCGTTACCTCTTTGCGGTTCGCCTTTCGCGCATCGACCCCTTGGCTAATTTTCCACCCTATTCCCTTACAATTACATCTTGTTTCATTGCTCAAACCGCGTAAACCAGCTTAATTCCACCCTCGCCCGCCCTTCGCGCTTCCTCATAACCATCGCGTCGTATTCGTACCTCACTTGACCAAACTCCGCACTACCAGGCCGTCACGATCAAACAATCGGCCTTGGCTACTGGGGCGTGCTGAACGGACTCATTCACCAGAAGTCCTCATCATTTATCGTTACTATTGTCGAGAATCGAACCCGCGCTGGCCGCCGTTTGTCCTCAACCAAATTATAATTACGTTGCCACCATGGCTGTCGCATCTATCCAAGATCGAACCTCCGAGTTCAAATCCGTTCTCGCCCAAGCCCAGCGCCGCCAGGCTTCCGCCAAGGTCGGCTCTCAGCGAAGATCACTCCTCTCCGACTCCCAAAAGTCCGCTGCCAATGGCGATGGCCCAGCCCGGAGATCCGATTTTGCCAGGAAAGCAGCCGAGATTGGGCGAGGCATTTCCGCGACTATGGGAAAGCTGGAAAAGTTAGCGCAGCGTGAGTTTTCGCTTATATATCCATCTTTAGTCTATGGCAGACTGCAATAATTAGATACCATACTGACCCAATCTGCAGTTGCTAAGAGGCGAACCCTATTCGACGATCGGCCTGTCGAAATCAACGAGCTCACATTCGTCATCAAGCAGGATCTTTCTTCCTTGAATCAACAGATTGGCGCTCTCCAGCACTTGACAAAGCAACAGCACCCCAAGGCCGACCAGGAGGGCGAACACAACAAAAACGTTGTCTATCTTTTGCAAGGCAAATTGACCGATGTTTCCGTAAACTTCAAGGACGTGCTGGAGGCGAGAACGAAGAATATTCAAGCGTCGAGGTCGAGAACGGAAAACTTCATTTCGAGCGTGTCACAACATGCCCAACCATCACTTCAACAATCAGCGTCTCCCCTCTACGGAACCCCCAACCGCAATTCCCCAGCGCCCGGTGCCGATACCCTGTCTCTCAACCCGGTGGGAGATCAGCAATTGTTGATGATGGAGGAGGCACAGCCAGCCAACACGTATATTCAGCAGCGAGGCGAAGCCATCGAGGCCATCGAGAAAACTATTGGAGAATTGGGCAGTATCTTTGGCCAGTTAGCGACAATGGTATCAGAGCAGAGTGAAATGATTCAGCGAATTGATGCCAACACAGAAGATGTGGTTGACAATGTCGAGGGAGCGCAACGAGAGCTGCTCAAATACTGGTCAAGAGTATCAAGTAACCGGTGGTTAATCGCTAAGATGTTTGGTGTTTTGATGATCTTCTTTTTGTAAGTGGCCCCATTTCGCTCCTGATCCGTGGTGGAATGCCGATTTCAAGGCTGTCAGCACGGCTCGGCTCCGTACCAGTTATAATATGTTCCACAACTAACATGTTTGCTTAGGCTTTGGGTTTTAGTCTCCGGTTAATATCGCGATTGACGAAGAGCATTGAGAGAAATGAGGGAAATGCTGGAAAAGAAAATGTTTGGCGAGTACAAGGGGGAGTTTTATGGAACATTTCGTTGTAATGGATGTCGCCGTCTTATGGTCTGTTTTACTTCCTTCATGTATGTATAGTTTTCTTGTTTTTCCTGCCCTAGAGTCCCGCTCAAGATAGAAGGGTCTGCCGAAAGGAATAATAATGCGAGTGGCATCAGACGGAGTTTATGTTAAAGCCCTTGGCCAAACGCAAGCAATAGGTATAGATAGCATCATCGCAAAAGAACGAATAGTGCTTCACAGTTGTCTCCGTTCCTCCTCGCCGGAAAAGGAGTGGCTTTCACTCAGTCATAGTCTTGCGGTTTCACGGACTCTACTAGCTAGCCAACCGCTGCAGGAAACTCAAGACGACATGGCCGGCGCCGTGACGGTATATGCGCACACAGTCGTGTATCCCACGGGCAAAATGAGTGATTAGGCATTCAGCCAGAAAATCAATGCCATCTCATATGCCATCGACGCCTGTGTTGTACTGAGTAGGTGGGAGGCAAAACGAGCCCTTTGCGGCGGTAGAATGAAATGTCCAGTAAGGAAGTTCGGCACCGCGGGTTCCGTTGGGGGAAATGGAACATCCGCCGTTGGTTATATCGGGTGTACGAATCCGAACACTCTATCTATCACCTTAATAATTAAACAAATAGCCTAAAATGTAAATTAAGGTCTGGAAAATGTTAAAATCAAGAAATTGCGAGGCCATGTGAAGATGAAAGCTGATAGAGATCCCCGACAGCCGCGACGGCAAAATGCATCCCAAATCCAAGCATATCATCCAACTCCGCCAACACGCCCGTTCCATTTACGAGGCAATGTTAAAAATAAGAGAGTGATTTAAAAAGACCTCGGAACTCTGAATTACTGGGGAGACTTGATGGTGATTCAGAAATGATATCGGCAGCGACAGTCCTTGTATAGTTATGATGGTTGGAGTTGACGAGTACTCTTAAATTTGTTCATGTAGATTTGGCCGAAAATTAACATATGAATCTCTAGATTGTTGTTTCATACAACTCTGTAACATTTATATATGTCCGAAATGGTGACATCCTGTATGGATGACGGCGCTTTTTTACCCAACGGAAGCCTTGATAAATGGCATGGACCTTGCGATATGCGTTTTACTCGTTATTATTGCTGGCGAAATGAAACCTGTAGACCAATCAGCAATATTTATGTCCAGTACATAACACATTATTACCGGAGGAGTGAGGTCAAGAAAGCCACGGCACACATTTCGAAACCGCTCCCAGACCTCAGTGCGCAATATGGACGAGTGGGATTAGTGGGCTCGTATATGTTTCAGCCATGCATAATTTTGAAAGAGAAAGTAAGTAGCAAAACATGTATCAACGAGAACAACATAATTGAATTTTGCTTTGGGTACGAAAATGGAAAAGGTGGCGGCTGACCATCATGTCTCTCCCAAGATCGTCTATAGGACTAATTATTCTACGCCATGGCGATATCTTCAAACGGCTGAGCCTTTTTGTCTTTCAACTAATGCACATCCTGAAATCTTTCAAGGTAGCGACCTTACTAAACTTCACCAGGCACCATTGCTTGGTTCTGACCAAAGTCATAGTTCCCTCGCCGAATACCTTGTGAACCTGAGGCTAATTGAGAGTTCATACAGTACAATGAATGCCACAAATGTAGCAGACAAACATATATTGCCTTTCCTGTTTGGAATGAGTGGCCTGGTGCATTTTCTGTTTTTCCTATGAGGTACATGTACGCAAGGCACAGCACGATGTCAGGGTTATTGTCCATTCTCCACATTGTAATTGCAGAGCCTTCTACAAAGACTGGCAACATGAATTGTCAAAGAATCTTGGGGCTGTTTCTAAACGCTAGAGCAGCTATTAATAAAGTTGATGGCGACTGCCAGGTGCCACGTTACATAGCAGCATCCTGGAATTCAGGATGAAACAAGCATGAGATTACAAGGTCAGCCCTCGAGGGATAATTTATTATGGGCCGCTGCGGCTATTGATGAGGATATGGCAGTTGATTTCATGTTTTCTGTTGGATGCAGTAAATAAATCCGGAGGTTTCTGGAAGACCTAAAGTAGAGGGTCAGATATTTGACAGTTTGAGTAGTTTCCCCATCCACCCGTTTATAGATTGTTATGGGGAGACTCTATTGATTTAATAGAGCTCGATTTACAATTGAAATTCTGTGTTAAAGTGATGGTGCGATTTCTTCCCATTGTTCAATTTTGCTTCACCCCTCAAATTCTGAGTGAACTATCTGTCTCGCAGTACGTACCCAGTGACCGACATACATATACGGACCCAAAAACTACCCCGCCAATATGATACCACCTCCTTCGCAATCCGCAACCGAGCATTTATACGACCTTTGGCATAGGTCTTGCGACTAGATCACCCCCTTGATTGGATCGTTTGCCCCACAATGAAGTATTCTAAACACTTCATTCCCTTGGAGTCAAATCCGGAACTGTTTACAGAACTTATTCACAAGCTGGGGGTATCTCCATCCTTGTCCTTTCACGACGTCCTGTCGCTAGATGACCCAGAACTTCTCGCTTTAGTGCCCCGGCCGGTCCTTGCCTTGGTATTGGTTTTCCCAACTTCTCCGGACTATGAAACTAAACTAGCAGAGCAAGACCTCAGCGCTCAGGACTGCGTCAAGGCCGGTGGCGAAAGAGACGTTGTTTGGTACCGACAGACTGTCAACAACGCTTGTGGGCTTTATGCTATATTTCATGCCATTAGCAACGGTGCTGCCAGGGACTTTTTGCGTAAGCGCTACCTGGTGCCTTGATTTCTGTCCCGAGTTCTCAAACTTTTCCATCTAGTCCCTGATTCTCACATCTCGAGACTTTTGAACCGACTTGACCCTCAAAATATTGCGGATCGAGCCACGACCATTGAGGGTGATGAAGAACTTGAGGAAGTATACAAGGCCGTGGCATCAAAGGGAGATTCAGCTGTGCCAGATTCTGCAGAGGATGAAGTAGATTTCCACTATGTCTGTTTTGTCAAATCGCATGAAAACAGACATTTCTATGAGCTAGATGGCGATCGCAAGGGCCCTGTAGACTGGGGTTTCATGACGGAAAACGATGTGTTTTCGGGGAAAGGGCTTCAAATTGTGAAGGAGTATGTGAGAAAAATAGGCGACGGCATTGGTTTTAGTTTACTAGCGTTGGCTTCTTCACAGTCTTCTTTGTAGCTTTGTTCTTATTCGACAGCTTATTAAATCCGTACACTGTATTGAAGTTGCAAGTTGAGCACATCATATTGCCGCGGCAGCCTTTGCTCCTCCCCTGCAACTTCATATTCCGGCTTCCAAATGTAGCTGGCTGAGTTGCAAATTTAATAAGTAAATACGGTATCATCTAGAAAAAGAAAGAAACAAAAAATATTTTCACTGGATAAACGAAATGTTGCCACCATTATTTTATTTAGATCATGTCTTGGACCCGGCCCATTCCAGTACATGGGTGTACTTGTACCTGTTAGTATTGGGGGCAGCGACCGGAGTTCTCGCCGACTCGGCCTGCATGAATAGTGGCGGGTCAAGGTTCTGGCACTGTGCGTCGCTCAGCGAGCCTGCGTGTGGCCTCTCACTGACAGCAGTAGGCCAGCCCCCATCTCGGACCAACCCCCACCCCGAGTCTTGACGGCCAGTCAGTTCACACACCTCTACAATTCGGTCACTCGCCGGTTTAGCGTAGAAGAAGTACCGGTACGGCACCCGGGATCAGGCACTTCACAGCGAGCATCCTATCCACACCTCCCCCCCCAAACCTTTTGGAGGAGAAGTCGCCCCTCGTTCACCCCGCCATGGGCCCAACTAATCAGGCACGGCAAAGGAGGGGTTGGTGTAGTGGGGTTCGCATTTGGCCATCTCTCGGCCTTGACCCCGCCGACGGAATCATGAGGCAGTAGGAAAAGGAAAAAGGCATTGGGGGATACTTGGCGCGTCGCGGAGAAAAGCAGGGCAAGCTGTGCGGATGGGGAACAAGGCACCTGGTCCGAGTTAGTTATTTGCTGCCCATTGGTGTCGACCGAGGGACGAGACTGTGTCTGTCCGTGGTTTATAACAGCCTCCATGCCCACTCTCGCGCGAATACTTGTGCGTTTCTCTCGTCTCTTCCCAAAAACTTACACATTTCCCCCTCCTCTCCTCAATCACTTTACCTCTCCCTCCAAGATACCCATCCGATTATACACAATGGCTGCCACCTCCTTCAAGCTCAACACTGGCCAGGACATCCCCGCCGTCGGTCTCGGTACCTGGCAGTCCAAGCCCGGCGAGGTCGAGAACGCCGTCGCCTACGCTCTCAAGGATGGTTACAAGCTGGTTGACGGGGCCTACTGCTACGGAAACGAGGACGAGGTCGGCAAGGGTCTTAAGGCCGCTTTTGAAGCCGGCGTCAAGCGTGAGGACATCTTCGTCGTCACCAAGGTCTGGGCCTCGTACAACACCCGATGTGAGCTCGGCCTCGAGAAGAGCTTGAAGAGCCTTGGCCTCGACTACGTTGATCTTCTCCTTGTTGTAAGTTTCATGCATTATCCGTCTAGCAAGCATCTCTCCTAGCTTGTGTGCTAACAATGGGCTCTCAGCACTGGCCCGTCCTCCTCAACCCCGAGGGCAACCACGACAAGTTCCCCACCAAGGAAGATGGTTCCCGAGATATCATCCAGGGTTACAACCATGTCGACACCTGGAAGCAGATGGAGAAGCTCCCGGCCACTGGCAAGACCAAGGCCGTTGGTGTCTGCAACGTGAGTCGTCGCTAGGAAAATATGGCAATCATTTCCACTGACATGATACCCCCATCTACAGTATAGCGTCAAGTACCTCGAGGAACTTATCCCCCACGCTACCATCATCCCCGCCGTCAACCAGATTGAGAACCACCCCAGCCTTCCCCAGCAGGAGATTGTCGACTACTGCAACAAGAAGGGCATCCACATCATGGCTTACAGCCCTCTGGGCAGCACTGGTGGCCCCGTCATGTCCGCAGAGCCTGTTGTCAAGCTCGCCGAGAAGAAGGGTGTCTCCGCCTCTACTATTCTCCTTAGCTACCACGGTAAGACTTCTGTGACATTACGCAAATGCGATGGCGAAGCGTTCTAACAATCGATATTTAGTTGCCCGAGGCGCCACTGTCCTGGCCAAGTCCGTCACTCCATCCCGCATCACGGACAACAAGAAGATTGTCACTCTGGATGCCGACGAGCTTAAGACTCTCACCGATTACTCCGATGACCTCACCAAGAAGGGTGAGCTCAAGCGATACGTCTACCCTCCTTTCGGTATCAACTTTGGCTTCCCCGACAAGCAGTAGAGGCCGTGTCACTACGGATGAGATAATGGCGTGAATGAATAAAGTAAACAAAGTAAAATAGCGCAATGTAATAGACTAGAGCCTCATGTTAGGCCAAATTCATAAAATGAAGTCTGAAAAAAAAAATTCGCTTGAGTGCCCCCAATCTTTAGTGAACCTTGCCCAAGGCGCACTGATTAGCTCTTGCCTCTTTCGGACTGCTTTTCCGTCTGTTGAGTTCGGTGCCCTTTTCCGCGAGCCCCGACTACAACAGTGGGATGTTACCATGACATCACCAATCACCCTGCATTTCCATGTTGAGAATAAAAAGTTACGCATGAGGAAAAAAAGAGGTCGGATTTCGGGAAATGGAAAACGGAAGTTGCTGCTCAAAAGCTGACCATCATGTACATTGTCACTCAATGGGCGCAGCAGGAGAATAGTGGAGGCAATGTGTTTGCTCAATGTAACCCAAAAATTAACATGTTTGCTACCCAATACTATCTCGCTTCATCATTCATTGCACAAACCAGCCCGCCCCTCTACCCTTTTCTTAACCAAGATGCCGTTTAAAAGAAAATTCGTCAACTATATCTATAGTACACTGGTCCTGGACTTGGGCGACATGTCGACTAGGACCTTGATGACAAGGTTGCCAGCCTCATCCTTGACCTTGCCGGCCATCTGGAAAGCCTCCTCGATGCGTTCCATGCCCTTGAATCGCTGTGTCACAAGGCGGTTGAGATCAGGGAGCCCACTTGGTCGATCGGCCAGCATGTCAATGACAGGTCGGTAAGTGTTGGCGTAGCGGAAGACACCGACGAGGTCGACCTCGCGCAGGGCGGCGGCAGAGATAGGGAGGGTGAGGACGGGGGTTCCCATGCCGATGATGAGTACCTTGCCACCGGGCTTGGTTGACTGTGATGACTCCGTCAGTGTCTTGCGAAAGACGACATTTCCCGCCCGAGGGTAGGTGATTAAATTCCCACTTACATAAATAGCAGTCTGCACACAGGTCTCGACACCAGTGCACTCGTAAACAGCAGTCACTTCACCAACTGCCTGTCCATTAACCTCAGTCTCCTTGACCATGGTAGCCACCTTCTGGGCGTAGGCAAGTTTGTCCTCAGTGGTCTGTGGTCGCTCCATAGGGACGATAACACCAGCATCGGCAAAGCCGTTGGCAACGGCAAAGTCAACACGCTCCTTCAGAATATCGGCAATAATGACCGTCTTGACACCATCAGCCTTGCTGACAGCCGCAGCGAGCAAGCCCACGGCGCCAGCACCAAGGACGAAGACGGTGGCATCCTTGGGAAGATTGGCTCGGCCACGGGCGTGCCAAGCGACGGAGAGGGGCTCAACGAGAGCGCCAAGCTCGAGGGAGACAGCGTCGGGGAGCCTTTGAAGCGTGAGTAAATTTGCAATATGCAGCGCGGTGTCAGGATCTTACTTGTGGCACCAGCGAGCAGGGTGGTTGATTTTCTCCTGGAGAGTACCCTGGGCATGAGGGTTGGCCTTGGCTGAGCTGCGGAACTTCATGCCACGGCAAATGTTGTAGCGGCCGACGTTGCAGTACTCGCAGTTCTCGCAAGGAAGGCCGACTTCGAGGGCGACGCGGTCGCCGGGAGCGAAGTTGGTAACGCCAGAACCAACGGCAACGACAGTGCCGGCGGACTCGTGGCCGAGTGTCAAAGGCTCGCGGACAATGATATCGCCGTTGCGGAAGTGGTTGAAGTAGTGCAAATCGGAGCCGCAGAGGCCAGTGGCCTGGACGGCAACCTGGATCTCATCGTTGGCAGGTGCTGGGAGCTCTCGCTCTTCCTGTCGAGGTTATCAGTTTGCCACGTTTTTCTCCGGCGGCAATGTAGAGAAAGGATGAAATGAGAAGAGACTCACCAGACGAAGGTCCTTGGCGCCGTGAAGGACGGAGGCAGCGACGCGTTCAGTAGACATGATGGAAGCTGGTAGGTGAAAGGTGAGGCACGGTGAGTGTGAGTAGTGGGATGCAGGCCGGGTCAATTGAGGACCTTGATGAGTGATCTAGAAGATGCCAGTCCTTGAAAACAACAGGAAGAAAGTAAAAAGAAATAAGGGAGTAAAAGGAATCAAATCAAAGAAATTCGTTGGACCACGGCCGGGGGACGGAATTGAGCGGCAGTGTGAGCGGGGTGGCTTCCAGCAGTGGATGAAGCCAGCGATTCCCGGCTCCGATATCGATTATACGCCAGTGCCAGGCGAGTTACGCGGGGAGAGAGCCGAGTCGCGCCGCTCCACGAAGCGTTGCCCCATGACACCTTACCCCATGACAGATTCCTAAACATACGGGCACTGCAAAGAAGGATAAAAATCCATCGCCCGCCTTTTTGCGGTACCTGTACATAGCGGCCAGGAGCAGGGGGGTGGGTGGAGGAGTGGACATGCAGCGGACCAGGCCTGAGCATTTCGCAGCCGCTAATTGCTCTATCATGGAACCTTTACCCCTCCCCCGCGGGGTGCCTCACATTCTAGCCCCTAAAACGCCCGCCGAGAAGTAAAAAACATTGCAAAAACCGGCGCTATTACGTTGGCGACATTGCTTTCACTGGTGAGTCGGCAATGAGCACCGGCTACGAACGGCGCTGGTTTGCCGAAGCCTCGTTCTTTCTCAGCGTCGATTTGGAGACTACCAAAATGGGCGGTCTTGGCAATTTCCCGTTTGGGTCTGGAATGGTGATGTTGATAGGCCTGTTTCTGGGGAAGAAGGAAGGTTTATCCGTTCCCCGCAGTCAGACCATGACTTGGCTATGGATTTTTATTTTTTTCAGCGGCTCATGACCACTTCTTTGCTGTCATGAGGCTAAGATGGAAATGAAGGCTTTCAACCTTGTCAAACGCATTGTTCAATACAATCCCCAACCATTACCATTTGAGGCCGTTTAAACTAAGAAGACCGGGGAAATGTAGCGGTACAAGTGCATTCGGATCCATTACTGAGCTGGCCGGTGTGTCTCACGGCGGGTCCCCGTCCAACGAGGCGGCATCTTGCCCGCCCCGAATTCGGCCTTGTCTCCGACTCTGACTCGGCCACCTCTCGTAATGATGGCGAGGTAATCCCAACAGTTGACATTGGCCATTGGGCGATAACACTTCAGATCAGGTGGTGCGTCTAGTATACTCCAAACTCAGCTCCCCTGGCCAGGACCATGACCATGCCGAGTTGGTGCCGTCGATGACGATGCAGGGGGAGAGAAAGCCATGGCGTCCTCGCTTCAAAAGGTGGAAGAAGGTATTCAGACTTATGTACCGGAGCAGACTTGGACACACCCCGCCCCCTCATTCCACCTTTCGCTTTTCCGCCCCGCGCCGCCCCTCGTTGCGTGTTCGGTCGTGTAAGGGAAAATAAAACACACCGGAAAGTAAAAAGCACTCAGCACCCACAATTGCAATTCATTGGGACTGCACTTCCGTATCCATCTTCTTCCTCCTCTGAAGCCCCAATCCATTTCCCGATGTCTGCCTCCTTCTTCTCCCTGCAGGGCCACACGGCCGTTGTCACTGGTGGCACCCGTGGCATTGGCCAGGCCGTCGCCATTGGCCTTGCTGAGGCCGGCGCCGACATCATCTTGGTTCAGGTACGTCAACCCGAGTTCGACGCAATTCGCCCTCACAAAAAAAGATCGCGCCCTGACTTGTTGGACACAGCGCGATACCACAGCTACAGCCACCAAGGAGGCCGTTGAGAAGCTCGGCCGCAAGGCCTTCGTCTACACTGCCGACCTCTCCTCCTCCGCTTCCGTTGGCACCCTCGTCCCCAAGATCCTCGCCGACGGCCACCAGATCCGCATCCTCGTCAACTGTGCTGGTATCCAGCGACGACACCCTTGTGAGGAGTTCCCCGACAAAGACTTCAACGATGTTAGTTCACACGCTTCGCTCTCTCCCCCAGCTTTCCGCTTGGGGTGGTTAAGCCAGCTAGGCTCAACTCATTAACACGGAACCAGGTCATCCAAGTGAACCTCAATGCCGTCTTCACCCTCTGCCGCGACGTCGGCGCCCACATGCTCGGCCTCGAGCCATCACCTGTGACAGGCCGCCGCGGAAGCATCATCAACTTCGCATCCCTTCTCACCTTCCAGGGCGGTTTCACCGTCCCCGCCTACGCCGCCTCCAAGGGTGCCGTCGGTCAGCTGACCAAGAGTTTCGCCAACGAGTGGACCTCCAAGGGCATTACGGTCAACGCCATTGCCCCCGGTTACATTGCCACGGACATGAACGAGGCCCTCCTCAACAACCCCGAGCGCCTCGCCAGCATCACAGCGCGTATCCCCGCCGGCGTCTGGGGCTCCCCCGACGACTTCAAGGGTACTTCTGTGTATCTTGCCAGCAAGGCCAGCGCCTACGTGAGTGGTCATGTCTTGGTTGTTGACGGTGGCTGGATGGGCAGGTAATTGTGCGCTTTCGTGTACCATAGGAAAATAGAACGGACAACTAGAGTAAATACAAGCAAAAAAAATATTAAAAATATCTGACCTTAATAGCACCGATAGTCGCCATAGGTATTTGTCGTGCCGCCCTCCTGAACCAGTCCGTGCCAAAGAATATCGCATACGCCATTCATCCTTCCAGACAGAAGCACCTCGTCATTCGCGCCTTGCCCGAATCAACCTCCTCTTCTCCAAGTGGTAGAGGCCCCGTGGGCCAGCGACGAGTATCACTTTGTTCCGCTGCTGTCGGACCACATGGCGAGCGGGCGCTGAGGTTTGTGTGAGGATCCTATGTGCCGTTAGGGTCGAACTTAGACAAAGCGCATGACAGGTAGCGCCGCTTCTTTACTTACACCGACTTTAGAGCCGCAATGCGCACCCGTGCAAAGGAAGGATTCAGTTCTTCATACATCTCTAGTCGTCGTACCAATTACTTCAAATTTGATGAGTCTAACAGACTTTGTTGAGAAACACCAGAGATATACGACGATCGAGATAAAGCTAAGATAGAGTGTGAGATTTACGATCATATGGAGATTTCCAACGATTCTTATACAGGGCCACATCATCAGCCGCTTCAGTTCGGAAGCCGAGGGCCACATGCTTACGTGCCTGGCGGGCTTCATGCGTACCGTCTCACATGGAAGTTCAACCAAGCCTTCCCATTCGTCGTT
This sequence comes from Calonectria multiphialidica, assembly GCA_020623665.1. Lineage (NCBI taxonomy): Eukaryota > Fungi > Ascomycota > Sordariomycetes > Hypocreales > Nectriaceae > Calonectria > Calonectria multiphialidica. The sequence goes on from JAHVYC010000150.1 coordinate 77,943, forward strand.
GTTTTTGGAGTAGGTCCGGCTGAGGGCGGACAACACCCGGTCTATGCTGGGCTGAAGCCGGAGCGTCAGCTGGGGCCTTCGAAACTACACGGGAAAAGAAGATCGGGCTTGTTACTATAAGGGAAGGCTTCACGCAATATCCGAATTTGGAGAATAAAACATGACATTAGTTCGGGTGATGTTTTGGGTATCTGTCCGAACATGTCGGGGAATACGATCATCTCCCGACCAGTTTTGCTGTCCAACGTCATCTTCACCGACTGAGAGTGGGGTTGTGCTCTCAAACAAACAAACCAAAGAGGCCGCTTTGGAAAGAAATAGTGAGAAATCTCCTTTATAAATACCCAGACAGGGCTTACTTTATATCCAGATCTATATTTTTGCCTTGGCTTCTAATCCATCTAGGCTGAGATTTTGCCTACGCCACGCGAAACCGCCATCAGCCTCTGCGCATAGCACGGAGATGGTGTTAACAAAAGAGAAATTAGATGGGAGCATCCCATAAGCGATGACAAGTTGCCCATGGTATGTATGGAGACGGTTCACGAAACCACGCATTGCTTAGATTTACTTCTTTTCGTAGTAGTGGGCCATCTGGAGACCAGCTCGTCGGAAGCCGCACTTGACGTAGAAACCTTCGTTGGCCTCGCTGCAGTCGAGAATGCTCTTGTAGCAGCCGACCTTCTCGGCAATGAAGTCCAGAGACTGGATAATTCGAAGACCCAGCTTCTTTCCCTGCTGATCCTTGGCAACGGCAATGTCCTCGATGTGGCCGACGGCGCCAAGGTTGTGGATGCTGCAGATTAAAGAATGATGGTCAGCACCTGTTTTTTTTTTTTTTTTTTTTCAACAACTATTGCATTCAACTTACAACTTGTGCTCAACAATCAGGGCACCGGTTCCAACAACAGGGCGCTCAGTTTTGGTGGTATCCTCAATGATAATCACATAGTAGTTTCCGTCAGTGGCCATGCGTTCGTACTGCTTGATGAAGCTGGCCTCATCGAATTCACCAACGGTGGTGAGAACGCGGAGGCAATCAAGGAAGCCGCTTTCGTAGTCGGACTTGCGCAGGGCGCGCAGCTTGTAGCCCTCAGGCAGGTCAGCAATGACCGCGCTGGAAAGGAGGTCAGCGCTGAAGATGCCTTCTTGAGCCATGGCGGTGACGGGTTTGGTGGGGTTGAGGGATCGAGGGGTCGAGGGGTCGAGGGACGTGGGGTCGATGGGCCAAGAAAACGAGTTCGGCGGGCGGCTTCGCGAGGTACGACGTGGAGTGAACGCGACGTTGAGGGAACCGTGGTTCAATTGTCGGAAGATGAGGAAGCAAGGCTAAAGATGGAAGCGATTTGAGTGACGGTGAGACAGCTGGGACTCGTAGAAGTGGGTTGGGCTATTATTAGGAGTGGCACAAAGGGAGGGAAGGGAAGCTCCCTACGAGACGGTCTCAGCAAGCGGGGTGGTTCAGGGACCAAGCTCGGGCAGCCATTGACCCACGGTGCCACAAGCAGGCCACACAGCTGAAGTGCTAACTGAGAAGCCCGCTGACTGGTGGTGCTGCGCCTCAAGGCGATTCCGGTTCACGCAGGATCCGTGATGAAATTAAATTAAATTATATATGGAAGAAGAAAAAAGAGGGCGCGATTATGGGGGGCGCAAAATGAAGAAAAGTGGTCAATTGGGTAGCAGCGGATATGAAAATTATTTCTATCCTTTGTGAGTTATTGGTCGTGTTGGTGTGGTTGCGCCGCGCCATTGGCTGTGCTTGGTGGTTTGGAACCTCCCTGGCGGAACGACCTCGTACATGCTCTTACAAGGTCAGGTGAAACATCGCAGGGGTTGGACATTTATCCCAGGTCTGCCGTAATATGGTCCCAGAAGCCCCGCTGGTTGGTGCTGTATTCGGTCAAAGCCTGCCACGGCAAACGTGCTCAACTGTCACCATTCCATGTTGTACATCGGCTTTATCGTGACATCGGCCACCGCCTGGTAGATATTTAAACCGTTAGCAAAAAGCTGCTCCCCTGCTGCGTACCTACTCTAGAGACAGGCCCAGGGCCATGATAGGCTCCTGTCAAGGATAAGGCTGGCACGCATAATCAACTGTGCCTGCCATCTCATAATCACATGCAAATGTTTCATTTGCATTGTCCATCTCATGGCTCCCAGTCCTGATTCATCCCAACATGTCCACCATGCCCACCCAACCACATCCCCGGCCCGTCAAACATGGCATGCACCATTCGCCACTCCGTTATCACCGCTACCGTCATGTCATTGGCGTGTACCTGTCACTCTCCATAGTGTGGTAGTCCTTCTACACTCCTTTTGCTGTAGTACCCGGCGCCTCCTTTCCCTCTTCTCACCACACTCACCCAAGACGATCCCATCCTCAATGACACTGCCCACATCATAAACCATGGATAGCCGAAATGTCCCACCCGCTTCCGATGTGACACCTCCTCAACTAGGTCCCACGCTGCTTCCGGCACCTGTTGCGCAGGCAGTTAGTTTGGCGACTCGTTCTACTTGTCTGGCTATCCGTCTCGGCTCTGCAGCAGGCTCCTACGGTCTGGGTGCTGCGAGATTTACCACTCTCTCGAGCCTTGAATTGGCTCGAGGTTTGGTTGAGTCCGTCCTCAGCCGAGCTGGAAGAGAAACCCTTTCACGATCTCAAAGCGACCTAGCCAGCCTTGATGCCGAGTCGGTCATTGAACGGAGTCTCGAGAACCTTCATCACGCTATGACGCAAGTTGTATTTTGGACAACCGCTGGTTTCCACCTGACGAATACAACCATCTCTCTGGCATCTGAAGTATCTCAGTTACTCCTATCTTCTCTCGACCAACTTCTCGGTTCGACTGATTCCTCGCGAGCCATCGCAAGCATCATCACACTGATCCGCCGAGAGTTCCGCGACCCTGCCACGGGTGCCAAGGGCGAACCTGTTGGAGTCATTGACCTTACACTTGGCCTCTGTGCATTAGCATATCTACAGAGGTGGTGTTGGAAAGATCCGAGCGAAGAATCTCATCGCCAGGACTACGAGGAGATAATATGGGATGTCGTAGTCCTTAACGATGGCGAAAGGATCGATGTTCAAGGAGATGTCTCTATAAGTTCTCAATCCAGGTTCCCAAGAGGACCAAACGAAAACCATAGTGACAAGCGCTCAGAATTGCCACAAGGGCAGCTCGGTAACCTTGCTGACGATGAAGATGATGTTATTCGCCGGCTTAGGGACCAGATTACTGACACTCTACCTTCTGAAACAACCATATCTATCTCAAACTCGATCTCCACGACTCAGACTATCACTATCGATATTGATGGACCCCGACCCCGTTCCCTTCCCATCCTACCTGGGGCGGAGATTGTTGAAACCAAGGTGGCTCGATCTCCGCAAAGTGCCAGACATGGGAACAGATTCAACGACCAAGGGACCCCATCCTATCGAGTCATATACAAGCTTGAAAGATCTAAGACTGGAAAATCAATTTTTCAAAGCCACGATGATCCGCCCAAATCCCCTTCGATTACGTCTTCGGTCACCGAGAGGCCAATTAGAAAGATGCAAAACCAAGGGCCGTCCAGGTTACCTAAGAGAACTGTTCCGACGAGCCCTACAGCACCATCAAAAAACCGCACTACGGCTACAGAGGAATTGAACGGACGTCAATCTCGGATATCCGAACGAGTGGATACTCGACCAACAATCACGGCTGGCCAGGATAGAGTTGGCAAGAAGCCAAAGATGCCACAATCTTCTGCGCAGCCCGTCTCGCTTCCAACTCAACCAAAGTCAGAGCGAGAAGCAAATCAAAAAAGGCCCCGCGTTCCTCTCGACTTAACCTCATCTCGTGGAAAGCCTAGCTCGCCCAGAGATAATAGTACATTGGCACCCCGAAAAATGCTACCTAAGAGAAGGACAGATCCAGCTGGTGGGGGGAGAAATACTGAAAAAAAGGGAACTTTAAAGCAAGTTCTACGAGAAGGGAGCCAGTCTTTTACCAATATCTGGCATAAAGACTCGACACCAGGAGATACAAAACATATTTCCCGATGGAAGGAGTTGGGAAGCAGGAGCTCATTTCTATCGGCGAGCAATTCTGACTTGCCTGAGCCGCAAATCAAGCAGGGCGACGATTTGCGGTCTGCGACAACGACCAAGGAAAACGTCGAAAATCCGGAGTTGATACCACGGAGCTCTTCTCGGGCAAGCTATGTCTCAATTAGAGAGTATCGCCGTGACTCAATTGTTTCACAGACTGACACATACTCAATTCAATCTGCAATCAACTCGAGACCTACTTCGCCTACTTGGTCGCGAACCGATAGTGCTTCTGATTCGCCATGGTTTAAGACACACAACGAAAAAACCTCTGTTAGCTTGAGCCGTCCACTGTCGGGTATCGGGTATGGACATGACATGGCCAATGTTCCCGGTCTTTACGACTTGGCAACAAACGATTCACAGTCCTCCATAGTTCTGGCCTCTTACTACCAGAAGAGTGCCTATAACGCGACTGATGCGCTCAGTACACTCAGGAGAGACGGCGAGATCGACGGTATTTTCCCAAAGGCACATGTTCTCAGCAATATCACGAGGTATATGAGATTTTCATCCGCTGCATATGGATCAAACTTTCTCAAGTTCATGGGTATTTCAAAGGAGATGCCAATTCTTCGAGCATGGGATGATACTCACCATGATGTGAGGCATTTTGTTCACCACACAGAGTCGGACTCGAACAGCATTCTTCTGGCTTCATTTGTTGATCCTGAAGGCGGCACGGACTCCAGCGGGTCGACAGGAACCGGTGTTCCATTGGTACATTATATTTCGCTCGACCATGACGCAAAAACAGTTGTTCTTGCTTGTCGAGGAACTTTGGGGTTTGAAGACATTCTGGCTGACTTGACTTGTGACTACGATGTTCTTACTTGGCTAGGGCGAGATTACAAAGTGCACAAGGGCGTACATGCTTCTGCTTGCAGGCTCTTGTATGGTGGAGACGGCCGCGTCTTGCTTACCCTTCGAGAAGCGCTATTAGAATTTCCCGGTTATGGGCTGGTGCTCTGTGGTCACTCGCTGGGTGGTGCCGTAACTGCTTTGCTTGGCGTCATGTTATCAGAGCCAAACCCTGCAGGCACTGGATTTGTTACCGCATCCGAGCTTCATGCGGGATCAGTTGCGGTGGATGGCAATGGCGTCTGTTCAAGCCATCCTTGCCTGCCTCCAAAACGCCCAATCCATGTCTACGCCTATGGCCCACCTGGTACGATGTCGTCCTCGCTTCGTAAACGCACCAGAGGCCTTATTACAAGCATCGTACACGGTCATGACGTGGTCCCATATCTATCCCTGGGATCCCTTAGGGACTCTCAGGCCGTGGCTTTGGCCTTCAAAAATGACCAGGATCAAGCAAAGGTGGAGATACGCCAGAGGATCTGGCAAGCTCTCCAAAACGGGATAGCTGGCAAATTTCACCGCGGGTCACCTGTTGCAGTCAATGAAGAGAACACTCAATGGGGTGTTTCTTTGCTTCAGAAGCTGAGAAGTGGCATGACAAACCAAAAGCTGGCTCCACCTGGGGAGGTCTTCACAGTTGAGTCCCATCGAGTACTACGACGAGATGCATTTTTGCTTTCAGAAGAAGATCATATTGGGAAACCGGCACAAAGAATCGTCTTGAAGTACATCAAGAATGTGGAAGCCCGGTTTAAGGAAATGAGATTTGGGACAAGTATGCTGATGGACCACAGTCCTGCAAGATACGAAGAGGCTTTGGGAAAGCTTCATCTCGGAGTTAACGTTTAGTTTAGATATACAGTTCCCCGGCTCCTCAATTATGGTTTTGGGAATCGATTCAAAGATTCGAAAGTTGTTCCTGTACAATACAGAGCGACACACGCACACACAAAAATTTATGAGCGATGACAAATAAGAAGCAGTTTCAAATATTTACAGCGTGTTTCCTAATGTTTATCTAAATGAGGATTGATCTCCGCTTACATCTAGTCAGCATTCGTTGTGATTATGCTGCCATTTTCATCGTAGAAAATCTCTTTGGCCTTGACCGATCTCAAATGGTCCACGCCCTTACTCAATTCACAATCATGGTAGAACAAGTATGTTTTGCCCTGAAACTCGACAATGGAGTGGTGTGTTGTCCACCCGAGAACAGGTTCCAAGATGCGACCGCCGTATATGAAAGGGCCGAGGGGACTCTTACTAGTGGCGTAGCAGAGGAAATGCGTATCACCAGTTGAATACGAGAAGTAGTACGTGTCTCCTCTCTTATGTAGCCACGCTGCCTCAAAGAACCGGCGGTCGTGGTCGTCGCCAAGGATTGGCTTGCCAGTTTCCGGTGCAAGAATCGTGAGCTCTTGGACCTCGCCCTCAAACTGATGCATGTCTTCACTCAGTTTGGCAACTCGTGGCCCTTGAGCACTCACCCCGTCACCGCTCACCTCCTTAGCGCCCTGCCATGAGGCATCAAAATTCTCGTTGCCGTTTTGATAGCACTGTAACTGACCACCCCAGAGCCCGCCGAAATAGAGGTATGCCTGCCCGTCATCGTCGACAAAGCTGGCCGGGTCGATACTGTAGCTACCCTTGATGGGCTCTGGGTCTGGTGTGAACGGGCCTTCTGGTTTGTCACCAACTGCCACACCAATACGAAAGATACCCTCCTTGTCACGAGCTGGGAAGTATAGGAAATATTTGCCGTTCTTCTCAGCCGCATCAGGTGCCCAGAGTTGCTTAGAGACCCATGGAACATCCTCCATTTTCAGCACCACACCGTGGTCCGTGACCTCTCCCGGTGGGCTCAGGCTTTCAGTGCTGAATACGTGGTAGTCAGCCATGTCATATTGGTCCCCATTGTCGTTGAACTTGATGTCGGTCTCACGGTCATGTGAGGGATAGATGTAGACCTTGCCATTGAAGACGTGGGCAGATGGATCGGCAGTGAAGAGGTGAGTAATGAGGGGAGCCATGATTCGTTTCAATCTGCAAGTTGAAGCATATAATTGAACCTCAAGGGGGCTAAAACAAGAGTAGCATCTGGATTTAGACGGGTGTTCTAATTTATAGACGCGTGGGTTAAATATGGCCCCTCGTTGATCATTCTCTACCTGGATGCCATTTGATGTTCGGATTCTGTGAGCTCCACAGCCAACGTCCATTTTATCCAGAAATGCCCCGACGAATTTACCCGGTTACCCCAACTCGATCGGGATATGGCGCAGCTGCATAAAGTATTAGCATGATCAGATGCGCACCCGAAAGCATCCCTCAAAATCCTGAAATGGCTTCACATCGACGGGGTTCCGGCTGAGAGACCCGACGGGGTAAACGAATCGACAGGGGGAATGCCGGGAATTCACCCAGGTAGCACCCGATACGATATCTGCCAGTGCCATCCCATTTAATAATAGAAAGTTTTGAGGTATGACAAGCGCCCTTCCGCTTGTAGCACTAAACCCTTATACACGCTGGTCTCATGCGGTAAGACGTATATACCGCAGGCTGCTGCTTGCTACCGCCACAAGAGTCATAGCCTGAGAACAAAATTCAACAAATAATATATCATGTATTGTTATTGTTTGAAAAAGAAAAATTGATACCTTGCATGTGACCAGTGCGTAAATCACAGGCTCATCTACGCTTCCAAAATAGCCAATAGCAACTCAGCTTATACAAATAATGTCGAGTGAACCCCGATGATCAATAATATTATGGGAGAGAAGATTAAAAATCTTGTATTCCTGTTTCTCCTTCTAAGCTTTCAGGATCCTTGTTTGAATCAGAGGGTTGGTCATTCTGTACCCAACTGGGCTCTTCCTCATCAAACCAAGCATCCTGGGCATCCTGCCTTACCAAGGCATCGTATTCGTCGTTCTGATCAATTGTATCGTAGTAAAATTCCTCGTCTTTACCGCGAATGAACCTATCTTCGAGGAACGAGTGCCAAAGTTGTTGTCCATGCTCCTTGTCCGCTGCAGGTTGCTCCCAAGCGTCGTCAAGCCCGACGTCGACGCCATTTTTGCCATTAGCCTCCGCAGGGCCACTACCGTTGGATTCGCGCATATGAGCAAGCTTTGACTCTCCTCGTTGCAGCGCAGCCTCCAGTGTCCGTCCGTAACCCTTAGCCTTGCCTTCGGCCTCTCTTTCTGCTGCGGAATGAAAACGTTTTACAAGGCGCTCAAACAGTATGGGGTCTGGCAAGGGATGTTAAAAAAAATGTGCATACGAACAAGAGTCCTATTCAGAACAAATATGCGCACGCTACTCACCGGCTAACTCGTGTTCAATATTGTCAAAATATGATGGGTTTCGGGCAAGATATTCTCGGCGACGATTCTGCATTTGAATTTGAGCGATCTGGCCAGGGGATTTGGGTTCCCGCGGGGTTGGCCGCTCAAATCCTTTATTTGATACTTCAGCACCCTCGGACATGGCCAGACAGAAAATTATTGATGTAAATTCCTCTTTATTGCTAGAGACCAAGGTGTGGTTTACGGTTTTGATGTTTGTATGAATCACGGATAACTAAGGCAGCATTCTACCTTGGTAATCAACAGCGTAATCGAAAGGACGCACAGTGTGCGCGCACAGTGTGCTCAGTGCATCCAGTACAGTGATGTCTTCTATGTATCAATTCTCGCTCCCAGTAGCCTAGTCAATAAATTATTGTTTTACTCCCATCTTGCATAACCACAAAATAGGTGTTTTATCATCTCTGACCGTTGGAGAAGTGCACCCATCACACTCGACCTGGCCTAGACGTTATTAACTATTCCATGAGCAGTGTAGAGTAACTTGATGGTCAGTGCCACAGCCAGATTGCACTTTGAGACAGCCATGCCACATTAAAATGATGAGTGCAAGTTCTAGAACACATAATCTCCCTTTCATTATGGCAACATCGTTATTTGAGTCATGTTAACTTGTTGAGCCCCTTGGTGTCATCCTCACCTCATCATGCTAAAGGGGCAGCAAGAAGTGCACCGTGTGGGCGCATCCTTCAATTTATACTCCCAGGGGGAAGAATGCCGGGAGATGGGTTCATATTGGTGCATCCTATTTGAGGTTGTCTTCGCTCCCCTTTGACCCGGTAGTCTCGGCTCCCGTTTCACTATATTACCAGCAAGGTTTGTCAGGACGGGCCCAGAAGGTATAGGCAGTCAAAGTGACCGTACAGGCGGAGTGAGGGTGGAAACATGCCAGCAAGCATTAAAATGCCGGCTTATTGGTGGGCACGTGCAGGCCAACACCCATGGTTGATGGATTGGACGTGGAGTTGGCGTGGGGCTGGACGCGAAGACGCGGTGTATGCATAAAAGTACGAAGGCTCAAAATGGAGCAACAGAAGGAAATCCACAAGTCAAATAAAAGAGAAAATTTCTCCAGGGGAATATGAGCCATCATTGATTACAGAGCAAGCAATCGCGGAGACCTAGCCGATGCTTTGTGTATGGATATAATAGGGTGAGCGCAAGTGCGGCATTCCGGCTAACATTGACATGGGTAAATGCAGGCATTCCTAAGGAGCCAGCTAGTGTCTGGGAGGGCTCATTCACAGGCACAGAAGATGCGATTGGTGTCAACAAGGCGGAGGGCTGCAAAGAAGACAATGGAGAAACTAGATGTGAGATGTGACACGGGCGGGTGCAAACTCAAAAGATGCTGATATGTGCCCAAAGGAACGGGCTGGGCAAGCGGGGAAAACGTCTGACGGGCGTGTGCATCCTGGCTCCTGCTAGCGTAGAAGCGCAGTCGCTGAAGGCGTGCAACCGAGAAGTCGTGACAACAGAGAGAAGCCATATCAACCCGGTGAGTTGCGTACTTTTTTTCTGTTTGCTCCTTGGCGACTTGACGCGAAGCAAGCGAATGAGCCTGGGTCACCCCTGCGAGTACAACGCTTGATGGTGGGTGGATGGTGGGATGGGACGCGATGAGCTGTGCATTCACTGGGAAGCGGCCGGGATGCAAGTCAAGGCTCTGTGCTTTAGTTTTAAAATTGCTTACAAGAACCAAGCAGCAGCACCCATTGATTATCACGTCGATGACAGCCTTGAACCATTTGGCATTGACGGCGTATCCGTAGCCCAAATGGTTTCCGCTCGCTCCGGTCTGCCTCTGTGTAATCTGGTTCTGTTATCAGCATTTCTGTCGGCTCCGCAGAGGCAGCGCCAGCTCCTCTCTTCTTCATCCCAAGCCGTTGGGTTTCGTTCGTCCGTTGTACGTGTACGGCCCCGGCCCCATCACCCGCCGAGGGAGCGAGGCCTCAGACGCCGCCTCTGATTCACTGTCGAGCATCGCTGCAAGCCAACTCGCATACCTTTAGGTCGCCATTGCTCCCGCCCAGCCCCAGACAACCCCTCACATGGCCGCTCTCTTTCTTCTCTCTCCATCATATCATCTTTTCATCCTTCTCACCGTTCGGCGCGTGCTGACCTCGCAGCCCATGTCATTCTAATGGTTACCCACGACATTGCCTCCCGGCTGAGGAGGAAATTCTCCAGGCGGCGGCATTCCATGACGGCATCTATAGCGTCATCAATCCGGAGTGTTGGCGAAATATCATCTCTGGGGAGCAGTCGCCATCGTGGCCGGAGCCAGAGCAATGAGGACCAAGACCACCACGATCCGGCGTCTCGCCGAGCCGCCAGCCAGAATGGTATTACTCCAGGAACTTCAAGCCTTGACAGCAGTCAACAGGACCACACCGAAGACCAGCAACAACGCGACCGCTATATGGCCGCTAAGTCGCTGATCCCAGCTCACTCTTCGGAATCAGAAGCAAAACCGGCAACAACACCTGTTTCATCCAGCTCCTCCACGTCCACAGGCGCGGTCCCACCTGCCATTACCAGTTGTACAGCGCCTGACACAGCGCCTGATGACCCAAACAACCCGCTAAAGCCGCCATGCTCCCGGCAGAGCCGCCGCGGCTTGGCCCCTAATGACCAGCCGGGCAACGATCTGCAACGTTCCTGGCCAGCTCCGCTGCAGCCTCAACCACACTTCCAATCTCATTCTCAACCCAACTCTCGCCCTTCACCACCCCACACGCCCGAGCTGTCGCCCGCCTCCACGCCGAAGCGACCGCGGCTGCGTCCCTCCAACCCAAACCTTGATCGCATTCACGAGGACAGCTCAGCTGAACATTCCTTGTCCCCAGTCCCTCACTTGGATGCTGACGCTGATGCCGAAGCTGAGGTTGACACCCGCCGCCATGACACTGTGAATTCTACCCACGAACCCTCCACCCCATCCGCCGCCATCACGACGACAACGGCGACTGTTACAGTCACTCGGTCTCCTAGTTATCCCCCGACTGGAACCCTCTCACCCTCATCATCGCCTTCGTCTCGACCGCCTGGTCCACCTCGCCGTCAAAGCCTTCTCCCCAATCGCCAATCGACCTTGATCAAGGCCTTGCTGCATAGCTCACCTGCGAATGACCTGGGCGCTGAGCCTTCGCCGCTACTCCCTATCGACGCCAACATGGTAACCCGTAAGATCTGGGTCAAGCGCCCTCACGCGTCTCCCACCCTCGTTACTATCAACGAAGACGACCTCGTTGACGACGTCCGCGATCTAATCCTCCGAAAGTATGCCAACTCTCTTGGTCGCACATTCGATTCACCCGACCTCAATATCCGGATTGTTCCTCGCGACCAACACAAGGAACGCATGCTAGGCCCTGAGGAACCCATGGGGCGTACCTTGGATGCCTACTTCCCTGGTGGCCAAACTGTGGAGGAGGCCCTCATCATCGACATACCCCGTCGCGCTGCGAAAGCCTCTCCTCGTATCTCTGGACATGCTGGCACTGGCCACTATGATGAGGGACGACCATCGGAAACTGGAGAGGGTTATTTTCCTCCCGTTGGTTCTGTCTCCTCCCCTCATCTCCCGCCCGCGGTTCCCGCGCAGCCCACCTCACATGCTCCGCATTCAATCGCCATTATCGGTACTGGTCAAGTTCCCCCTATCCCCTCACCTGGAGGCAACAGATCTTCGCGCTCCTACCGTGAACGCCCCGAACGTCCCAGACTCGGCCGAACACATACCTCTTCGCCCACGATTCTAGCTAATGGCACGTCTAACCCTGCACCCAACCACAACACGCAGCACTTCAACACCCGACAACCGCACAATCGTACCCTCTCGAATTCCTCAGAGGTATCCGGTATGCCTCCTCCATCTGCCGCACCGGCTACTCTCCCAACCCCGCCCGCTCCTGAGCCTTCCCAGACCCGGGTTTCAACGCCTCCCCCCGCCAGAATGTCATCACCTCGGCCCGCCGCCAACCGTGCAAAGAAAGGGAAGAAAAACCCAGAGCACCCGGCCCTTCCGCCAGGTATGCTGAACGGCGGTGTTCCCCCAATCAATGTTCTCATTGTCGAGGATAATCCCATTAACCTGAAGCTCTTGGAGGCCTTCGTAAAGAGATTGAAGGTGCGATGGCAGACTGCTATGAATGGACGAGACGCTGTTAAGAAGTGGAGGTCTGGTGGGTTCCATCTTGTTTTAATGGATATCCAACTGCCAGTCATGAACGGTCTGGAGGCCACAAGAGAAATCCGCCGGCTAGAAAGAGTCAACTCGATCGGCGTATTTTCGTCTGCCCCAGACAGCAGTCTGCCTGACGACGATGACGAGGATCCCGACGAGCTTAAAGATCAGGATCGCCTTGAAAATCCATCCTTATTCAAAAGCCCAGTGATTATCGTTGCGTTGACGGCGAGTTCTCTGCAAAGCGACAGGCACGAGGCTCTGGCTGCCGGCTGCAACGACTTTTTGACCAAGGTACGTCATTATCCATTGCATTCTGCACCGTTGTCGCCAGAGATTAACTAAATACTTAGCCTGTTAACTTCGTGTGGCTTGAGAGAAAGGTCATGGAATGGGGCTGCATGCAGGCTCTCATCGATTTTGATGGTTGGCGAAAGTGGAAAGTGATATCGCAGGAAGCTGAAGAAGAAGAAGCCGCAAGGAAGGCGGCGGCGGCAGCAGCCAAAGTCAAAGCAAAGAAGAACAAACAACAAGCATTGTCAAGTACATCATGATGGTTTTTTTTTTTTTTTGGTCCACCATGGTTATCAAGGGCCCAAGGGGTTCCTTAATTCATGAGTACAGCCAGGACGGTTGCTATATATTACAGGGTCCGGGGGCGCAGGTTCTTGACGAGGTGTTGGTTTCAGGCGGCCCTTCCATTCTTATTGTTGGCGTCAGGAGGGACGGTGTGCTTTGCCGGCACAGCTTGTCTGTTGGTGGCTGAGTGAACCAGTCCAGATTATATGGCCCAAATGGGCTATCCCATCTACATTTGTAATGAGGTTTAGGATTTACGTCTGATGTGATTTAAACACAGCTGAAACAGAGTGTGATAGCTAGGATAACGAAGGATGATGGGTGGGTTGGGTGCAGAATAATACCAATTTGCGGGCTGTTGTCTCCAATTATATTTCAATTTTGCTCACGAATTAACGAATACCGATATTTTTTCATGTCTATTCTGATTGAGTTGGCGGACAAGAGAGCTCTGTTTTTACTGCAAGTTGCTGTTGGTAATCCAGGTCCTGAAAGTGGGCTGGTGTAAGTGGGGCGTCGGCCGTGTTTGGATGCCCGGAGCATCGGTATTTAAATCTTCCGGGCAGGTTGAAGAAATTGCTACAGCTTAAAACTACTGAACACCATCCCGCCTCCAATCGTCGACTTCACATTGCGACCAAATTCCAATTGGGTCAAGCCAATTCGATTCGGTTGGCCCCAATTCGCATGTAATGCAGCACTGTGTTCAACTGGAGCTGCAATAACCATGCCCCCTCGAATTCGCGCACCGGCGGTAACGCTGGCTGGCCTCAATGAGGCCACCAGCTCACTTTCGAGAACTGCCCCGTTTGCCCGAAGCTTCTCGGCTACACCATGCTGTGAGAAGATGAGCAGGGCCCGCCAGCGCATGTACGAGTGGCTCAAGTCCAACACTGGCTCCGGTTTGGCTGAGGCGCCTTCGTCCCCTAATTACCTCGGTCCTTTCCAAGATCAGCCGTTTCCGCTTAACCCACTATTCCGAAGTCAACCTGTCCTAGATGACAAGACGCGAGACCTCATCTGGGAAAAGATCACAGTCCGGGGAGAGGCTTTGAAGGCTGTTTCAGCTGAGATGGGCGTGGACCTGAGAAGGGTCGCAGCCGTCGTCCGGTTGAAAGAGCTGGAGAAGCAATGGGTCACAGATGTGAGTATCATCCTTTACTATTGCATGACGCCCAACATTATCGCTATGATGAGACTATTTAAATTTTTCGATTAGTCTTGAAGACAATACCCCATGGTTATATCTTTTTATAAATCTGATAGCACATATCTCTTACGCTCAAACCTTACTATTTATTTCCGAAGCGCGAGAGCTGACAGTTTAACAGGGAAAGAAGCTAGCGACCCCTTACGCCAAGGCTGTCATGAAGATGTTGCCCAAAACTTCCTTCCGTGAGGGTGAGCAGAATGAGCCTCATGAGCCTGTGAACGAGGTGTACGTTCACAACATGACTATGCAACAATTATTCGTCCCCGTATCCGAGTCCAGACACTTTACACGACAAGATGCTGCCGAAGCATTCCATGAAAAAGTCCTCTCAGCCGATGCTCGATCACCTCAACCCCAACTCATCCAAATGGAGCGAGATATTCTCGAGGGCAAGAGTCGACAGGAGAGTTTAGAAAGCTTCAAGCAAGCTACTCAGGAGGAGGAAGACACTATGGCAACAAAACAAGCCAAGAGGGAGAGAAAAGCATTCTTCACAAAATGGGTCAAGTCAACGGGCCGATATCAATTCCGATTCCAAGATATCAGTGTCGAAGATGTCGGTCGGGATGGCCGTTCCAGGCGGGGAACAGGTTGGCGTTACGGTGCGCCGCTGCAGGATCGCAAGCGTGGAATGGTCAAGATTCCCACTTCGGTTCCTTGAAATGTATTATTATTATGTATGTCATGTCTCCCAGGGTGGGAGTTTGGGGCAGAGCTAGTCGCTTTGCCCAATCGGCGGCGCAACTGTACAATAACAATACCAAATTCATGTACTTATGTAACGACGTACGAATCTATATGTGTGCCAATCTATATATGCCAATCATCGTTCACATGCTCTACTTTGATTTAGTCATCTTTGTTTGCAACAATCAAGTTGCTTCGAAGCTGGTCGATGGTTTCTTGAGATATACCGCACTGCGTAATAACATACTGCTCCACTGAACCGTGTTGGCGACGCAATTCCTTCATTGCTGCCAGCATACTCTCGGGTCTATTCCGCTGTTAAGGGCATTGCGTGGAGGGGGGCACGGGGTATATAATCCGGACTCACTTAGCACCAAGTAATCGGTTTGCGCCTTCGAGGTTGTCCTTCAGAGATTCATGTTTCATGAGGCTGGCCAAGATTTCATCCTTCTTGTCAGCCAGTCCAACCTCAGTCAGACTATATTCTTGGGCAATGGTCTCGTCGTCTACTCCGCACAAGGCCAAGATGACGGCGCAGACGACGCCAGTTCGGTCCTTGCCCGCCGTACAATGCACAAGGACTGGGGTCGGGTCTGCCAACGCCAAGTGCGAGAGGACAGTGGCCAAGGGCCCGGTGCCCGATTCCCAGATGGTCCGGTAAGTGTCAACGAATCCTTCCGTCCCTTCACTGGAGTACCGCATGAACCTCAGGGCGATAGCCTCTGGGCCGTAGTCCTCGTCGCGGAAAACGGGGACGAAAACCCGCTCGGCGCCGGGCCACTGGCGGATCCCGACGGAGTGGCGCTGGATTTCAACAGTGGAGCGCAGGTCATAGACGTGGGAGATCCGGAGGTCCTGGAGCGTAGCGATACCAGCGTCGGTAACCCGCGAGGGCTCGGCGGCTCGGAAGACCAAACCGGGCTTGACGGTGTGGCCGGGCCGGGAGGTGATCGGGGTGCCTCCGATATCTCTGAAGTTGGAGATGCCGGGAACGGAGATGAATGGGGGGCCGAGGTTCGCCATGGCTAGTAGATTATGGTTGATGTTTAGAATACAGCTATATCCCTCACGGCGTGCACTAAAAGATGGTCGCAGGTGGAGGCGTAATCCTTCGTCTTGGGCTTCTCACATCTGCTCATCTTGGGGCGAGAGTGGGGACATGCCCATGCCTCGGTAGAGGTGCGGCACAGGTCAGTGATGATTAATTTGTATAGATAGCCATTGAAATGCCGGACCGAAGTGTTTCGGAGCAAGGATGTGGCGGAGGATTCAGCGAGGCCGAGTTTAAACTAGCAGTGACGCAACTTAACTACTAGTGAAGCTGTTCCGTTCGATACTCTCGGCGCTGGCGTGGCGCTCGGCGCAGATTTGAGAGAAATGGCGATGCCTCCAGTCATGGCACCAATTGCGAAACAATGCAAGGCAAAGTGAGACCCGCGATTTGGGGAAATCGAAAAATAAATTCATTCAATTCTATGAGTCCAAACATGGTGTGCAGCTATCTACCCACAAACAAAAAGTACTGTTTCTAATAAGTCTAGGTGCTATGCTTCAAAAGTATACGAACGAACCCCACTGTTTTATTTTCCCTAGTAACAGCACAGCCAACCGTAACCGGTGTCAAAACAAGAGAGAGAGAGAGGGAGAAATAAATGCAAATCCAAGAAAAAAGAGGGATTGGGTCGCAATGGGTCAAGCCAGCATCACCTTATGTTTCGGTCGGGGAAGAAGGATGAAAGCCGGGGTAGAATGAAGTGTTATGCCGGTAATTCGCTAGTTTGCCGAGTACTGGCAGCAGTTGCAACGGTGATGTGCACAAACATAATTTTGGCAGCCTGAGTTGAGAGCGATTGAGAACCATCCTTCGCCACAGTTGCACTAGACTTGGTCAATTATATTCTGTGGCATAAGCACGGGATATTCCAGACTTACACATCTCCAGAACTGAGCTGTATGTGCATTGGCAAGCTTGGGGCTGTATCGGCTCGAGCTCTTTCTATATCAAGATCAGCTAGGTCAGGCCCAAATTTGCTTCATTAACGTACGAATAACTTCCAGCCATGTCGTCAAGAATTCAGTCCAAAAATGGAATACTCTGCGGGTAGTAGTGAAAATGCACGTCTACTTAGAACAATTCACAATGTATGCATATGAACACTCAAAGAGAAAGTAGCATAGCTAGCATATTTGTACCATTCAAACGTTTGGTATGCGAACTAATCCCATGTCGCCTTGGAGAGCCTTATTGGCAGTGCATGAGCCCCGAGGCAGTTCCTGGGGCTCTTGTCCATTGAAGTTACAGCGACGTTGATACAGCACAGATAGAGAAACCAGGCAAATCGCCCAAGGTGCCAGGGCGAAGCAAGGTGAACGGGGCGGAAGAAGCGTCTTCAACCCAGAAATATCGCCTAGGCATTTTTTCGAGACGGAAAATACAGGCACATCCTTGCGACTGTGTTGAACAGGTGCGACAATTTGGGAGTTGAGGACAGGCTAAAACAGCACAAGCGAGGCGCAAATCATTAGGGCGCAAGGCGACCAGGTTAGTTGAACAGTTGCCTGAGGTGGACTGGTAAGCCCGTTGTTGGCACCGGTCCAATCTGGGAGGGCCCCCATCCAGGCCCGCTCGCGGTGGGAATAGGCAAACATAATAACTAAGTAAAAATTACAGAAAAAGGCTTCTAAGTTCTTACATGGACTGGTGAGTCAAGGCTCAGCCTCAACAGCTCTGCGCCATGCGTGTTCAAGCTTATGTCTGAACCCACCGCCTAGCAATTGAAGCCTGACGAGAAACTGCGAGGCTTCACGTGCGCGCATGGGGGTCAAATCAGGTGTCCCCAAAAGCCAAGGTGGGACAGACTAACCGACTAGTCAACGACGTCATTGAATGTGAAACCTCCGTGGTATTTGGTTCAGGTGTCGCGCTGGCTCTCTTTAACAAATTTCTAGTTAGAGAGGAATATTAAAGCACGGGATTTGTTTAGGTAAGTAGATCCTTCTTTTTTACAGTTTAGGGCAGTCGATCCATCTTGCATCGTTCCTTACGCCAGTGCCTTGTCTTATGAGGATCACCATTGACATCAACCACTGGTCGGTCAAGTGTCTCTTCTGACATCATCACATCCTAAGAATCCCCTACATACCCTCAATCAGCCTCGCAGCCGAACAGCCTCCCTCCCTTTTTGGCTTTTTGGTGTCACTTGTCCCTGAACCCCTACTCTCCAATCGAAATTGCAAAAACAAAATACATCTCTTGCGCCCGCTAATACATTCTCGTGCACCGTACAGCCTTCACCTCACCGCCAGTCGCTGTTGCGACCCTACATCCCACGTACTCAACATCAGTATCTGACTTGCCGAGGCGAATTAACTTCGATATGGGTTTCGTCAGCGTTACTGTCAGCTACATGCTGTTTTCTGCCCTACACCTATGCTGCTTTGCCCTGGCCCTCGCCGTCTGTGGTCTATACGGCGTCGACTTGCACCGAGCCCATCAGCATGACAAATACGCCGATTCGAAATGGGTGAGTCTCCCGCACTTTTAATGCTGGAGCCCGATATTCTAGGGAATGTCTAACCGGATGCATATTAGGTGTACGCTGAAGTGGTAGGAGGCATCTCGGCCGTCACTTGCATTGCCTACTTTATTCCCTTTGTCTTGCGCATCGCAGGTGTTGCGGCCCCCGTCTGGAACTTGATTCTTTTTATCCTTTGGATTGCCCTATTTGGAGTCTTCGGAAAGGTATACATTCCCTGCCTTTGTCGCGCAACACCCCCCCTCCCCTCCCCGGCCAGTGTCGAGCTAGAAGCAGCTGACACGCCACGACACACAGATGTACATTGGCGAAGATGATGAGGGTGTTGGCGATATTCGACGCATGAAACATGCCGTCTGGGTAGACCTCACCAGTGCTCTTCTTTGGTTAATCGCTGCTTGTGCCGCGTTTGGATATTGGTGGAAGCACCGCGACACCAGAAGCCGCTTCACTGGCCGGGCACATGTCTAGGGGACAAGCATGATGTCAACATGGTAAATCGACGATTCCTCCTCCTTGAACATATCGACAGTAAACGATACGCACAAATTCCGTTCATGGTGGAGTCTGCAAGCCCGACTACCCAGGCCGATACACGATACCCAATCTATCTTCTGCAAAGCACATCGAAGAAGACGACATAAGATGATATAGCTATAGAGCAAAGGAAGGGTTGAAAAACTCGCCGGATGCACAACTCTTCCTTCTCCACCTCCTCCTGCCAGTCTCTGTCGTGTGTCAACTGTGGCCGGACACCAGCTCCTTTCAAGAGAACAAATCACCTGTCAATACACCGTAATACTACATAATTTAATTGCATAATCTTGTCCTCCCTAGGCGACTCGGTCTGTTGCCTTAGAAGTGCAAGAATACTGATGACCGGATGAAACGGTAGCATCGCGGGTGTTCTTCATCCCATATACTTCTAAGTAACAATTGGATTTAAGAAAGATCACTATTTCCCCTGGAGAGAGAACGAGGTAACCCCAGCCCTGTCATTGGGCCGCAGCTTCACTGGTGGGGGATTCCTTTCAATAGGCGTTCGTCAGAACAAGACGATGGTGGCGGGAATGAGACGTCCTATCCAACGGTCATTCTAAACATGAAGGGCAAAGTACATAAGGGCTAAATCAGGGTCCATCCACACGTCGCCAGTGACGGCAAATAATGATGACGGGATAATGATACGTCTCGTTGGGTGGGTATTCAGGAAAGCACAGGACACTTCGGGAGCGCCCATGTGGGGCAGCGGGCCTGAGACTATGACGTCGTTGAACGCCGAAAGCCGTACTGGGACCCATCGACACCAACAAAGGATCTAATTAATTTTTTTCCTCATCGCCATGCCCACCTTTCATTCCGAATGAAAACAAAATTCAAAGGTCGCGCTAGGGTTTTATGCACTCATTCAGGTCTTAGGGCTCGCAAGTCGACCGATATCCGTCGGAATTTATGGGGCGCAAAGCAGGGTGGAGATGTGTACCTCCACGAGGACTACCTGGATAAAGGTCCCCTCGGGGTCGATCATTGATGCATCCTGTCGTCGATGGACATCGGCTAGAAAAGTTGACGAGTGCGAATACCCCAAGAGAAGTGAGTTTTTCAGTTGTGCAAATAAAACCCTCAGTCTGGGCAATGTGAAGACGGGATAGGTAGAAGAGTTCTGTATGCGCAATCGTGTCCGGCAACGATCCTCGCCTTATCTCTGCCAGCGAAACCTCCCAGACTGGCGATCGACGGGACACATCTAGCATCCATGAACCCTGGTATTTCCTGGCACCAGAGAAGAGAGGGGAAACGAAAAAAAAAAAAAAAAAAGTCGATCTTGCTGCCCAGCGATGTCGCTGCAACCATTGTTTGCCTTCGTCGGTGACACTAGGCATTCTGGGGGGGCAATGGCAAGACTCTTCCATCCAACAGCCCGCCACCCCAGCTGTGCTGCCAAGTTTTTAGCAATCCACTTCTGGAGCTCTCCACGGAGCCGCGTTCCGACTCCGTTCACTTCCCAGCGTCATATGAGTCGGCAGGACTGAGAAAGGTCGAGAGGCTAACGAGCAATGGAAAGAGAGGACGAAGAGAGCTGGATCTCCGAGGACAAAGATTTCCCGGACTTGGCTGGATCAACGTGGTTCGTCACAGGATCAAAGGGGAACCCGTTTTCCCATCTCCGTTGGCGGGGAGTACATCAAACTCCTGGGTCAACCTAACATGCAAACCCTCATGGTTAGGGGGAGGATGACAGAGCAATCAAAACAAACTCAGGAACTAAAGTCTAACGCCCGCGTCACAGCATGATTATGTAGGTGGCTCCTGTACTGCAGTATGCACTTTGAATTTGAACGGGTGCAAAGGTGACGAGGCTGGTTGTCGCCCCACAAGACGAAGTGAAGTGATGCGCCAACATGGATGGCTTTCGCATGTATTCCCCCCCCCCACGAAATGAGCAAAATGGACTGGTCGGTCAGGGGCTCCATAACGCGAGCTTGTGGCAGGAGCTCCAGATCCTGTCACAGCAGATGATTGCCAAGCCATAGGCGTGGATTACGGAGGGTCAACGGTGCTGAGAAGAGACCAGTCCAGCGGGACCCCTGTCCAGTCTCCTTGGGATGGATCCACACCTACTCGACCAAAAAGAGCCCTTCATGTCCAAACCCTGACCCAAGTGATTAGGTTATCCCAGTCCGGAGGGCACAAGAGAGGTACGTAGCAAGATTGACATGGAAAAAACAGCGGTAGTGGCAGTGCCAGGGCAGACGCGGACGGTAATACCTTAGGTTGTCACCGAAACTTCATCGGGTCGGATCATCTCTGACCCCCTCCCTCAACCCTCTCAGGTCAACACTCCTTCACTCTTACCTTTGAACTTCAAGGCCAGGCATTTGAACATATTTTCTTTCTCAAATAAGAACGGCATCTGTCCCCTGTCCTTTCCTTGGTCCTTTAGATTATTCGTTGTGCTGTCTTGTCCTGGACTGATAGTTGCGCAATTCCCATTCCTTACCTCGAACGCTGGCACGGTCTGCGACCATCCCGCGCGCCCGTCGACGATCCGCCACGAACGGTTCCAAACCGTCAAGAAGGCCTCACCAACCAAGTCCATCGGCTCAGTTTGGCGTAAATCCGGTCACAGCGTCATAAATCGCCCATCTGCTCCTGGCGGTGTACCCAGCATCCTTACACCCGATGCAGCGGTGTTTGCGCCTGGTATTACAAAGGCGATCTGCTACGCAACCTCACCCGCTCCGAGAAACTACCACCATTGACGATTCCGCCAATATCGAAAACATGGCCAGCTTTGCCAGGTCTCTAAAATCACCTTACCTCTCCCCCCGGTTAAGACCTTCCATGCCTAGTCGAACCCTGTCGAGTTCTTCTGATGTGTCGCTCCCGTCAAACAGTCCCTTGTCTGAGGATTTTGCAGACCTCAGTACATCAGGTCGCAACACCCCAACATTTCCCAGCAATCGCAATCTTCGGAAAGATAGTGGTCAAGATGCCGATGGCGTCAGCTTTCGAGGTGAGTGCTTACAACATTCCATTGTCGCTTGATACTTTCCAATATTGCATTCCCAAGACTTCACCCACCCCTTCACATCAATCATGCTTGCGCCATTCCGTCTAAGCCTACGCGATAATTCTGGAACCAGCCATCCTGCATCCAAACATGGAGGGGGGAAACATGGTCAGAAAGTCATCCTGGACGTGGGAAAAAACCAACAGGCAGACTGCCGCGCACTACCAAATTGGATTCTTCAATATCTCCATTATTTTAACGCCACAAACACATCACTGAATGAGAGAACTACGTCCTGCCCCTGCGCACCAAGTCGAGAGGGGGGTACCCCAGTTAGAAGCCGCCACCACGGACCACGATGACATGCCGCGAGGGCATCCTTCCCACAGCCAATAACACGTCAACTGGCGCATGCCGCGGGTGCACATGGCCCCTTCCAGGCCCCTCTGTCTTTGTCTAGCGGCTCCTCCCTACTAGATTTTGTCACATCTTCATTTGCCCTAGTCATTCATTATCCCATGTCCCCGTCTCACGGCCCGCCTGTCTATGAACTGTCCGATGACCTGGTCCGGGCAAGAAGAAGCTACCCCACACCACTTCCAGCCATCGCGGGGTAGCGGCCCCATCCTACCGGGCCGGCCGTTTAGTGACGCCCGCCAAGTGCGCTCAAGGGCTCCTTCGTGTCCACCCTTTGACTTATAAGTCTCATTTTCCCCTTCAAAAATCCCATCACCCCCTGCTCATTGTGGAAAACCCGTCTCTTTAGTCTTCCCTTTGATGTTCGGGACAATCAATCACTCACATATACCTCTTCTTTAATAGATGAATATGGGAATGCTGCGTCGCCATCTCGTCCAAGCACACCTCGCACCCACGGTAGTCGAAGCCGCCCCATAGCCATTGAACTCCCCAACATAAAACGGTTTACCACCACTCCCGCTCGTATTACTCCTGAGCCTCTATCGGCACGAGGAGATCTTCCTGGGTAAGTCCTGCCTGTTTGTCACTCTAGCTACCTTGACTGAGCGGTTCACTGCAGGGGCTATTTTCCACTTCACGAAGACCCAAACTCTCGTGTACACCGTCCTCATCCCTTCCAATCGCATCACGAAAGCAAAATGGCACGTCATCCGTCAACGACTCTTGCTGCCGACCCTCGGCCGTCATCTCTCGACCGCGAAACCTCGAATCCACCTCCAGCCCTATCTATCACACATTCAAACACGCCCGTCACCTCATATATCCCTGCAGGTTTCCACGACAATCCACTACCGATGGGCAAATATTACCCTTCCAACTATGAACAACGAAACGGCAGTCAGTCCTCCCTGAGGCCATCTTTAGCCGGCTCTCTGTCCTCAAGCTTCCAATCCGACTCCCAGACAACACCCCGATCACCCGATATACCCCAAATATCAACTCCCGAATCTGACGTTCAGCGCCGACTACAGCAGTACCAACGCGACATGGTAGCCCAAGCAAGCATGGCGGCCAACGAGCTTCTAGGGAGCCCGCATGGTTCTTCGACAAGTCTCAGGAGCAGTGTCTCCTTGAGCAGCATCCGAATCAGGGAAAGCAAATTCCGGCCTCCTGCCCCACTCAAGCCCATTTCTCCCAGACTGCTTCCCCTAGGCAGCCCGGGGCCAGTTACCCCAATGAGCCTCGAATCCTCAGCAGGTTACATGGCTCTGGGTAGGCCAGATAGCCTTAGGAGGGATCAGGTTACTTCCCCCAGCGGCTTGTAATCAGTCCCTGTAGTATGGTAAATAGGCTGCGAGCACTGCAGGTGGCGTGTGAATAGATTTCTAGAGCAGTCGATTACCAGGCTGCAGCGTTAAAGTTTGTCATGTAATTTTGGCCCTCATACTTGGTGTTGGTTGCATTTAGTCTCCTGGTCATATGACTGTTTCGGAGGAGATATCGGAAAGACGGTGCAAATTTCTTCTTTCTTTCAATAGCATAACACGAACATGAATGTTTGAGGCTCGGTAGATACCCTTAGAGATCGTCACAATAATTCATGGAAACATTCTTGATCTACCCTACTTCTCTCTGCCACGCCCAATGGGTCCGGAACGAAAAAGACTCCCAAAAACTGTAGCCCACACATGCGCCAATGAGGTTCGTATCGAATCAATTACGCAATTGGTTTGCAATAATTAGCCGGGAAGCTTCCCTGGCAACCTCCAACTTCGCCTTGCCACCAGTCTTGATCGGTGCCTGTCTTTTGGATGACCCTTATCCTATCACCAGCCCGAAAGGACAGGTCGCCTTCCCCCTCACCGTTAAAGTCATACTGGGCTTCCACAAACTCTGCCAGCCTCTTGGGCTTGGGGCCTGGTGGCGGAGGTGGTGGCTTTTTCTTTGCAATCGCAGCAGCGTGTCCGAAGTAGTCACCCTGTTGGGATGTAAAAGACTGCGTACTGCGTTGTCCTCGCAAAACTGTGGCCGTGGTAAAATCTGTAGGTACTCCAGCAGTGCTTGGAGTAGTTGCTTGGGATGGAATCCTTGGTGAGGGGGAGGCATAGCTGCTTGTTTCTGGGGTTCTTGCGGGAGAAGAATGAGTCTGGGACGACGCTGAGGAGATTCGAGATAGTGGAGCTGTGAGGCGCTGCGAAGATGTGACTCGTTTCATGGCAGGTCGATCCGTCTCTGTTCTTCTGTT
The DNA here is from genome assembly GCA_020623665.1 of Calonectria multiphialidica. Lineage (NCBI taxonomy): Eukaryota > Fungi > Ascomycota > Sordariomycetes > Hypocreales > Nectriaceae > Calonectria > Calonectria multiphialidica. Next base: position 102,666 of record JAHVYC010000150.1, read on the forward strand.
GAGACCTGCAGACTTACGAACGAGAGCAAACGATTCCACTTCCGAAACAACTGGCTGAAAAGCCTGTTCCCATTCGGTAACGACAACATCCATACCAGGGGCTGGCGAGGGAAAATCATTTTCCTGGCAGTATTCATGCATGATGGTGTAACATAAGCCCAGGAGCCGGTTTTGGATCAGAACAATGCTAGCGAGCAGGGATGGGATGATACTAGAAACAGCTTGCACAAGCGGGGGCAGAGTTTCTCGTAGATGAGAATCCGCTATCTCGAAGGCCTGCAATTGAACTATAAGTATGGGTCCCGGGTTCAAAAGATGGTGATTTTTGATGGCAGCAGCATTCGCGCGCGACTACTAACCTCTGAATAAACTGACAGGTCATACCTGGCCTTTTCAAGTGCTGCTTCCTCTTTGGCAGACTTGCCACCTTTCATCTGTAACTTTGTGACCTTGGATTGGGCATTCTCGAAATCAACCCTCGTCTTGTCCCTCTTTTTAATGGTCTTTTTGATGGGTTGTATGGATTCTTTTACATCAGTTGCAGGACGCAGCAGTATTATCTCAATGGCGGCAATCTCGTCTCTCATCTCATCACTAAGACCTGAGCAAACCTGTTCGAAATTCGACGCACGATCCAGTTGGTGGCGAGGTGTCACAACCGGGATATTACGTCGCTCCTCTGTCTCGTCCACATCTGCGACCATTGGAGCATAGAGTTCGTGCAACGTTTTGGAGATGCCATGCTGGTATAGAGCCATATCATTCCAAGCAATTTGGAGATGCTTAGTATCTTCAATAATCTAGCATGAAATCCCCGTCGTGAGCAGAGATATTGATGAATTGACAAAGCGCCATTACCTTTGTGATTACTCTATCGACATCTTCATATTCTTGTACCAGAATGGCAGCATCATGCTTGTCGGTGGGCGTTCGTTTTCTCAGATTTCCCAGTTTATTCTGGACCGACTGCACTGAGCCTGATGTCTTGTTTCGCCACGTATCGAGCATGGTTGAACAGCTGCAGGGGTGGAGACCAGGTCAATAATGGCTGCTTTAAGGCAGCACGTCTTTGGCGTCGGGAGAAGGCTGCTTGGGCTACAAAAATGAGGAGAAGCGACCGGGTGTTGCAAGAGTGAATGATCAAGGTGACGCACTGCGTGGTGAGATTGTCTGAAATGGTTGAAGTGTGGCGCATCCATCTCCAGGGACAGACAAGCGAGATGGTGGTCCAAGTTATCCCCTGAGGCTTCACTACGTATTACGCTACCACTGACACCAGGCGTGGAAAGGGGAAAGTGCTCCGATCCATCGTAGTTGGGGTTGTTGGGGCTAGACCAGGGGAGTGCTCACCAATGTTTTGCCTTACACGCGCAGTTCCCGATCCGTTAATATTGCCTGTGGCGAGCAGGTGGGTTGTGGCTAAACCATTCGAGAGGGATGGCCCACGTTTGGAGCCAATTAGTAACCGACTGGTGACCAGGTGGTGGAGGTTACCTCCAGACAAAGTAGAGGTACATCGGATACATGCATATGCATGACACGAGGGTTTTGTGTGGCTGAGGTGAGTGGGTACAATATGTAAGCGATATTTTTAGTATATAATGATAGAACACATAACGAAATACATATAAAAAGCAACTCGATTGAAAAAAGCTATACTCAATTTTTCTGAAAAAAATGACCAAATATAATGAACAAATAAATCATCAAATACCATTCTAAATTCGGCTGTCCTGCTCAGATTGAGCTGACCCGGTGTACAGGGTAGTTGGTTAGGTGAGGAAAGATTATTCCAGCAACACTTAAATCCCTTTTTCCAGGAACTAGGCGATTGTCAATTAAGTGTGATTATATTTCAGTTCTTATATAAACCCTGGATGGATTAATTAACGTGGCCTTTTCTTGTTGAGAAAGGAGGGTGTTGACATTTTATGAACCGGCCCCAGTGAAGGATAAGATCAAATATATACAAGTCTGGTACTGGATAAGTGTCTAAACAACTACATCACCACATAAACCACATATACTAACATAGTACCAGGCACCACATTAGTCATGGATCTACCGAAGTAAACAAGGAGAATTTTTGGCGGGGCTGAACGCCTGTGTAACCCTAACGTACCTTAGGGGTTCCGTTACATCAATCCACGAAACGGGAAAAGACGTGGCCTACAATCCATACATCAAATCATGCCTCACTAAATGATAAGAGGGGATTGAATGTATTATTTTTATGAGTACCCATTGCCTTGTATGAGGGGTGAATTCACTTACCAAAGTTACCTAAGAGAAGTAAGTTACTCCCGAACTCACGTGACGTGGCGTCGCATCATCCCACCTTGTCTGAACGCGTTGACGTGCCTGGCCCTCATAGGCAGCGACTTCTTTGCGCCGCATCATATAGTGGCGGGTCCATCACAGCAGCTGGCCTTGTAATGAACCAGCTCGGCCGTATCAAGTCATGAAAATAGAAACCTTGCTTTTTCTTTCCCAGAAATGTCTGGTCTACCAAAGCAAGGCTCCACGGCGCCGCTGCCATCATCAGCGGCTGTGTTGGACTTCATCTGTCTCTTCACCCATGACCTAAAACGAAAACAAAAACGATGGCAAGATGGCGCTCTAAAGTACCATACTTTCAACAAACGAATCATGGTCTATGATGATCGTGGACACTTCATCGGTGATGCCCATTGGCAGGCAGAATCCCACCTTGAGACTGGCGATGAATTTGAACTAGACCGTGGTGCGGCCATCGTCCAAGTATCCGATTGCACAGGGCGGCGGGAACAAGACTTGACAGAACTCCTGGATAAACGAGCAAGAGATGTGGAAAGACGTCGTGCCAATGCCACGTCCAGGACACCTAGGCCTAGTGCGCCTGCGCCTGTTTCGTCCCCCATACAGGATCAATCTTCTCACTTTCAGCTTCGCCATAGGCCACTGAGCGATATCGTTGGAGTCCCCTCAAGGATTGGTAGAGCCGTCATTTCACCTCACTCCCCTTACGAAGTTCGTCAGTTGGCCCAAAAAGCAGAGCAAAACGAAGAACCTCGATCACCTAAAAGGAGGAAACGAGAGGAATCTCCTCCAGCCAAATCTCATCATGCACGTAGCCTTTTTGGTGCAACATTGAATCTCACCCCTGTGACGACAAGTTCCCGTGTATTATCAGGCCGCATACCGCGCGACAGACCGAACGCCGAACTCAAGACATTACTCAGCGGGAGGGATACCGAGCAACAACAACCGAAAACTTCTTCAGATGAGCACAAAAAAGCTCCAACTCAACCGCCCAAGGATATAGAGAGCTCCATGATATGCTCTGCATCTGACTCGCCTCGGCTCCTGGACCCCAAAACCCAAACATCAAAGGCCCTTGATAGCCTGGCAATTGAGCGTGACACGCAAAACAGTCACCCGGAATTAATTTCAACCTCTATTGATGAGAAACAACCACTAAAACCTCCCCGATCACATATTGCAGACAAAAATCAGTCTAAAAAGAGACCAATTCCCCAGGCCTCATCGTCTCTCAACAGAGGCGATATTCCAAATATCGTCAAAGAACCAGAACATATTAAGCCAATAAAGATAGTTGCAAAGGATGAAAAACATGAAAAAGAGGCTACAGCTACAGAATTACTTTCCAACCAGAAAGGTCCAAGAACGGAGCTTCGCATCAGGTCACGACAGCGAAGAGGGTTGTTAGTTATGTCCGAAAAGCATGTAAGCGAGCAGAGCCATGCAAAAAGCTCGACGAGTGCAATGGAGAAAAGCGCGGCCATATCCAGAAACTTTGAATCAGAAGATATGATACCGGCCACCCAAGAACCGGACTTCCAGTCTCGCCAATCTCGAACATCAATTAAACCAGACAATGCCCTTAAGAAACAAGACGAAACGCCTGTTATTTATAACGCCCCTGCAAGCCCCCCGGGTAATGCTGTCGACTCAGGAGGTGCACACCTTGGAACCGACACCTCGAGTACCTCATTTGGCGAAATCAACGTATTATCAACCGGATTACTCAAGATACCAGAGGCTATTGCTGTCGTGGAACCAGCTCAACTCCCACCGGAAAATAAGACGGATAAGATACCGGCTACCAGTGGCCGCAAATTACGAAAAAGGACGGTGCAATATGTATTAAGCGATGACGATGATGACAAGCCAGGTGATGCAGATTTGCCGCCAGTATCGAATGGAACGTATGGCTCTCGAGCTGCCAACCCCCCGGCGCTTCGTATCACCAAGATGGCCCGGAAGAGCGTGAGAAGTAAAGAAATCTTTGGACTTGTGGTTCCCAGCGACGAATCTCCCCTTCCTGTAGCGATTGATATGCCCGAAAAGTATTCGGGAAACATTCATGGGAATAGCACGACACCTCAGCTGCAACAGCGTGAGACTCAATATGGAGAGAATTTGGTGCAATCTAGAAACATAGCCTCGGTACTGCCCCGTGCACAAAGCTGTGTTGCGGGCGATAATACGACGACCAAGCCAGCGCCACGCCTTAGCAACCCAGCAACTAGAGGGAAAAAGGCGGCTAAGAAAGAAGACGCTGCCGGTCAACTGCCAAAAACTATTGTTCAGCTTGATCCTGCTGTGATGCCGCGGATTGGGGCACCAAAGTCACCTCGCACTGAAACTGTATCTGCATTGCCTGGTTTCACTAAGGCAAACGGAGGTGCCTGGAGCAGGCATGCTGAGGATTTACTCGGGATGACGAGGCCCGCAAATAGGTCAATTAAACGCCAATAACCGACCTGTATAGCTTTGGCTTTTCATGGAGTGGCATAAATGGCTTTAGTGGCTCGTAATGAGCATCACCATCCATAATGATCTGATAGCTGGCATTCACTCAACATACCCCAAGACTCCCTATTGTGAAGAAATGTGTCACCTGTCTAAATACACATGTCACTCTTTGCTGAGATAGTGACAATTTGAACAGCATCTTGATGTCGTTTAAAATTTCTTCCCGCTCGTACGTATCGAATAGATGGTGCAGAGCGAAGTTAATTTTACATGGTCGTCTGTTTTTTATTGAGGGAGGAGGGGTGAACATGATTTAGGTTCCTCAAATGACCATGTGGTTGCAGGTGATCGCTTTGATGTGGCTTTTCGTCCTGGGCGCTGACAGTGGGAATGGAATACACCGCTTTTGTTGATGATTGATGTGGCAGATGTAACTGGCAAGGGCGACGTAACTGCAGTGTACTTAACACCAACCACGAATTTTGTTGTGTTCCCTAAAATATTGAACTCTTGGAATATTATTATACCAATGGTTTTCAAAGAAAATGTTGCTGCATATCAATGGTATATTATCCCCTTATCTCACCTGCCTGATTGATTAATGGCTGAAGGGATAGTATATAGCTACTGTCAAAAATATTACAGTACTAGTGGTATTTGTAGCAGGAGAAGCCAAGGGCCCTAGACTGCTGATTTTAATATCACTATAATTACCATCATCCTAATTGTTTATTTTTAAAAAAGTTTTTAAACAATTTTTATTAAAAAAAGTGCTTACCTTGTCGGAGAACAGCCAATATGGATATCCGGTGAATGGTTAATGAGACATACCCAAATGAAGATGACAATACACGAGGAAATGGAACATGGATGTTAGTTATTCAAGGTCGACAGGAGAAGCCTAAATGGTCCTAATGAACAATGCTTGAAAATAATCAACGGATTTGTCAACCTTCCCCTTTCTCGATTTGTGACGGGCTTCAAAAAAAAAAAGCCTCAGATACATATATGTCTTTGTATGGATGTATGCACATCTACGGCTATCAGGCACCCGATTATGCACAAGGGAGAGAATGCTATGTTAGGTACTGGGTAGTGAGGTGGATACAACACTGAGGTACTCTGTAACATGGGTACCATTGTTGGAGAGTCAATTCTTATTGCCTTGGCGTGTGGGCTTGGGCTTGCTCTGCAGGTTGAGTGCCAGGTTATAAAAGGGTGCGCCCCCCGCCTTCGTCGCCATGGGTCGCACACCAGCTCCCTCTAGTTGACGGAAGCTGACGCCCTGACTTTTATCTTTTGTGGTGGCCTCTGGTAAACAGTTGTGATGCATTTGGCCACACGCATTTATCATTACAACGTTACACCTCAAATGTGCAACTTGGGAGGCACTGGCTGGTAAGGGGAAAATGCTTTGAAGCGGCCAAGGTCGCCAATCTTTTGTGATTACCGTGGGATGAGACAACTTTGATGAATTAGGTCGAAGAAAAACCCCAAAGAATACTTTGTTTGATTCATCGATGCAGGCGCGGGGGCGTTGCCGTTCGAGACGAGAGTCGGTTGAACCTGGCTTGTCGAACGACATGGGTAACAAAGTTGGGGTTGCGGAATGCCAGCGTTGAGTCACCCTCGCATTGAGGGGGGAGGGTGGAGGGTACATTGGCCAACCACAAGGCGGTTTCCTCGCCGAAGGCAGAGCTCGGCTAGTGCATGTAGTGGGGCACAGGGCCCAATAGAAGCAGAGAATCTGGAAGATCCCTGTGAACTTATTGAATTCTATTGGCTAGTGTGGGCCAGACTGCCTTGCCGAGCTATACCTGATCGAGCACGCCGAAAGACTCAATCTCCTCCACTGCTGCGCCATGATCCTAGGCCTCCGTCAGCTTCAACTGAAATACTGTCCAAGACGCCCTTCCGCGGCCTCAGGCGTTTTCCTCTCACTCTCCCCCCCCTCTCATTACCATCTCTGGCATCGCTTCATTCCCACCACTTTCAGTGTGTTTTTAAGCCACTTCCCAGCCAGCCCCGAATCTAAGTAGGCAGAGCGAAAGCTGGCCCAGCAGGTCTATCCGCCCACGGTACCGCGTCCACCCAGCCCACTTCGGCTCTTTTCCGTGGCGCAGCCTGCCTTTCGCTCCCTTGCTCGACTCGATTCTCACTTACACTGCAAGTCAGAGTAAGCAATTCCGGAATCAAAATCCCCAGAACACCTGGAACCAACTTAAATATCCGCTGCCAAACTCCTCGTGACAAGGCGTCCCGTCTCGTTCAATCCATTTTTGGGTTCTTGAAACGTCTCCGAGTCTGCGCCACCTCATTTGCAAATCTGGATACCCCACGCCAATAAAGTAACTTGGAACCAACGCGACAGCTTATCATGGCTTCCTCAAACCGAAATACGTCCACTCTCCCCCAGGGCTTCTCCATCTACCAGCCCACCCTCGGAGCCCAGCTCCAGTTCCTGCCCGCTGTCGGAACTGTTGAGCTCGATGAGCTCATCAACGCCTACGTTCCTGGCAATGCCTCAACCCAAGAGAAGCGAGCCTCTGTCTCCCTGGACTTCCTCGAGTATGCTCATGTAACGGGCCAAACCTTCAAGTTTTACCCCGTATACTCGGTGAGCACTCCTGTGGAGTCACCAGCCACGGACTCCGGGTATGGTTCTTCCTTCAACGTTAGCCCGGTAGCTTCCTCCTGGGATTTTAGTCAGGTTTCCACTTCGCGCTCCCCTCCGTCATCCCAGCAGGCTCGCAGATCGCCTACATCTACGTCTTCACGCCACCAAACTGCAGACTTCTCTAACCTCCCTGGTATGAAGATCATGACCAAGGACGGCCGCGATGTGACCAACTCGGCTTCGCGGGGATCCAAGACCAAGGAGCAGCGCGACCACGCTCACCTGATGCGAATCATTAAGGCATGCGACAGCTGCCGACGAAAGAAGATTCGTTGCGATCCAAGCCACAAGAAGCGTGCTGCTTCTCAATCCCAGCCTCAATCCACCGCAAAGTCCACAAGAAAGGCCAAGGCCGTTGCAGAAGCAGTACAGGCTGCCACTCCTGCACCTCCTCCTGTAAACGCTGCAGCACCAGCATCTGCAATGGTAATAGACCAGTCTTTTGCCTCTGTGCATTTGGAAGGCATCACTCCCTCATTATCTGCCCTTGAACCCTGGGAAGAGTTCATTGAGTACCCTCCTGTGGATCTTCCTGCCGACTACGACTTCTTCTTCGACCCTGAGGGCTACTTCTCGCCTGAGTCATCGTCCTCCTCAAGGTCGGCTTACTCCACAAAGCCGGTCACCCCTACTTCGCAAGAAGAGATTGCGGCTCCTTACAACCTCCCCGCTGGCGAGGATGTTACCACATTATCACAACTACCATTCAATCAAACCGAGTCAATTCATGACTATGTCGATTTCAACTTATTCTCTCCCGAGTCATCATTCTCAGAAGATGATAATATGGTTTCGATTGAACTATCTCGACATCTTTCTAACCAATCCCAGCCACAACAACCCGACTATATCCAGGATCACTCACCTGGTGGTTCAGATCTAGAAAGCGATCCCACAGGCAATGCCTCAGATTCTGCTTCGTGGTCTGTGTCTCCACGCCAATCTGGCGAAGATGAGCATACCGCTTACAACATATACCGTGATCCTGGAACTGGAGGAGTTGATCGCAGCCCCTCGTCTATAAGCCTTGGCTCGGATGTGTATAGTCAATCCCTTGGAGCGCTTGACGAGACATCGTCCCTACCGGCTGGTGGACTAGACGCTCTTGGCAATGTTCGATACGACGTGCGTTTCTTAGCCCCCGTTATGATATACCATCAGCTAACTGTGAAAAAGGTAAATGATCATCAAATAGGTGATGGCGTCGAACGAGCACGCATTGAAAGTGTATGTACATTGTTGTTCTGGGGTATTCAGCAGAGACTAACTGTGTGGAAGGTGTCACCGCTTGCTGAAATGAGAGAGCCGATTACATCGAATGCACCTCATGCTGGCGCCAACACTGTAAGCGATAACGTACGCACCCAATGTTTCCAACTTATTCAACAGCGACTAACACTCCGCCAGGATGTCTCTGACATTACTTCGCATGTATTTGCCAGCAACGCATCCAACTCGCGGGTTGACACCCTTGACAGCCTCTCTGAGATCAGAAGAACTGCGATTGGAAGGACATCGATTGTCGATTCGACCTCTGCTACTGCTACTAACAGCTATGTTCACTCAGATGCAGTCACTGCAGATACAGGCCTTCAAGTTGGTACCAACATTTATGGAACTCCGGTGAGAGCAACAGCAATTGCGAACAACCCAGCAGAGATCAACGCAGCCATTGCAACTGACAACACCTCGGCGTCGGTTTTCACCATTGCAACTGCTGTGGGAGTTTCTGTTTCGCCTTCCAACGTACTGGCACCTGAGGATACTTCATCCCAGGATTTGGACAAATTACAGGTGCCCAGCAGCAATGCCTCTGTCATTACCTCACGCTCCGTGTTCGCCTCTAGAGAGGAGTCGTCGGTTAGTCGTGGCACAGAGTCCTATGCATCCGTGATTTCCTCCGAAGGCGAGTCGTCGGTTAGTCGTGGCACAGAAGCCTATGCATTCGCGAATGTGAATGTTGAGCCGTTTGCGCCATCACTATCCGAAAACACAATTGCGGTTAACGATGATACGACTGGCGAGGTAGAAACACGAGGCTCTTACGGCAGATACCGCCTTAAGAATACTCGATCGCAGCAATCACTTGGCCAAGAAGACCATTCTATTGGCACGGATAGGACTGATAAGCGAACCAAGATTTACTATGCACCATGTGCACCAACTGACGGTGGAGATTTTGTTTCTCTTGACTCGTTGGTGACCGGTGCCATGTTGTCATTGGCAACCGCTGTCTTCCAGTCATTCATGAAGCGATATGTAGAAGCTATTCTGTATTCGCTTCTGATGACTCTCGGGCAGTCCATCCAATCGTCCAATGCACCAATTTGGGACTCGAATAGGCAACAGGCTTGTTCGGGAGTGCTCAAGGCATTTGTCGACGACAAAAATAACGGCCTTGGCGCGCACACATTGAATCGACTTGAGAATCTCAAGGGTCGAACCTCACTTGGCGCACCATCAGTCAATCTTGCAATAATGCAGGGCGCAAGTTTGATTGCAGTTTAGATGGGCAAAAAAGGATGCATAAAATCCTTAGGTACGATTGATTTGAAGCGATTATGGCGATGAAGACTTGACTTGGGATAACCCTAAGACATGCAGCGGACTAGATGATTTTTTTGGTTTTTATTTTTCTCTTTTTTTTTTTTTTTTTTGTATAACACACAGCATTTTGGAAGACCCGGATGAAATCGGTCTGGCAGGCGAGATTCGCACACATGAAGCTTTCAATTGACTGGCCCAAATGGCCTTGTATAATTATTAACATCTGATCATCTACTGTGCACGTCGACTGTCTTTTCTTATGGGTTTTATTTTGTATTCAACCCTGCGTCTCGTGGAGGAATCTGATTTATTTTGGGTTGATGTGTACCATTTTCATGCCTTTGGTTGCCTGAAAACATAACGATTACATTTGTGCTTCTAAAATGTCATGTGACTTTTTATGAGCCCATGAGGCACTTCGTAAAGGCACTCTCATCTCCGATGGAAGTAATTAGTGGGTACTATCCTTAGCGCATGCGTATTTGGTACACGACCAGACTTTTTTTTACAGTGAAATCAAAGCTCGAATAACTTTTTTTACTTCAAGTGCCACTGAACGAGCCAAAACCAAGGTCCGGTTGGTCTCTTCAGCCGCATAGCCTTAAGTACATGTCTTGATCTACCCTGCTTCGTCGGTCAAGTCACAGCCCTGTGACACACGCAACGTGGTTCAATTGACAACAACCTTCCAGGCAAGACAGCATTTTCTTTAAAATTTCAATCGAGGCCCATAGGTGAGGCCCTAGGTGAAAATTCCCTATCAATTTGGTTTTCGTGGCTATCAATAGCCAGCGTCACGTTGAAGAACGCATCGTCAATTGAGAATCGCCTGCAATACCAGCCTTTAATGACCTAGTAGTCACAACCCAATTTCACGGCTGCCATAAACAAAAGTGTCCTGGGCCTTGCATCAATAGGTCTTGAATCAACTGTCATTTTCGGTTTGCCCCATACTGTGAGCACAGAACATATCGGGAAAGGTCAGGGCGGGTGACTCAACGCATCAAACTTTATTACGGACCCTGTTTGATCGGAAGAAACAGAGCAGAGCTCTGAACAATTAAACCCATTTTATTGGAAACTGAAAGATCTGCAACAGAGTAGAAGTGACAGCGGAAGAACTGAGAAAGAGAAGCAGAAAGGATACTGAGGAAGGTACTGGGTGGGAGGACAAATCGGTGCTCGGCAATCACGAGGTGTCATTCACCATGGGCGTGTTAAAATCATTGGGTCTTTCGCCAGCTAAACGGGCAAGCTCGGCCACCTCAAAGGTCTTTCGGCGCCTTCTTGGTCGTGTGCTGCCAGCTGGTGAGGATGATGGGGCACCTGGCAGTCTTGGCAACTTGGGTCAGGCATCCGAAAACAATCATAACGAATGCACCGACAATCAAAACAAAGTCGCAAACAATTCAGGCGCACTATTTCAAAACGGTGATGAAATAGAAGGCATTGCACGAGGCTCTCAGGATAACGCTCACCATACTTTGATCCCCGAGGCCAAGGAAACAAGCAAAGTACCAGTGGCTAAGCCCGATACCATCACCGCAACCGAGGCCATGGCATCAACTCGAGGCCAGGACAAGGAAAATCGCCCCCTGAGCACTACGACTGTGTCTAAATCACTGGCTCGCTTGGATCTCAATGGAGATGGCGCGGTCTCAGCCAACAAGACTGCCCTACCAGAAAATCTCAACATCCAAGACCCGAAAATGGTTGCGGAACGAGCCATGCACATGAAATTTACTGATGAGGCACTTGATATGGTGAGTGGAATCAGACGGATCAAGCCATCACCGTCAATCTCCAGATCTGCCATGATTTTATTCTCGAATATGGGAACCATCATCGTCATGTTCCCAGGCCTGCTGACCATGAACCCATAGGCACGTCTGGCTCTTAAAACCAACGAAACTCCCGTCGGCTGTGTAATCGTTCACAACGGAAATGTCATCGCTAGAGGCATGAACGCCACCAATGTTACTCGTAACGGAACCAGGCACGCTGAGTTCATGGCACTGGCCGCTTTGCTCTCATACCCCTCCCCAGATGGCCCCAGGACAACTTGTCTAAAGCCCAAGGTAGACATTACCCCTTCACACGAGGCTTCTGATACTTCGTCTATCGAATCACAACCGTTGGATGAAGGAAATGAAGATGGGAGCAAAGGACATCTCTATCCATATGGGCAGAAATTGCACCCTGCCCCGCGAGTGGACCGTACAATCATTCAGGAAAGCATCCTCTATGTAACAGTTGAGCCCTGTGTTATGTGTGCTTCGCTTCTTCGACAGCTTGGTATCAAAAAGGTTTACTTTGGTGCCGTAAACGACAAGTTTGGTGGCACTGGAGGTGTTTTTAGCATTCATGCCAATTCGTTGCCAGTTAGCTCTGACGGACAGACGGCAAGCGCACACCCCACGAGCGCCCCTGCTCAACTTCCGGATGGATCAGGGACTCTTGGTGTGTCTTTTCCTCTTGGTGGTGGCGACGGGGGCAATATTGAAGCCGGATACGAAATTGAGGGTGGTTGGGGTCGTGATGAGGCAGTCGCTTTGCTGAGACGCTTCTACGTGCAAGAAAATGGACGAGGTATGGTTTCGAGGTTCGTGCAAGCTTTTGAGTGCAGTACTAACGTGATACATAGCTCCTGTGCCCCGAAAAAAAGAAGGTCGTGCTGCGCGCTTAGCGGCCATGATGGAAAAGGATGGTGATGTTCGATTGGATGCAGGAGGTAATGACCCGATGCAGGACGAGGAGCAAGTTGACTTGCCTACATCTGTTCACGTATTGGGCGACAAGGCGAATATTATCAATGGGAAAGGAGAAACTGGAGAGAATGTGTAAAATAAAGATAGGGAGATGTTGTTAACCCTGAAGGTAGTCTAAACAGGTGGGTTGTTTCTGCTATATAATAAGTAGGCTTAAGATTCCAAGTTATGTTTAAATGTGTAATATATAGATATTTTATTAGAGGAGTTAGGTATATTAATAAAGATTAATATACTATTTAATAATTAGTTTTTAGTTATAAAAAGACTATTTTTATAAATAAAAGATTTTTTTATTTTTAATATATTATATATTAATTATAATCCTTTTTAGCTAATTATTATATTTTTTATTATTAATCTTTTTAAAAAAAGCTTTTTTTATTTTAATTATTTCTTTAAATATAATTTTAATAAGCTTATTATATATTATTTTAAAATTTTTATATTTTTTTTAAATAAACCTTTTTTTATTTAAATTAAAATTATTTTTTTTAAATATATAAAATTTAAATTTAATAAAATATATTTTTTAAAATAATATAAAATTAATAATAAAAAATAATTAATTAAAAGAATTTTAAGTTTTTAAGCTTTATTTTAAAAGATTTAATTAAATT
>JAHVYC010000151.1:11794-102812 GCA_020623665.1 Calonectria multiphialidica
GAGCCCGTCAATTGGACGAGACGAAAAAAAGGGACTTGACGGCCCTTGCGGCGCCTCAGCTTGCCCTGCCTGGAAGGTATCCGCGGAAAACTGTGCGCAGGGTGCCGCCTCGAATTGCATTGATGGTGAGGCATTTTCTGCCGGCTCTGGGCTGGGGCCAGGCAAGCGCCCTCCCGCCGTCCCATCGATAACCCGTGTTCGCGCTATCATAGAGAAGACGATGGATGAGGGGAGCCTGTAAGCGGGCTAAGCGGGTCTGGGCCTTTGGCATGTCCCCGGCTTCCTGGGTGGAGGGATGGGGACCAGGGTTCGCCAAGGCCTGGGGGAGTCCTGTGCGAGAGCTGTACATCATCATGGCTGTTGCATCGTGGCTGGATGGATGAAAACTCGGGACGAGCGTGTTGTTGTCCGCCTGAGGGTTTGCAACAGCAGCAAACAGCCCGCAAGCTTGATGATGCACTGCACCCCCAACCTGTGGACATGTGGCAGCTGTGCGACTACAACGGGCCCGGCAAAATGAATCTCAATGGCCTGATGATGCCGGTAGCCCCCCAGAGCTGAAGCGACATGGGATAACAGCAATTCTGCGAGTGACCGGCCCGACATCCTACCTCATGGGATCTGGATGAGACGGGATGCCATGATGCGTGACTTATCGACGCCAATCAATACGGGCCTGGTGATGAGAAACTCCCCGCCGTTCCAACCCGGGCGACGATGAATTCTCGTGAAACCCGATCCAGCGCTAGCAAGCACACCGGTCTGGCGGCCAGTGCCGATGATGGTGGCCGCCTCGATGGATGGCTTTATTTGGTCGTTGGCTTGCTCGCTGCACACACTCCCTCCTGCCATTCAGGCGAGCCTATAGGGAGACAAGAAACCAGTACTTCAGGATGGACCAGCCACCCGGCTGGGCGAGGCACAAATGGCGGAAAAGGGCTTCCCACCCGCTGATGGTTCCCGATCCGAAAAAACAAAAAAAGAAGACCAGACGCCAGCAAGCATCAGGTATCAAGTTCAAACTATATGTATGTATAGTTTGGCAGCTGAGGCGAAACCAAACCCACCTACTGGCTCTAGTGCCGCGAAGGCGGTCGGGGTCTGGACTGTGCTATCCTTGTTGCGCAACGCGTTGCATTGGGCGGCGCCAGCAAAGAAGCTTGTAATGTATGCCTGATATGCGATAAAGTATGATCCGGTAGTTGGTCTGGCTGACCTTGGATCCCGAAAGATAATCTTTCTTCATGCGGGAGCTAACAAGAGTCCGGATGTCGGTTGAAACCCTGCTACTATTTCCCTTTCCTCCCCTCACTGGGCAACGTGGTCATCATGGTTGGACATGGAAAGGTAAATGCCCAATCTTGCTGCCGAAAAGCCGTGATGGATTCGTAACCTTAGTGTTTCATGACCGATTCGCTGGCCGGCTTGACGCATCACAGCAGAAGCCTCAGCCACGACTGCATACGCACATGGCTAGGCTTCAAGGGCTGCGTCCCAAGGGTTATGCCGCAGCTGAAACGCCATGCAACAGAGCTGGACGAGCGTACGCCACCGCAGGGCTTTTTCGGGACAACAGGGACGCCATAGAGTTCTGGCTTACCTGAAGAGGCCATCCACTCGGATGTGGTTGCCGAGAGAGAATGCCTGGGTTTCAAGAGTTGCCGGCAATTCGAGAATGGATGAATAGAAACACTTTCCGCTCTCCCCGGTTTTTACCCCCTTGGGATATCTACATAGCATTAGGATGCATGATGTCAGTGGTCACTGCACAATAAAGTGGTTTTTGGCGTGTTGAGGGTCACGATGATTTGTCTCTAGCCTCAGGGAACAACAACAAGACTGGCGCTCGAGGCCACCAGAGCCGGTCACGAGACGGAGCTGGAGGGGCGCCAGGGGAGACGCGCACCTGCAAGCTGCGTACTGTATGTCGGCCGCAAAACTGTCGGTCTTGCCTATTCTCTCTTCTCCTTGCACTCAATTTCCGCACTGGAGGATCCTGCAACCTGTCGCCTATGCTTGTGCATGCAGCAGTGCGACCAGGGTGCTTTCCCCGGCGGCAGCGACCAGCAGTTGGAGTGACGATGTGCGCGGATTATTCTCCGTAAGCGAACCAGTGGGAGGACCGGAAACAAGAATAAATCCGGGGCGGCCGTGGGGGCCAATCCAGCCAAACGCAGAGATGCCAAAGAAACAAAGCTTTCCCAAGACTTGGTTAAACTTTGAGACAAACGTACAGTCTCGCCTATGTCGCTCGCTGCCTTTTGGCTCCTGCCGCGTTCGCTGACATGAACCACCAGAGAAGCCGTTGGGTGGTTCCAACCTAATAGCGGATAGCCTTCTGCTCTTAATACGCGGGGGGGAGGGGGGGAGGAGGAGGATGAGAGGCGCGAAGATTGAGAGAGTTGGAAATACCCAAGGTAGGCCAGATGCAGCACGTTGGTGGGCGCCACGCAACCTCCTTTTGCTGTCGGCCATATCTCAAGTCAATTGTTGGGGACGCCTAATTGTCATTGCATATTTCTTTTTGGCTCTGGTCAACTTCCGTGTCGCACGTACCCCGTGCTATTTACAAGTCAGGAACCCTGCATGGACGCGGCTTGAAGCCGGGGCGGCAGTGCCGCATCGCACTGGTCAGTAACGTTCGGCTGTGTCCCAACAAGGGCGCCGGGGAACATGAATTGGCTTAGGTTTCCTCATGTAGTTGCCGTCTGTCTCAGCGCCGTGCATGTTGTGTCTATGTATATGTGTGTATGTGTGTGAGTGTGTGTGTACAACTATCTGCGCGACGTCGACGTGGCGGGTTTAGCATTTTTTAACCATGACGGGCACACGCATCCTTGCGGTCTGTGTTTCCCCTAAACTAAACTCTGCGTTCTGTCTTGTCTTGGCTCCCGTATATGCTCTCACCTTGCGAGAGACACGCCCGTAGATCACTATCAAGCCTTGACAAAAGAGCTTGACCGGGCGCTACACCGAAATGACGATCAAGCAACTGCCAAGAGCAATCGTCGTTGGCTAGCCGCAGGGGGATGTGGCAAGCCAAGAAGCCCAAAACAAACGACCATACCAAGCCTCAATGGGCGAAGAAAAAATATGCCTGGCACCCGTACCTCACCCGTCTAAGAGGGAGAGGGAGGGGGAGGGACGAGAAAGGGTCACGATGGCTCGATTGGATGGGCTGCACTGTGCGTGTGAGCAAAAGCGGGCTTACACGACGTAATAGTCCATCAAATAGCCAAACAAGGGAGCCGAGCCCGTTCTCCACCGCGGCCTCGGGAACGGAGGCTATTGCTGCTGACACATGGCGGCACCTGGGATGTCGACAGCCTCATTCGATTGATTATCTGGCCCCATGGAAGCGAGGCGAGGCGAGACGAGCACAGGACAGTCATTTCGACAACTAATGCGTCAACTACCGACATCAACCTCCTGCCAAGACGACGAAATTTGCCATGGTGGCCGTCAGTCGTCGGGGACAAGACTTTAAATCGCCGTGTGTCAGCGCACAGCCAAGTTTAATCATAGAAACGTGTGCCGATCCCCTCTGTGGCTTTATTGGGTGTGTGCATGTCTCTCATCTCAGGGCAGCACCTCCGTTTGATGCCAGCGAGAGGCTTGCTGTACGACAGCAGGCCGGCGAGTGAGCGTGGGTGAGGTGAGACAAAGTGGCGTCTCCCCCCAAGGGACCTGGGGGCGTGCCATGGGACAGCCAGGGATCGTCTCCACCCTCCGGGGCGCATATGACGCACTCGCGCCCGTGCAGAGCATCCCTGCCCCGGGAGGCGAGGAGGAGCGAAGCAGAGGGCGATTGGGTGTGGTGCAGTGTGGAGGGACGGATGCGTGGAATGCTGTAGAGTCCCGGACCGGTTGTGGGAGCGGGCGTGAGATTTCGGGGTTTCGCACGCGATAACAGAGTCGTCGGCGCGACGAAACGGGCACATGGCCATGAGCTTGCTCTGGACGGTCAACGGAGGTGGTCCGCTTGGACGGAGACGAGCAGATGAACTAGCGGGTGCGACGGTCGGCGGTGGACACGGGACTTATTCGGCATCCAACTCTCCATCCACGGCCGAACTGGCTCCCGCCAAACCTTGCTCAGGACCGGCCTCCTCACTAGAGAGCCAGTTTAATCCAAACTGCGATTGCGCACTGCACCAAGCAAGTCCCTGAGATTGAATGAATGGAAATGGCCGAGATCTCGCCCAGGGCCCTGCTCATCTGGACAGGGGGGCAAACCGACAGGCTTGGCAACCAAGGAGGGCCCCTGGCGCTCTTGTGCAGAAGCGTGTGGGACCGGCCACTGTTCAAGCTTCTGATGTCGTGGGACGCGATGCCTCTTTTCAGACGTATTCACAGGTCACGTTGGAGAGCGTCTGGCGATTGTTGCTCGATGAAGCTGCTGATCTGCCCGAATTTTCTCCCGCTCTTCGATCGTGACAAAGTCTAAACGGCATCGATAAGAGGGAATGCCGATTTGAGTGGTTGGGCTCGATAGACTTTTGCCCTTCATCTCTTGAGCTAATTGCCAATGAGCCCAGAGAGAGACGAGTGGAAAAGGCAAATGACACGCCCCCCAGAGGCACAAACCAGGCCCAAGATGGCATCGCCAGGTTGGGGTTATTGTGCGAGGTACGTAAATACCTCTCGTCTCCTTATCTCTTGCAATCGGAGTGTGACTGACGCGCGCACGGGTGGCGGGCCAGAAGGCAAATAGATATTAGATTTCAAGCTTACTTGAAATAATCTCAAACGGCCGCGCAACATGTCTTTGGTGTCGCTGGATCAACAGCATCAACTACCGGATTGCGAATGGCTTGCGAAGGGAAGGAGATGGATGACGGCCGTGATGTGCTGGCCTGTGTGTGATGGACCAATGTCTGCGACACCGGGTGGGGATGCTGGCCGAGTAGTTTATTTTAGAGCTCAGGCACGGTACAGTACGCAGCAGCGCCTTGTCGCAGATGGACGCGATGGTCGGGCAGCGGCAGCGAACCAAGAGGCTCTAAGGGACCCTGAGCGGCCACTGAGAGACGCCTCCCGCGGGCATGGACCAAGGATGATGGATGTTGGGGAATGGTGATTATCGTCAAGGTTGATCGCCGCGAAACGCCAAGAACCGACGCCGACACAGTCGTCGCAATGGTCAAGGCTTGGCGATGCCAAAGCTGCGACAGGAGTCGGTGATACTTCGCACAGTAAGAAGTCGACGCGACGGGGACAGTGGACGTTGTCTTGTGTGTGTGGGCGGCACTGGCACTGTCCGGTGCCTCTCGGATGCTTGGCGCTTGGCGGTTTGTTCTCTCAACTTGGCCACTTAGCTAGGGCCAGTGAGGCATCGCTCGCGCTGTAAGGGCTATTGTCGGCCATATGGGCATGGGGGGAGGCTCCGCTCTGGCGCCAATGTCGCATTGGCAGACATGGTTCTGACAGGTGCGGCCGATGCAATGCTATGTTGCGGCTGTCGGGGAGGGATGCGCCGCAACGGATGAAGGGGACATCGCGGAAGAGGATGGGACACACACGGCGGGCATACGGCGGGCACAAGGCGGGCACAAGCACAATCACACAAGAACAGGCAGGCGTAAGAGCAGCAGGAGCAGAAGGTGCAGTGCAGGTGCAGGAGCACACGGGGAAGGAGGAACACGACTCTGAGCCGGCCAATCAGGTTGCTGCATCATGCAAAAAAAAAAATCGGGCTGTGCGTGAGTGCGACGGAGCGAGAGAGTACGGCGCGCGCGAAAAAAAAAAAAAAAAAAAAAAAAAAGGAGACGGGCAGATGAAATTTCCGAGCGCTGCCGCTCCTATGCAGCGGCTACCATCGCTACCGCAGCCAGTGACTGCTTGTTGGATTGGACCGGGCTTGTTTTGTGGTCCTGCTCCCACCGCACCGTTGCCGTCTGTACCGACCATCCCAATCATACTGAGCCTCCCCAATGGGCGGCTGTCGCGGTCGCGGTGGTTGATGAACGGTGGACTTGGGGGGGGGGGCGCGGGTGGACGTCGGTCCCAAGCCCTGGACCTGGACCCGAACCTGGTCAGCAGCGTCACTGACAAGCTGATTGCACCCAAATAGCTGGCTGAGGTACACATGGTAGTGGGCCAAGGCCCTCAAGACCCTCTATACGCTAGCAGGAAGGTGCCTATATTTAATTTGCTCTGTCTCCATTTTCTTTCCAGATGCAGGCTCCAGTGCCTCGGCCGACGCCCTGTACGGTTTGGCGTGTCTGGCGTGAGCTGGCAGCCTCTGTTTGAAAAGCCTCGCTCGACGCGCTCGTGGGGCTCGTCCTGCAAGTATCAGCAAACAAGCAATGACAAGCAACGCGGTGGCTGTTCCGCCACCTGGGGGGGCTGACGTTCATTTCTGGGGGTCCAGGGTTCTTGTGCCAGGACCGGCTCAACGATGTGGGCTTTTTCTGGACTGGGCTTGAAGGCACACGAGCGAAGACGCAGTCTGACGTTTTGGTGGAGGCAGACGAGGTGCGGCTTGAAGAGAGGGCTGCACATGCACCTGGACCATTCTAGCTCGACAATGGTGGGTGTCGTCGCTATTTTTTCACAGATGTAGACATTGCGGCCATTGCTATTCGGGCCACGAGGAAATTTGCTGATCTTAATTGATAAATGCACCAAATGTAACTGATGCAACAATAGGTGGCTGCCAGCCCGGATGGCCGGCCGGCCAATTCAGGTAACAGAGCGGGATCTACCCGGGGCGGCGTCTGCACGGGGGGGTGTATAAGGCATCTCCTCGGGTGCTGCATCATACCGCATATTGGGAAATGTGAGGAGGAGGGCATGAGGGCAGCGGCAAGGCAGCGGCATCATTTTGTTTGGTCAGAAATAAAAACCATCGATATTAGAGGAGCACATGGCCAGCTGCCCATCATGTTCGAATCAGGGGATCTTCATGGCGGGTGGGGGGAGACAGTCATGATGATGGCCGACATCGCCACGACAGACAAGTGGGCTCCCTTGACCGCCGGTGGGCCACGGACACCCATGACCATGGTTTTGATCTGGACAAAGGTGAATTGAGGTCAGGTTTTTGTCTTTTCTGTCACAATATGGCCCGTCCCAAATGTCTGACAAAGTCTCGGTGAGACTTGTCGGCTTGGAATTTGGGTGGTTCCAAACGAATTAAGGTAGGAGACAAGAGTGAGGTCGAGATCAGCAAGAAAGGGACGAGGCCCCCCATCCCTTCAAGCACCGACGCGGCATGGCTGTGACATCAAGGCCAGCCCAAACCTTGATTCTCTGATAGAGGAAAAAACAAAACACCAAAACCGAAAAAAAAAAAAAAATTTAGCTTTAGCGTTATCGGCACTTGAAATCTCTGTTTGGTCATAGCATTGGATGAATCGGCATTGGAGGAGGCTCTGTAAAAGGTCGGTCAAAAGGTTGGAGGGCGGATGATGGGCGACGGAGGCGCTTATACGGCACAACGGCACGAAAGTGCAAACCACAGTGGAGGGTGCCATTGTCACTTGTCAGTCACATTACCTTCACCAATGTGCAAGATCGAAAATGCCCCGGACGGGGATCCAGGCTCCATCGTCCACACATGCATCCATCCTATCCAGGGGCAAGACCGGGCGAATCGAAATGGCGTCAAGTCGACTGGCTGATTGGACCCGGGCTCTCCCATGGTCCCAGTTCCACCTGGGGGGGGGGGAAATCAGGTATCCAGTACCTGGATAGTGTATACATATTGGCCTTCTGGAGTGGGTATCCAGCTACAACGAAGTTATGGTTAGTTCATGTCCACCTGGGGCATGGAGAGAGAGATGCAAGCCAAGAAATGAAGAAGAAGAAAAAGAAAAAAAGGGAAAAGTATGGAAGGACGAGACACACAAAGACAGTTTGGCAATTAATTTATCAATGCATCAGCCAAGAAAGCGATTGCGAAGTCAATGGTTCTGCTTGGAGAATGCCGAGCCTCTGCTACGAATGACAACCCTCAGCGAGGGTATGTGTATGGTGTGTATACCATCAAAAACGCTCGGGGCACCACCGCTGTATCAATGAAGACCGTCGTCAGCCGTGTGTGAGTTGTATGTAGTGCGTGCGTGTGTTTATGTGGTGTGCGTGAGTGTGTGCGAGATCATGGCCCCGAACCCAACAAACCACGATACAAGCTGGCCGGCCAGGTGGGAAGAAACGGGGTCTTGGCCGCCCTCAGAGAGCAGAAAATGGCGCACTGTGTACCCGACGAGAATCTTATCCCAAGGGAAAAAAAAAAGAAGACGGCGAAGAACAGCAGCAGAAGAAGGCAAATCCACTATTTCCCCCCTGCTGCCACGCCCTGTGGCGACCTCCACACTCCCACCTTCGTCCAAACATAAAGCCTTGGCAGCTTGGTGGTCATCTGCTGGAGCTGTGCGCAACGGCACTCCCTTCACCCCCATCCCTCCCTCTGATACACCACCCCCCCTTCCTCTCTCCCCCGGTCGCCCATCGTTCCCCACGCCCCATCACAGGTAGCGGAGCGCGGCTTCATTCATAACTCGCAGTGGTTCCCCCCAGCAGGACGGGGAAGACACAAATACAGCTGCGCGCTTTTCTAGTCCACGATCTCCCATTCTGCTGCAGCTGTCTGCTTCTCTTCATCCCTTTTCTTCCCTCCTTCATATTCTTTCCCCATTAATCCTATCTGGGGATTCCTAATTCCTATTAAAAAAAAAGAGGGACACGCTCTCTGCTGCTTGACTCTTTTCACTCTACGCATTGTTCAATTTCATGCAGCCGCTCCCTCTCCCCCCTCCCCCTCCTCGCCTTCGAGCCCGTCCCTGGCAACATCGTCTCACGTCCAGTCTTTGAACTTGGGCCTTCTTTATACTTAATCTCTAGGTTCAAAGCGTGAGAAGAAGAAGGGCTAGTGAGAGCATCAAGACAAGCAAGAGGTCTCCTCCGAGAAAAGAAATTGGACGACAGCGCGAGAAAAACTAATACCACGAACCGGATCTTGGACCCTGTTCACCATCGCTAACAACACGGACAACCAAAACCACACGACGAACGAGACGACCAAACTCCCCAACAGCAAACGCGAACAGGTCAATTCTTCGTCCGGAGCCTTGGCGACTTCCATCAAGGTCCACCCAACAGTTTTTTGTTCGTTGGCGCCTGGCCAAACTCAATCACGCTTTCTCTTGTCCAGCACCTGGCTCTGTCAACAGCTTCTTTTTTCTGCCATTCAACAGCCTGCCAGCCGCGCCATTCAGAGAACTGCATCTCGGAATTGCCGTGGGAAAACCCAACCCGGCCTCACTCAATCTCTCGTGCTTTCCCGGCGGCATCTTGATCACAACCCCTCTCAGCTAAATGGGCATTCGACCAACCGCAGGCCCAAATAACGAATCTGATTCAAGTCAAGTGCCTTTTCGTCCTCTCCCATCCAGTTAATGGTGTGTGGCCTTGACGCCGTGGTCCCTTGCCGCTCTCAGTGACCGGCTCCCGCCCCCAACCACCGCCCCAGGACCGCTGTACCACCGGAGGCTCCAGTACTTGGAAGCGCTGTACCCCCTCCACCCCCCACTGGAACCACTTTCCCACCCCGGGGCAACCCCCGTCAGTTCGTACCGTTCAGCACATCTTGGTTGAGTGATCTCTCTCTTCTCTCTCGCCTCCAGTTCAGCTAGCGACTGCACCCGGCGATACCCACCAGAACACAACGCTTGGCGACCGAAAGCGAGAACGCACCCCGGAAAAAAACAAAAAAGTCACGAACTCCCCAAGCAGCTCGATCCGTCATGGCGGCACTCTCGGCCTCAGGGATGTATGTGGCTCCCCACCAACAGACGCTCCAGCCGATGCAGCACCAACCACAGCAGCTGTCGCTGCTCGACTCAGCAGGTATGGACAGAAGCTTTTTTCCCCCCCTCTGTTGATAATCTTGATCTGGTCCTTTCCCGCATTGCCCGTTTCGGATTTGCCTCTTTGTTTTCGCTTTGTTTTTGGTAATCGTCGCTTTTTGCCCCCACTTCCCTGCCCATAAGTCATCACCATCATCATCATCATCATCATCATCGTCACGTTTGGTTTGTCATCCGGCCCGCACTCGCGGCGTCTTGTCGGGAAGAAGCATTTGGGCTTGCCCACCCCCTTTGTCCCCATCGGCTCGCCTCGTCTCGTGCTCGCGAGCTGTTATTCCCGGAGGCCGAGTGACGTTGTTGCGACGGGAAAAACGGCACCTTCTGGATGTCGCCAGAGTCTAGTCCTCGTCTGGGTCCGTGACTTGGTCCAGCTGCAAGCCAACCCAAGCCTCCGTCCCTCCGTATGCCACCCCCCCCCATCCCGCTGGATCCCGCTGGGCGCTCTCACTGGCCGCCCGGCGCTGTGCCACCTGGGCCTGGGCTGGACCTCGGGAACTGGGTTGCTGCAGGACAAGGTCCTACCCGGCCTGGGCGTCGCCGCCAAATTTGATTCACCCTTCCCTTTTCCTTAAAACACTGCTCTCCGTGCCCGGTACCCAGTGCCCTTAGCCTGCTGAAACTGCGCGTTGCGCTGCACTGTAAACAAACCCCTGCCCTGGCAGCCCTGCTGCTGCCTCTCCCTCTTCTGCTTCACTGCATCATCTCGTTCGCGCCTCCGTCTTGTTCACTTACATTTTCTTTTTGCCTTTGCTCTTGTTCCCCTGCCCCTGTTCGTTCTCACCCCTGCTTGTTCGCCCGTCCTGCCTGTCCATCCTTGCCTTGCTGACGTCCTTATTCGCTCGCCCGCCTACAGATAAAGGTTCATCCTCTCCTCCACCACGATCCAACTCTGCTAGCAGTTTCCTGTCTGCATCATCGCCCCGAGGCTTTTCCACGGACCTTACCGACTCAATTCTCGAGGAAGGCGGCGAATCTGGCAGCGAGTCCTTTGTCGAGCCCGTCACGCCCGTCAGCCGCCGTTCCCAGGACTTCACCCTCCAGGGCCAGGACAGTACCGACCTACAGAGGTACCAATCCTACCAGGCATACTCGTCCACGGCCGCGCCCATCCCAATTCCCGGCGCAAGCCAGCCTTCCCCCGGCCCTGCCTCTCCCAGCAAGTTTGGAAGCTTCTTCCCCTCGTCGCACACTTCCAACTCGTCTCGCCGACCCTCTTATACCACCGAGTCGACAACCCCTAGGGCCACCGAGACCGACGTCACCTCGACCGGCACCCCACTATCTCGCCGCTCAACCCGCGGCTCCACCTCGAGCTTCAAGCGCACAATGTCCTCGTTTTTCCGTCGTACAACCTCGCAGATCCAGGTAAACGGTGGTTCTGCAATCGTAGATTCTGCTGCACCCTCCATCTCTGGTGCTTCAGAACCTACCAGCAGCCAGCCTCGTACAAGCCACTCGCGCCGCTTCTCCCACCACCGTTCCTCGACCACCACCCGCTCGAATTCGCCTCCTACTCCTGATTCTCCCCTGGAAATGGCTCCCAATACCCGCGAAAAGTATCTTAACGGCAATGCGACCGACCAAACCGACATGAAGAAGAAGCGCGCCTCAACTGGATTGTCGCTGCGCGGCCGTGCTGTCAACTTCGTCGGCGGCACCATCCACCGTGAGAAGGCACGGCCACAGATGCGTCGTCGAGCTAGCAGCTTCGACGGCAGCAGGCCCAACACCCCCGTGGCCGCTCCTAAGCAGTCGAACAATGAGGCTACATACCCCCCTGAGCGATTGCCCTGGCCTCTCCCCCCTGACTCTGGTACTGGAGCCAAGTCCCGCCGCCTGAGTCTGAGCCTCCCCGACGACTTCTCGGTGGACATTGCCGAACTTCAGAGCGAGTTCGAGTACCAGAGCAAATTTCTGGGCCGTCACGGCAAGCACCTGGGCAAGGGCGCCGCCTCCAAGGTGACGCTGATGATGCGCAAGGGCTTCCCCGAGGAGCTCTACGCAGTCAAGGAGTTCCGTGGCAAGTCCCACCGCGAGAGCCAGCAGGAGTACGAGAAGAAGATCAAGTCTGAGTTCAGCATTGCCAAGAGTTTGCACCATCCCAACATTGTTGAGACGATTCGTCTGTGCACCGATCACGGCCGATGGAACCACGTCATGGAATACTGCTCCGAGGGCGATCTGTTCAGCCTGGTCCAGAAGGGCCACCTCAAGGGCGAGGATCACAAGAAGGACCGTCTGTGCCTGTTTAAGCAGCTGATCCAGGGAGTTAGCTACTTGCACGCCAATGGCATTGCCCACCGTGACATCAAGCTCGAGAACCTGCTCATCACCAAAGACAGCAAGCTCAAGATCACCGACTTTGGAGTTTCAGAGGTCTTCTCCGGCACGCACCCTGGCCTCCGCGAGTCAGGTGGACAGTGCGGTCGCAACATGGGTGATGTCCGCCTCTGCTCCCCTGGCATCTGCGGCAGCGAACCCTACATCGCCCCGGAAGTCCTCGCCAAGAAGGATTCCTACGACCCTCGACCCCTGGATGTCTGGAGCTCGGCAATCATTATGATCTACCTTACTTTTGGTGGTGCCATTTGGTCTCGCGCCGAAGCCGGCAACACCCACTACGACAAGCTGGTCAACGGATGGAACAACTGGTATGCCAAGCACCCCGATCCCGAGGCTTCCATCTCCGACACGGATTACCCCAAGTGCTACGCTCTGGATGTCGGCGTCAGCCCCCCTGCGCTCCGCCGTCTTCTCCTTCAGATGCTCAACCCCGAACCCAGCAAGCGCATCAGCATCCAAGAGGTTGTCAACAACCGCTGGATGAAGAACGTTGAGTGCTGTCAGGTGGAGTCTTATGATGACCCCACCCAGATCATCGACGCGACCAAGAAGGATGCTACCAAGACGACCGGAAACAAGAAGATCTTCTGCCACAACCACTTGCCTCCAAAGAGCCTTGGAACTCACTCTCTTGGCAAGATGCCCGGTCAAGCAGGCTACTAGATGAATTTTACGACGACCAACGATGCGGTTTCTCGAACAAAGCCATCCGGGCTAAACATACCGCAATTACGAGCGCTTTAATACACCTTCCTGGATGGCACGAGAACCGCTCTTTTCTTTCTGTTTCCTTTGTCGAATCATTGTCATGTACCCACAGGCGTTTAGGAGGATGGGGACCATGGGATAAGAGGGGTCGGAGAGCCCACATGGTCCGGAGTTGACGAGTTTGTGCTCATTCTTTTCCCTAAGAACATTTTCAGACAACGTGATTTCTTTACCGATCTCGGGCTGCGTCCGGGATCAGCATTCAGATGGTACATAGCCGAGACATGGACTGGATCCATTCACTTGGGTCTAATTGTCAACTACGGTTGTCCTCACGCACTTTTCTTTCTTTCTTTGGCCCCGTCGCAATTGGAATCGAGGGAGAACGAGAACAACGTACTTGCTTAATACCCGAAGGCATTCATGGAAGATTTCTATTCTTCCCTTTAGGGAGGAGAAAAGTTTCGACACGGGTTGAGGGTTGATGCTATGGATGATGCATCGCTACAGTCCTCGCACATCGTGCGATTTGAGGATGAGTTTTGCGAGACGGGGACGAGCCTTGGAGTGCACACTCGAAGTATCATGAGTTGCCCCGCAATTTCAGATCAGGTTTGCGAAGACATAATAGACTTGCATTGATGATCAACATATTTGCTTTGCGTGATGGGTGATTGAATTGTGACTGTGACTTGAACGTGGCGAAGCCGATACCACACGACGTAAGGGAGCTAGCTAAACAAGGTGGGGTGAATCAGAATCACCCCTCGTTCGCCACCAGTAAACAAGGCTTTGGTGCCGTAGTGGCACCGAAGCCGCCGTATTGATGTTGAGGTCTTTGAGCAAGGGCGGGCGGGATCTCTGAGCCGGCGGTAAGTCTGCGGCCGGCATCTCTCCACTCACGATTACAAATATGCCCGAGGACAGGCCTACAAATGAGCACATTTCGAATAGTGGAACTGCAGTGCATGCAGCTCCAAAGCGTGGGATGAAATGGATTCCGCCGAACGGGTAACCGACATAGCCAGATAGGCAATATGCTGAACTTAGGTGGGAGTCAGGCTTGGTACCGGTGCCTTGCAAGGGGGACGGCGTAAGGGATCATTGTCTTCCGACGTATGACACCGTTGATACGGAGACTCCACGGTGCTAGCTCCCTACAGCGACGGCGACAGCAGACGTGATTCACTTCTTGGCGGGATATCGACCAAGGATTAGTGGGTTGATCATGGCTCACCAAGGTAAACTCCAACTGGTTTGAACTGGAAATGGCCTGGGCGTCACGTTGTAGCATTTTCGTTTCGTCATATGAGATACGGCTTCCCATCTGGTAGGCCATTTGGTAATGCCTTCAGTCGGTGATCCAAGTCCGTCGAACCATATAGCTCAACTATGGCATGTGGTGAGTTGGGGACGAGCGGTCTCCCCGAAGCGATGCAAGGTGACATATCGGTCCACGAGATGGAGAGACAAATTTTCCGAGTAGCTCGGCTATGCAATGTGGCAAAATTCGCGTGAAAGTAAGGTAAGAAAATAAAGAAGGTCGGGTGATAAAAGAACGCAACCAAACAGATCAAGATGCGAACTTCCAGGGAGTGTTGGGTGCATTAGCAGTCAGCGAAAGTACATCTTTTAAGAATAGGCTCACCCATACAATCTGTCGTTTTAATTTATGGGACGTTCCGGAAGCCGTAGAACCAGCACTCGTGTTCTCGCACTATTCGCAATGGGTGTGCAGCGTGCATCTGGCTCAACCTCTTATTGGCCGCAATGAATCGTCGAAGAATCTGCGCCAGAGGGTCATGAGATCAGCTATAGTCACCTAGACAAGCGCATGCATTGATGAAAGAGGGAATGCTAGCTTCGTTGAGTGTATTTTTATCGTCATGTGAATGGTTCGAGTCATGTTAATTAGATCAATCTGCCAATCCAAACCATTGACTCTGGCAACATCGCCCACACGAGTGACAACCAAATTCGGATGATCGGCTAAGAACCCGCATCGGGTGTACATATGCGATCGGAATTGACACCCGTTTACTAGGATACTAGTGTACATTTGCAGCAGTTTAAGACAAATTATTTAGGTTCTCACCTATTTCTGGTTGTCCACTGGCCGTTTCCATGATGAACTGAGGAGTCCAGTAACTGTTATCGAACGGGAAATCTTGCTGAAGCATAGTACGGGTCGATATTTCTTGAGGGGCTGTCAAGAGTGTGCGATCAAAACCTCCGCTTCTGTGATACGATAGCTTCTACCTGGGCATTCTTTGATGCATTCTATGGTGAAGACTTGGCCAATTGCGAGGCCTATTGTTCCATACTTGGTGATGACAACAGTAGGAACATGGACATGAGCCGCCGAAGGCCGTTGGTAAAGCGTCTGGGGCAAGTCGAACCTGCAGACGGGTTGGATGGACAGTAGATACGCAATGTTATCTGTGATTAGGAAGAATATGGGGAACCAGGAACAAGACGATTGCCATTTTCGGTTGATAGAGTTAGCATCGTGATCTTGTTGATCTCAAAAATATCGATGGTACCTGCCTAGTGGCTCCGCTGTCTGGATTGCGACACGTAGAAGTCCAGGCTTAAATAGAAGCAAATCAAGGGCATTGGCCTTGTATGACGCGAATCATCCCCGTCGACCGCTCTGGCTTGACCATTTGGAAACTCGAGTCCACTGAAACATGGATCGCCGAATGCAATACATAATAAGCGATTTAGGGGATTGTTGCATGACAGTGACTCTGTCACAACGTACTGAGAGATGTGAAACAGCTCAGAACTTTGATGAAGACGGATATTGAGGGAATGATTGGAAATTACTTGAAGGAACCCTAACGCCGCGACGATGCGTTGCCGATTTAGTAAAGTTGTAATTGGTCAATAGAGACAAAGGTTGCACTCCAAAAGAAAATTCGGCAACCAGAAGCCACCCGGAGAAGCCAAAATTACTGTCTTGACCGGTTGCCAGAGTTATAACTCACTTTTTGTCGAGAGCAACTGAAGAACTCCAATTATGCACAGGAGGTCAACCATTAATTCGCGGCGAGATAACGGGGCCGAGACGGAACCGAAAACTCGAACAAGGGTACAACTGCATCAACAGTCTATAAGGTTAATGCGCCCGTGCATGTTGGGCCTTGAAATTCTCTGGCTCATGAACACATTCGGTTGTTGTAAACAGGAACACGATGGTAACTTCAGGCGTCAGAAGAGGTCGCTGAGTTTCACCAAGACTCAATACGCCAGAATGAGGAGCACGACGACGTCCATTCGTGGTTGATGATCCTGCCACAAACGACAAATACAACGCTTGAGCAATTGCAATGCCCGCAGATTGTTGGGCTGTTTGTCTGTTTGTTAAGGCTTCCCTTGGACGAGATACCTCCAGGCCAGTCTATCAGCATGCTATGTGCCGCTGCCACCCCGTTGAACCCTTTAGCGACCCATAAGGAAAGTTTATTCGCTGGGATAACTCACAAGGGAGGCCTATCATCGCGCCGACTGACTCTCGCTAACCACTGAACGAGCTCATCGTTGTAACATTCGACACCAACCACCTATCCCATTTGAGAATTAGGACCGAGGAGTGTACGACTGAATTTGTGATGCTGCATTGTTCCAGTGTCTCATTAGCAAGGTCTGGCGCGGGCTGGGAATTGGGGTTGAAAGAGGCCGACCACCATTTGCATTCGGAGGCCGAGTCCCATAGCCACATCATTATGCAGTATCATTCCTGAAGTGCGACATCTTAAGAGGCCTACCACTTCATCACGGACTCTGCCCCTCCGCCCGAAGAGGCCGACCGTTGAATTATTGGGTATTCATAGGTGCGTCTCGTCATCAACTCGTGGCTCTGGAGGCCCACCAACTGTGCGGTCGGGATCGGAGGTTACATTTGGACCGCCCCCGTCACTCGGAGTTTCCAGGGAGGCCCATCATTGATTCGGCTAGCCACAAACCTCCGATAAAGGAGGCCCATAGTTGTATTGGAGGCCAACCGCATTGACCGAGACATGGGGGCCGAGAGGCTGACTGTCCAGTTCACGGCAAATTGCAGTTCTTCGCTCAGTGAGGCCTACCCTGCTTCGGCGTTCGGGATTTGGAGGCCCATCACTTACTTCGTCAATGAGAGGTTCTGGAGTATTCCATGCACTCACCGTGCGATGGAGAGCAGGAGACCGGTCGGGGCTGACCATCTCTTCCCGCGGTCCCAGAGCGGCCGGCTACTACACGTCCAGAGGCCCACTGTTGTGTCTCAGAAACGGACGGATGGACTACTCCGACGGCCAGTACTATAGTGCATCAATCAGACATCAATGTGCAATTAAAGCCATCTTTACTCGGGGTTCGGAGACTTACATGGCTCTTCAAGAGGCCCAGCACTACATGATTCGTTCGTCGGAGATGTGCTTCCATCAGACTCAGAGGCCCACCTTTCGACCATGCCGAGTCTCACCAATCACGTCTCTCAAAATATGGAGGCCCATTGCCTCGTCGCGGGTGCCTACCACATGGCTTGGTTGCCTTTTTCCCCGCCATTAGAGCTAGCGGAGGCCCTCCACTTCATTCAGGATGCCTACCGTATAGATCGGACGCCTTTTCCTCTGTGATCAGAGCCAGCCGGGGACCACCTATTGTTCTTGAGACATGGCGCACCTATGCTGGGTTATACCTGTCGCTCTGGCCAGAGGCCCTCCCCAACGCCAACTGACAAAGTGGGACGTGGCCGGAAGGAAGACCAATACCCTTCAAACTTCTGAACCCCATTGTGTAATTCTGAGGTCATGTCATGCAGGAAACACGTCAAGGCACTGATGATGTGCCTTGGCTTGGATAGAAGAGGCTGCATGCTATGTTCAGCTTTGGAGAGCGTACACTGATCGGCCCAGCTGAGGAGGGCCGATATTCCTTTTGAGAGCGCCACTTAGATGCCTTGCTGTAAGCCACGTCACATTGAGAGCGGCAGAGAGTGAGAATGGGCCGTGTGGGAAATAATTGGCTCTCGTTGAATCATGGTGCGAAGTGCAGAGGATATTCTTGTCCTATAGAGCTGCAAGTGTTTGATTATTAACGCAACTACTCGCTGGTATACGTGACTCCCTTTGGCAATTGCTACCGCGTGTATGTCCCTTCCGCTTGCTATAAGTATCAGCATGACGGCCACTCTCATCAGATATTGTACCATCACACATTGTCTGCTTGTCCATCTCGCTACCACAACAACAGGATAGCCAGTCTTTTCTTCTGTTCCCTGACCTATCAATCCGCACGGCATAGTTTGGCAGTAACGCGACGACCAGCCGCGCTAGGCATTGAAGCTGGATTGCCAATGCGTAACGGGATTCAGCATCAACACGCAGATTGGCCTTTTGTTCCTGAATAGCTGGCGTATCAGAGATTCCAGGTGTCAAAGCGTCGCCTTGCTAGCAGAGTTGGGAGTCTGGTGGAATCTTGCATTACCAAACACAAAGTATCGTTCGCCTCCCCAGAGAATAATTCTACTAACGAAGGGTTTTTTCAGATCGTTCTCTCCGAGATACCTTGTTGCTAAAGTTGGCAACAGGGTGGGCTCCTTCATCACTATATACAAAGTATCACTCAGTTCACTGAGAAGCAATGCCGCCAAAGAAGAGTTTCCGCAGATCTCAATATTTTCTAGTTACTCGAGTCAGCAAACCATGCGTTTCAAGAGGCGTCAAAAGCACGATACCGAGATACGTCATTGCAGCCATGAAAATAGAGTACGGAATTTCCACACGGCTTCACAGGATATACGGTACATGCGATGCATGCGGTTCCGGGTTCCACTGCCAGCTAGAAGCTACTAGTATTTGGCCAAAAGAAAGTATGTATCACTGCTCTCAAGAGTGTTGCTTCAATTCCTAATACCGCGGGTCACGGTTCTGTGGGTGGCATTTGGCCTCATTTCAGCCGGGGTGCCACCAATACACCCATACGATCCAAAGAGTGGCTTCCTGTCTCCAGACGACCAATGCGTTCCCGTTATTCATCTCGAATGACCCTCAGTCCCTCGTCAGTCTGCTAGTCATTTTTCTTGGCAAATGGGCACGCAGCATCACCTCTACCGAAGAAATCACTACTCGAATACGGAGGTCTTTGATCATACCCACTGGGCTTAAGCCTTCTCGCAAGTAAGAGCTTCTCAATGACATCGTGATCAACAGCTAATCAGCCAAGCCTCAGGTTTCCGCTACTCAGACTTCGCCGCTTAAATATCAATCTCATGGGCTACGCCATATGCTTCGATACTGCAAGTGCATGCATTGAAGATTCGCTACATAGTAGCTGAACAATTAGCCAGTCACGACAATGGATAAAGGAGAAAACCCAGCGCTGGGATGGCTCTCTTGTGGGATACAAAGAGAGCCTACGGAAGAACAGGAATACCGGGCCAGACCGAGCCCCTTGGAGTTGAGATTCTACGGGCAGGACGAATGGAGTGGAAAAGGCAAAGGAATTTTAGTAGGAGGAAGACGATAAGGGGGGTTATCTTGGGCTTGTTCGCATGCGACAATACATACGACTTTGGACAGTGGCCAGGCAGATGATGCTCTGTGCCCAGGAGGGAGAAGGAATCAATCTTTCGAGTTAATGGAGTGGGGTATGAGGCAACAGCAATGTACGGGGCGAGGCGATAGCTTCTGCAATGATGGGCATTTTGGTGATGGCTTTGGTCAATTTGAAGGGCAATTATGGGATACGTGTGGGTGCACACCTTGTATTCAGAACGAGGGGCTGTCATTCCTAATCTACCGGTCACATTCGACATGGTTATCTAGCCCTGAATACACACACCCAAGGAATTGCGCATGATTACAGCTGTTTTCGCACCTGGCTCAAATCATTGAACTTGTCGAGCAATATAAAAAGCCTCCCCATTATATATACTTACGCTCGAGCGTGCCAACTCCCTGATCGTCTATATCTCTTGTGGGATTAAACCAGGACGTTAAGAAAGAGAAAAGGTGCTGGAAACTCCCTCCCTGTCGCCATCAACGGTATTGAAATATGTATCAAGTTCAGGTATAAGCTCAGGCATTGGTTTATTTTGCTTTAATATGTGAGTTTCTGAGTGTTGGGACATTGAAGCTGTAATAAGGGATTACATTCATCGCGGCCGGTGCCGGAGGCCGGCCTAGCTATTTTCCCGTGTCTCAGAAGTTCCCTTTTCCTTCAAACAACAACAACCCCCCTCACTTGGCTGGAATAGCTGTAGATAACTAAGAACAACAAGAGACGATTACCCTGACCTAGCAGCTGCTACTATCGTGACCTTCACTGTGTCATACAAAAACCCCGGGATCTACCCACACTGAGCTACGTAGTGAGTAGTTCACACGCGCCAGGTCATTGGCGCCAGCTACAACTACGAGGCCGTTATTCGTGTCCAACTGCCAAAGCAGCCAGTCATCAAAAGGTATTGGTTTCTATGGAATTCAAGTGGACGATTCCAGAGTCAAACTTGGGGTAAATGGAATAAAAGCATGATTAAAAATACTTTATTTATTGATTGATTAATTGATATAAGATAATATGGATATTTAAAGATATATGGATTTTTTTTCTCCTTTTCTTTTTCTTTTTTGCTTTCCCTTACATAAAGAAACAGCTCAGCCAGGTAGCGAGGAAAGTCCTGCTGGAATCCAGAAAACTCCAACAAGTTATTGGCCCCACATACTTTGATAATACGCTTCGCGCATTTGGGCCAATTGCCGCATAGTAAGTGTGCTGATCCTACCGTTGTTTTCCTCCCTTAAAATGTACCATCTCAGAAGGTAGTCCCACAAGTCCTCCTCAGTTTGTGTGATATTTTCTGCCACTTGAGCCAGGAACTCGTCGCTCGAGCCATAATAATAGGGAGTAAGAGCAAAGAGAAACGCGGTCAGGTTGGCCATCTCGGCGATGCCTTTAATCTGTATTGGCTTGTAAAGTTCCGCTTCAGTCAATGCATTATCCATCATGATCGCAACTGTCCAAAACATGTCTATTTTGCCGTCAGGCTGGACGGGAATATTGCCGCAGAACCCTTTGAGAAGGCACGTGCGAAGATCACCGTCAGGGCCCTCATCAAAAATAGAGCCGAGAGAGGATCTCAAACCACTGAACGAGTAGAAATATTCTTGAGCCGGACTGGCAATGTGGGTATAGCGAAATTCAGTAAGTCCAGTGAGTTCATTCGTCAACGGGTCATACTTGAAGCTGTCCAAGTCTGCGAATCTGTTAGCGGGTTTTCTTTCAGGGTATAGGCAGGACAAACGCACCCAAGTGGCCATGAACCAAGGTTGGCCGATGGTAAGAATATTCATTCACTAACTCCTCCATCCGGTCGGAAAAGGCAAATTCATCTAGGTATTGCCGAAGGCCGTCTCTGCGCCACCCGCCACAATCATCCAAAGTGTCGGACTCACTGAGCTGACTTTTGAAGAGCTCGATGTACATATCAGACAGTGACTCAAAAGTGCCACCGCATGGGAAAGTTGACGGCCCGGTGACAATTTGACCAGCCTTGTTAAAAACCATTCCCCCGTACCCCTTGACCGTCTCTGGAAGGCCGCAGAATTGGAGGAAATGAAGCACCCAGGCGATTTTCTCCATGACCTTCATCTTTTGCTCCACTGGCAAGTTCTCAAAGCAATAGTTGAGTGGGATACCATGCTTGTACTCCTGAACGATCCAGCCAAAGTCTTCTCCCGGGGGGGCCCATCCGTAAATTTTGGGGACTAAATGCGCAAACCCTTCCTCTGTACCAATAGCTTCTCGCACCGCAGTAGCTCCAGCCACTTCATTTTCGACGCTCACATCCTGGTAAATTGGTTGGAAGGGGTTTGAAATTCGGAAGGTGACGAACTCCTCATCAGGTGGAAGCTCCTCGGTCCCGTGGCGGCGTGGTAGCACAGGGTCGGGACCAGGTTCAATCTCCGCCTTGTCGAGCCTCACGTTGTAAACATAGTCACCTCCAAAATTCGGAAGACATGCGAGTTCCAGTACCTGCGTGGGTCAGAATGCTTCACGGAGGAGCGCGGCTTGAAGGGGCAACTTACATCGCGGCGGAATGCCATCCACATGACATCCCGGATAAAACAGTCCCTCGATTCAGGATCCCTGATGACGTCTGGATCATAAAATTCTTCCACAGATACGGTGGAATCCGTATCCGATGTGTCATCCAGGTCCATGCTATTAAAGGAGGTCATGATGATGCGGTGCAAGTGGACAAGGTTGTGTCGTGGTTTTATCTCTTGAAGAGATCTGTTCTTGCTTAGGAACTGAATGCTCTGAGAAGGAAGAGAAAGGAGCATCATCTTTCTCGCTGCTCACGGCGATATATAACAGCCTTCTTCGGCTGCTTCCTGCCTGAACTGTCAGGCTCAAATTGGACGAGGCTGCGAAATATTTGCGCACCACCAACGGCCAGGAGGTGGGGTAAAAAAAAAAAAAAAAAGAAGCAGAAGGAAACAGAAGTGAGATGCGACGAAAGCTCATGCTGCATTTCTTCCGCCCCTGGGGATGGCAGACATCAATTCCTGCAAAGTCGTGTTAGCTATTTACTTCTATCTTGGAGTTGGGGCTTACAAACGTCCAATCATAAGTGGACCTAGCTAAATTCCCAACTCAAGTGCTCTACAGTGAGCAACGGCCAACAACTAAGCCAAACTTTTGGCTCTTGGGGATGAACGCTCATTTCGGATCAAAACGTCTGGCTGTAAAATCCATCGCCGGCTAGCAAGCTCCGAGTTCTGGATGGAGCCCCCTTGGGCTGGGGTGCTGCCTCCAATCGGATGCATGTGTTCGGCTGTGCCCGTGAGAGACAACAAGCCAAGTTTACGCCAGTGGCCCCATGCTCGATGCGCAGCGGGCGAGTTTAGGGCCAGGGAGGGCCTGCAGAATTCCAGCCATGGGTTGCCTGCTGGAATACCACGTCGGTGAGATACATGACGTACTGTAAATGGATCTAAGAATACGGCGGCCAAAGATTCTTACAATACAAGGATCCAGCTGGGCAAGCTAGCGTTTTGTGTATACGCCCTAATCATTCTGTTTCATTGTTATTCGGTCCCCCCGCGGGCTGGGAATACCGCCTGCAGTGTGTTTTCCACCGACGAGGGGGCAGGGGCGGCATGTTGGTAGCTTAGCAAGGGCGAAATAAACTGCAGAGTGGTACTATTGCGTAGGATTACATGTGCATCGCGCAGAGGACTATGCTCCGATTGGAGGGGTTCCGCAGCCAATTGTGAATGTGCAGGTGATGAATCACTTGGTGGCGGTGGATGTGTGATCATGTCAAACACCATTGACTCTGGCCGGCTCTGGGACGGGAACAAAAAAAACAAAGGAAAAAGAGGCAACGAGGCGGGAGAGGCAACAAGAACACGGCGATTGCCGAGGGAGCCAATTCCAATAGCTTCTCCGTGATGGATAACGTTAACGGGATCGTAGACCCGCCCGTCTTTGGAACCAGTCCGGCAGCTTGATGGTCAGGTTCATGACAGCGCTGGACCGTTCTCAGGGCCCCGGCGCGAGTCAAGCCAGGCATCAGCATCAATGAAGCAGTCAGCATGCAGTAAAAACAAAAAAAAAATGATAGTCGAGTGGAGCCGGTGTGAGGCGACCCACCGATTGACATTGCCATCGCCAGCCCGCAGCGGTCGACTTGGACGCAGCCTGATCAGGCTGTCCAAACACTCAAACACCAAACGTCTGATAACTTCTCATGTTGGGAGGTTGGGCGCCAGAGAGCGGAGCAGCTGACGCCCAACATGAGATCTTTGCCACTTTTGGCGTCACATACACAGCTGCAGCATGTGGACCGAGTGAAATCAAGCACGTTATTCGAGGCGCAAATGCAGCTGAGCAACTCGAGACGGCAGGTGTGAGACAGTCTCCAGGACGGCGCACAGGATGCTACATGTACATACATACAGCCCGGAGGGTCAGTCTGCAGATGCGGCCGAGACCAGGAAAGGGGCTTAAAAAAACAACAATCCCAAAAAACCGCACCAATTGGCACGACTTACACGCTGCCGCCTGGGCCTGTGTGTGGTGGCTATGTTGGTGGCGGCCGATAATCAGACTGCATGTCTGAGCAGTCTGGGCATTTTGACCCCTCAATTCCAATCTTATGCCTGTCGTTCACTGGAACGAGAAAAAAAAATAAAACTAAAAATGACGCATGAAAAAACAAGTAAGGGAAGGAAATGCATCAGCTGAGAAGTTGGCTTTGGCTTGGCTGCGCGCCTTGAGTGCCATTGAGACAATTGCCTTGTGGTCCAGTGCGATGAGATGCACGGGCCCCCGCTGTTACCCTGTCAGATCAATGCGATGATCGGAACTGGTCTTAAGGCGATCGATCGGTGGAGCTTCAAGGCAAATGGGGCTCAAAATATTAGGGCGAACCAGTTTGCATCAGGCGTCTGGGCTGCTGAGGAAGATTCAAGGTGCCCGTCGATCTTGGATGAGCAATGCGGGCTGGTCTTCCAAACCTGTGTCCCCCCAAATGTATCCCCCAAACTTGTCCAACCCCCTGTGCAACTCTTTGGAAGCACGAGACCCACCGCGTTACCCCGCCAGGTCCATGCCCATTGGTCAACCCATACCTTCTGCCTCTAATTCTTGACAACCTCACCACTACAGACTACAGGGTGGCCACAGGCGTTCCGACGAGGTCCGCATCGCCCACCTACGCCATCACCGCAAACGTGAATTTCAACCCGTAGTTTTACATTCAAGCAAGGACTAATTTATTGATGGGAAATTTACCCGTTATGGCCAACGACGAGGCTTTAGCGTTTAATATACAAATTAAATTATAACTTGGCTAATTTTCTGCAACACCACTTCCCTCTACGTGATATCTCTGCGCTGTATGATCATTCCGTAAAGGCTCTGCGGCCAGAATCTCGCCTTGTCACGGACGAAGGGCCGATGAACTGAGTGCCAATTCGAAAAATGACAGTTGTGCGGCATCCATGTAGACCTTGAGCCAGCCATGCGGAGTATCCGTCCTGGCTTCCAGGATGACAAAGTTCGTCAGTCCTCTGCCGCTGGATCTCTCGCCTCGAAAGGCCGCGCTTGCTTGGAAGCGTATAAAGGCCGACGATCCAAAATATTCTTCCACCTGGCACAGCTGAGCGCCCTCCAAGACGATGGACTCCCTGGAATAGATGTTGACGCCGTCCTTCAGCCTGTGAACCCAGCTGTCTCTCCCGTCGTCGTAGTCGATGCTCTGGCCAAACAACTCGCTAGCAAGCCGTAGCACTGCGTCCGCTTGAATCTGGATTTTCAGAGCAGATGGGTGTGGGGATTCTTCGTACGTGAATTCAATGCGGGCCCTGTAGTCCTCTGTCTTGGCGATGTCGTCGATTAACCTCTCCGGAAAGATATTGGCAAGGCATGCGGCTCTCGGGAAGGCCTTGCGTGGTCTAACATCGCTCCAGGGCTGCAGTATTGCATATGGCTCGCTGGATATGTCCAGGCTGCACTGGTGTCTGGGCATGACATGGAAGTAGTTTTGCTGCGGCCGCATCAACGCCGTGTCAGTACGGACAGTGGTGGAGCGAAGGGGCGGGAGGATGGCCAGAGACCGTGAGCTTTTGGTTGGGGACAAAGGTTCCCTTTGCTGAGGCTGTTCCGGGTATCTTTGCAGCTCTGGAAACAGTTGGCGTACATTTAACCCAGCGTTAGTCAGCCAGTCTGGTCAACATTTGTCAGAAGATGGTACATCAAACTCCCCGGGGAAATATACCACGGCGGAGAGCTCCTCGCTTGGGATCCAAAAAGGGTCCCTTGACTGCCTTTTCAAAAACGGGGTGTAAGTCTCCGAGAGGGAGCCTCTTTACCAGCTGGTCCAGTTCATCGGGGCTCAGCTGATGCAGCATCCCCTTCAGGTCGGAACGCTCCCTCGACGCTAGCACGAACGCCCCGAAGGCGGGCAGCGAGGACTTGAGGAGGTGGAACTCGTTGTTTTTGTTGTTTTTGTTGCTGTTGTTGTCATTGTTGTTCTTGCGGCAGGCCAACCTCACGCTGTCAGAGAAGCCGTCCGGGGCCCGGGTCCTGGAGGGCCTGCGGGTGAGGGCATAGGAGAGCTCGTTGTGGAGGATCTTGATCGCCTCAGCCATGAGGATATCTGCCCAAGGCGGCGGCGGCGGTGATGACTGACTTTGATTGTGTGTAGATTTACGAGAGACGCGCACCGAGCTCCTGTGAATGAGCGTGAGGCCGTGGTCCGTCTTTATCGCGCGTGCGGGCACAACATTGCATTCGCTGTGATGCTACCGAGCATGCATGGCGACGTTGGGAGCGGGGCAGCGACCAATTGGGGGGTGATGCTGGCCGGGGGGGTTGGGGGGTTGGTTTTCGTAGGCTAGGATTCTATTGAAGTCAAGGGGAAGCGGTTGTTGCAGCATGGCTGATGATTCCGCGGTTATGTTGGTGGGTTTATGTATAAAGATAAATAATAATATATTACAATATGTAATACGGGTGCTTGTCGGCTAGGTGCTAAGGGAGGCAGCGTACTATAATCAGATGTAATGGGCCCAATGAATGCGGTAACTGCATTCATTGCTTGATCTTCTTTGCCTCAGCGGTAACTGGTCTTTGTGATCTGGAACAAGGCCCTGTTCTAGTGTTACATAATAATTATGAAAGCTAAATAAATAAATAAAATAATAAATAATAGATATATAAAGATAATGCTTATAATTATTTATATAATCTACTCTTAAGAGACTTTTTTATAAGTTATTAGTTATTTTTTCTTGAGGCGAACATGCTGAGTGTTGTTATAAAATTGGCGACTCCTCGGAACTTTCACCCATCCACTGTACATCTGTCGATGTTTTTGGTGTATTGGGAGACTTGTACACCAACGAGCATTTTATAATTATCACTGGGTTCGGCAATAGTAAATATCAATGCAAAAGAATTATTTGGACTCACAGACGAGGCGAACCCCCCGTGCCTTTGAATGGAATATTTGAACACCCAGTGAAAAGAATCGACATGACTACCGAGAGCCTTTGACTCTTCTTACGATTATAAATACAATCAAACTTTTTTGTACTAACGATGGTAAATGTCCCTCGTCTTTACGAGTTATCAGACAAGCCACCGGCCAACTAGATAAAGTACAATTTTTGAGATTAAAAGCGACCGAGGCCATAATAATGGTAAAACACACCCTAAGCTTCTAAACCCTTAAACCCAGATATCGCTAAGAAATATCCCTCAAGCAACATTCCCGGAGACCCAGTCATCCGTCGCTACCATACGCCATTCCTGATCGTTATCATGAACTAAATGTGCGGCCGTCATTGAAAGCCCGCGTTCGCCGCTGGGCTGCATTAAACAATGGTGAAGAACTCGGGTTTCGCGTCGTGAAACATCTTTGTCCCACTGGGGCCCCCGTCCTCCCTCACCCGCGAAGTGAAAACCCCTACTCGGTAATATGTATCGGCACCAGGGGCCGTGGGGCTGATGATGAGTCCCCAAGCATTGCGGTTGTGTCGTAGCGGCGATGTGCAACATAGCTCGCAGTGGTGGCAAACAGCACACCACTTGTGAGTTCGACACTCCTCGGGACGGTTCTGGTAGCATTTGCCTGCTCTTGTTAGTCGATGCTGATGCCGCATTTTATTGTCAGAGGTGACGAATGGCTGGACTTACAGAAATCGGGCTTTTCAGGGGCAGGCTTCGTGGCAATCTCATCACTCTCTTGTGCGTAAACATCTGCGTCATCCATGGGTCAGCTTAGGGTCTCACACCAACTCTTCTTGGAGTTAACATACCGCCTCTCCCAAAACAACAAGCCTCGCCCTTGAGATACGGTGCGTAGTAATCCCGCTCGCAAGTGCTGCCCAGAAACAGCAACTTGAGGTCGTCCCGTGGCTCTATTATGGGTTCTTGATCTGTGTCGCCGTTCTGCTCCTCACCGGAACAGCCAATCCAGTCTAGCTGGCATGTCACGCTGTAGGAGTTGCCTTCGCATGCGATCCATACCGGCGTGAGAAAGTTCGCCCAGGTTACCAGAGTCAAACCCGAGACAGAGATCGCCTTTCCTTGTACGGTAATAATGCCGTCTTGAATTGGCCCAAACTTATCTGAGCTGGATGGGGTCGTCTCAGCTTGTTTGAATATCGCCTCGGTTCGGAAATGAGGCTCATTTCTTGGATTGTGTATATAAGAAATGCCTTCGTCCCCGGAACCAATCTTGGAAAGGAAGCTCCAAGACGGGGCAATATAGGGACTTGGCGCAGCAAGCTGCATCATCAGAGTGTTGTAGTTGGCTGCCATTCCATGCGACAAGGTTCCCCACAAGATTCCCACGGGGAGATCGTTCCGCCAGAGCCCAGCAAGATACGTACCCGCGTCCCGTTTGCTAAACTCCCGGGCAAGCCCAGATATGGCCGATAGCTTTTCTTGCTCGTATGTGAATTCCCTCTCGGTGAACTGTTTGAGGCGACGAGTCCATGCTCGGAACAACTTCCTCATCGTCACCTTCTTGTCCTTGATCAGGGTGGCAAGAGCCACTGATTCTGGCTCCACAGGCATCTTCCGTCCATTTTCTTGATGCAGGATCACGCGGTCTTGGAAATAGAGCATGTGGTTGCCGAAAACGAGCTTTCTTGACGACAGCTCAGACTCTTGGAAGGTCCAGCCTCTGCGTGACCAGGTGCTGTCCGCCTCGCGTGAAATGTCCCTTGATAAGGGAGACTGGGTGATGTCGGTTCCACAGTAGGTGAGCACGAAGACCCCTGACAACTGGGGATCGATGGCGGATTGGAAGTTGACGTTGAGGGTCAATTCCGG
Organism: Calonectria multiphialidica; assembly: GCA_020623665.1. Lineage (NCBI taxonomy): Eukaryota > Fungi > Ascomycota > Sordariomycetes > Hypocreales > Nectriaceae > Calonectria > Calonectria multiphialidica. Next base: position 40,555 of record JAHVYC010000151.1, read on the forward strand.
CTGGTGCTGGAGGAAGGTTTGTTGGACCGAATCGGAAGAGGCCGCGCAGATTGTCACGTAAGCGTTGCTGTAAATGTCGTTCATGCTCTCGACTTCTTGCTGCCAATCATCTTTGTTGTCTTGCAAAATGCAAAGCGCGTCAACCCAGAGGTATCGGACACCCAGCGAGCGGCAGACGGTGATGGCGTCCCTCATAACCTGAGGAAAATCCTGCAAGGGGATACCCTGGCTGAAATCCCCCCATGTTTGCGCGGTTGTCTTGAGTTGCATCTCGGCCTCGACCTCGGTGCCCCAACAATAGCTGAGAGCGCAGTATTTCCTCGGCCACGAGTCCATGCATCTTATTGGAGTCCTTTCGGCTTGCAGACAGCTAACTAGCCGGATAGGGGCAGCGACTGTGCTCCCGAGATCGATGAGCCTGGAAGGCAGGAAAGTTGGAATGGCATTTTTTAGTTCTATTAATCTATCAGAGGTTTGGAGGGCGCTTCTGGCCCACGAAACGTTTTCTCGGCACCATGGCTGTGCTCGAGAGCACCTGGGTATTCCGAGCCAAGCAGCTATATCTTCTAGTGACTATTTAGCATGTGCACTCGTCAACTATCTCGAATACGGGGGTGGTCCTCACGATCGTCTGACTCAACCTTGAAGCACATGGTGTGGTCCGAGATGCCATGCCCGCTGATCTTCACCCTGAGCTCTACTAACTGTTTGTTTCGCTGTTGGGTAGCGCACCAGGTGTATGATAGGTTAATGTTGATTTCAGGCTCCGAGTGCTTAATATTTAACTGAGTAATGACTTGGTGGAGATATTGGCACATTCGGCACCCGGTCGCAAGGATCGAGTACTGCAGGTTGGGCAGCCCTGGAAGAATATCTTCCTTGCCTCCCACGTCAAGCTTCACGTTGCCCATGTTGGCGAGATTTCGCCTCTGGAACGTCAGGTCGTCGCCTAATACTTGCATTGAACCATCGATAATACCATCATCAAGCCGAACATCCTGGCAGTTTTGGCAAAAACCGCCGTTGTTGGTGGATGTCGCGCTCATGGCGGCAAAAATGTTTAGCAGGCTTTCGGATGGAGGTTTACAATTGAGTCGTGGGCGGGTGTTTGTGCAAGACAGCCTGAAATGTGGACTGAGGGGTCGTAATAAATGGAAGGCGGTTAGGCTAGGCAGAAAAGCAACTGAGAGGAAAATGCATGCCTCTCACTGCCAGTTACGGCAAACGAGGTTGCGCACCCGATGCGGAAGGCTTTTGGCGACCAATTCAAATGTGACACGTCCTTAATTATCAGGACAAAACGGACCTGTTGCCATGTGAAGCTCGACTTGCTTTTTTTCGCGAGTTAATTTTAATTTTCTCATTTATCATGTATTTCTCTAAATTTCAAACGAATTGCTCGAATAAATCCGGCAGCACACCTACTGGGAAAGCCACTATGCAACATTTGAGTGATTTCTTTTTCGCTCGCCCAATTAGAGCACCAAAATCATTTACTAATCACTGCCCGTTCGGGAACTATGTGCATTCTCCCTCGGACAATTGCCCCTTGTTGCCTATCGGCCAGGGGGGGTATTTAATATTATAGAGTGGCCCAAAGAGGGTAGGCTGCTGTCTATGGCGGGGGGGATTGGATGGTTTGAAATTAGGTTAGTCGCCATCCGCCCCGACTCATTTTATGGTTTTATTTGATTTTATACAAACAAGACCAGATGAAAAACGAGATAAAACACAAACCCGGCCCCGATTTAGCATCGAATTAGCCAGCCCAGCTGGAATCCTGTCCCGGGCCCGATCCGGGCAGTGACGCTGAAAGCGCAGCTCGTACGCCACGCCCCAGTGTTTCTGGTCAATCACGACTTCGTGTGTGTTCGCCCCAAAAGAACTACGCCCCCAATTGGTTGGGAATGTTTGCTCAGTGCGCAGGGTAGGGATCGGGTCGGAAAGCCCAACAGCTCCCTGATTACGGGCCTCCTTCATGGCCAGCCAGATCCGACTAGTCGTGTCCCTTGGCATCTTGACAGGCGGGAAGCTTGATGTTGTCGGCCGGATTCCTGTCGAAGCTTTCTCCACTATCTGGCTGATCGGTTGAGGTTTCGTCGTTAAGGTTGACGTGAAGGTTGATGCGAGTTGGTCCCTTGTCGAGTAATGAACCCCATGTCGCACATTAATGCCATGTGTGTCATATCGGCGCCTGGCACCAAAAAGCAACCTGGAGCCTCATTCCCCCTCCCCCATCCCGCCCGTCTTCCGCTTAGGATTTTCAGTACCTGGCCATATTCCATTAGCGGGAACCTTGTGAGCGTTTGCATTTGATTACTGAACAGCGTGTTTGTGGTGGCACATTGAATCGTCGCTCGTCCCTCTTGGACACTGCTGGTCTCAAACAATTATTCCCGATCCACGTGTTGAGCGATGCAAAGGCACGCCGCTTCGGAAAATATCCAATAGTCTGAACTAGTCCGAGAGGCGCATATCGAGTCTCGTGCCCGATAAGTTGTTTGCTCACTGAGATTCCAGCCCGCCACTTCACAGCGCCATGGGCCAATTTCGAAGGCATTGTTCAGCCACTGCGAAAGGGTCAAATCTCATGATTCCCGATCCTCGGTCAGTCGGCTTCGGTGTACATGGGTCAGTTCCTTTCCTTTCTTTTTTTTTTTTTTTCTTCTTCTCTTTTTTCTTTTTTCTTTCGAATTTTTTTATCTTCTCTTTTTGGTAAAGTACCCGGTTTCAACGAGTGGGGGGGAATGCTCAGGCATCGTCCGGCGATGACGACGATTCCAGCCTGCCACTCGCTTACCATGGACCAACCCAGCGGCCGCCTTTTAAGCGCTATAATAACGCAAGTCTCAGGTGGCGTTTCTGATCTGAATGCTTGCGCTAGACTTGTGGAGATCGGGCCACAGATACTCGACGGCCTATTCAGCAATAAGAAAATACAGTCCGTAAGGCTGTGGTTATCCGGGAATTCTTGGATGATCAGTTTCAACGCGGGTGGAGCTGAGCACTCAGCGGCGTTGGAGTGGCATGCAGCCAAGACGTAATGCGCGCACCAGCCGGTGTGATAGCCCGCCCACCACCCAATCACTCGAGCCGTGTCTGCACACCGCAGGAATACTGTCTTGGAGGAGAGATGCCGACACAGCAACAATGGCGCCATGAGTCCATGAGGGTTGCGTCGCATGCGCCAATGACTCGAAGATCTGGCTGAGTGAGGGATCCGTAATCAGGCCGGTATGCGGGGCGTTATTGGTGGGAGTCAAGTCGCTTCCAATAACTACTCGCAACCAAACTATCCCGTTTGATTTTTCCATGCCAAGACTTCCACCTAGATTGAATCGGCAATTGGTGTAAACAGGGTTTCCTTTCTCTCTGGCAACGTTACATGAGCTGAGAAAATATCAAGCCATTTTTTGAGACATGTCTGCATGGAAATCACCATCATCTCCAGCTCTCGATGAGGACGCCGCGCGCCATCTCATCCCGGAAGGCCGGGGTTTGCTGTGTTGCGCTATTCTCTTGCACCGGATATCACATACTAGGTTCTCGAAAACAGATGAATATCATTTCCCGATCTCAGCAGGGGTGTGCTTTCGGACCGCTCGTGGACGTCCATGGCCTAACCTGATGGCGATTCGAAAAAAATATCCCGATCGTAAGGTAAATCTGAACAACCCTTGTTCTCCGGCACACTATTTGCCCTGTCATTATCCGTCTACTTGCCGGGCTAAAAGTGAGACAACCTCGGGCAGAGGTACATATTGATTCTGAAGTTGACAATCCCTGAATTCGAATATGGTCGCAGGACCTCGTGACCCCGTTTAGGGCTCATCACAAAGCCGTATCTCGGAGGTTGAAAGAAGCACCAAAATCCTCCAGGTTGCGCTTTGGGTTGGGCATCAACTGCAACCCTCCGATGCTGTCATCAAAATCCGGTCCCGAAGAGCGTATGTCCACGCCCAGATTTGGAAACCCTCCATACGCTTGCGCATGCGTTCTGACTCCGGGGTTTTGGGGTGGGTGGGATTTGGAATATCGCCAGATCCGATCAACATCGGACCGCGACATGTGCTCGGAATCAGATATCAGATTCGCCAGGGTAGCACTGATGGGTGAGGCTCTGTTTCAGTAATACGATGGGGCTAAGACGATGGTAAGCATTCCTCCACTCCGGAAGATGGCGATGATTGAGTTGGATCACCATGATCGGCGCTAAGATGATTGAGCTGAGATTAGCACAATAAGGCATGTAAGCAGATTGGCTGGTTGGTCGCTTGGGTGGGTTTAGCTTCCCCCGCACGCTTGACCCTGCTAAATCATGGTCATCGGAATGACGGGGCTAATGAAACAGAAGTGGGCAAAGTGTGAGAATCCAAAACAAAGAAACGCTGCCACCAACAGTCCCAACACGAGACGACTTTTGGACAGCGCCCAGAGCTAGCGCGCAATGGGGACGCGCGATGCACGATGACGTCGCGTGGGCCGGGTATCCATCCTGCGGCGACCCCGGGCCTGTTTGCAGGGCGGATGGAAATAACACTGGACAGGGCGGACGTTGATGGTTCAGGATCCCAAGAGGCGGGATGGTCTCTGGCATAAAACACGCGTTGTCGAAATGGCTGGTCGGTCAGCGACTAGCCTGTCATCCCTATCCCGGTCCATGAATTTCGGTCAAGAAAAAAACGAACAAGGCCGGAAAAAAGAGATCATCCCCCCCAAAAATCTGATATCTGACTCCATGCATGACCGTTTTTGCTGTCCAGTGGTTGAGTTACAAATGGCGGCGATAACTTCGGGGAGCCGGACGAGCGGCCGACCATTTCGTGTGGGGCTGTTTTGGCCCCCACCTCTTGGAGCTCAGAGGCTCACCCTGGACGGGCGGGCACCAAGCCCACCAAGACGCAGCGCGTGTAGTAGTGTGATGGTTGAACGGCCGGCGGCACAACAATGTCTGGCCCAGCTCATGCAAGCAACTTTGCCCGCAGTGCCACAGACAGTACCGCAGAGTAACGGTGTAAAATTGGCAACGGGCAACCGGCAAGGGTCTGGCTCACCCGTCAGCATCTTGACACATTGGCCCGACATCTGCCGTTCCATGCATTTCCATTGCATCGGCCAGCCAGTCGAGGGCCTCGAGGGGGCGCATAGCATGGGGCGGATGACCTGCCATTGACCTGATTGGCGCCACACTTGCCATTGTTTGCTCGCCCGACACGCAGACCCGAATAGCCCCGCACCTGTCTGCTGTTCCCGATTCTTGATTCACCCGCTGCGGCGCTTACTCCTCGCATTGTCAGCCCCAAACTACCGCCCCCAAGGGCCAACCCCAATGACCGCCCGCCAGTGGCGCCTGTGTGGTATGAAGATTAGATCTGGACACCTCCGCTTCGGGGACATGCCATCCCATCATGGAGGGCCGGATTCAGGGCAGGGCGGCCACCTCGCCCCCTTCCAACGCGGCCGGGTTGCTCTCTCGCCCTCCCAACCGAGAGTGGCACAAGATCCGACCATGGATTGTTCGGTGCTGCCCATTGTGCCAGCTCTCCCTCCACAACCCCCAATAACCCCACTGAACACCACCCGCGTAGAAGAGATCAAGCCCACCCTGTACAGGCTTGTCTTTCGCCTTGTAGTATCCAGGTGCCAGCCAACTAGATGAAATAACTTGCGCTTTAATCCACTAGAATAATGCTTCAGCTTCTATTCGAGCTGCTGGGCCATCTTGCTTGTTGAGGACGGGTCTGGCCCCCAATGTGCTGGTGGCCCCAAAAGATCGGGGCTACTATTGTGATACCGATTTGAAATTCAAATGCAGGGGATTCTTTTACAACTCCAAGATGGGAGTCGATTACAGAGGACCAGCGAACAGATCCCGTATTTCATAACCAATTTGATAGTCTCGCTTTTGACATGTTCGTAATGACCAACCCGCTTGATGAACCAGATGTTGGCCACCAGTATCCTCCCTATTCAGGGGGTAAAAGAAAAATGTCAAACCGTGTCGCATAGCTACCCGTTGAACTCCTGCTAAAGCCACTTGAACGCTTGATGGGCGACGACGGAAGGCCAGAATTATCATTATTCATTCCTCTAGCAAACCGCCACAGAAGCTTGATTCGTTTGATTTGACCGAGCCCGTGTCTCGAGCATGATTCTCTATCAGGGGCCCCGATCAGTTCATTTCATGGTAGCACGTTGGCAGTTGGTTCGATCCAAACGGCCTCCTTTCCACAACAGAGAAATCCAATTTGAGACCACTGCTAGTTCAACATTGTGCCGCTTGTGCCATTGTCTTCGCGACCTGTGAATTTAAATAATGTGTGACAGCTAGCGTTGATGTTTTGAGACTTTTTGAAAAAGTGGTGGGCTTTTGTCACTACCAACCAACAAGCCAAATCTCCCCCTGAACCAACGGCAGGTGGGCGCGGCAGCCCTCAAGCCTCAGCCTCTGCCAAGTCCTGCTCCATCTCCCTTCCATCAGACATTGGTCTGCCTACCTTTCTTTTCTGAAGAATGGAATCGAGCTTCGCGGAGCCTGCCCTACTTCGGGTTGCTTTGTTAAACTTGGCGGGCATTTTGTTTCGAGTTTTTGGTTTCAATAGAGGGATCGCGACAAGAAGTCATTTCGCTACCTACACCAGGATCTGGAGCGCTTTCTCCAAATCTTCATGCACTCGCGATTTCTGGCCAGCACGCCGTCTGCGGTAGCCATGGAAGAATGGGCATAGCTGAATCCATGGAAAACAAGGCTCGGTATTAGCCTGGAAAACACAAAGGCAGACCCTTTTCTGAATCGAAACAGACCCAAAACTCCTCGCGGAACGCCCTTGCAGTAAGTTGATTTCGATATGAATGGAGAACTGCTCCGCTTTATCCTACATGGAAGGCTAACATTCTTTTTCACATGGACTTCTAGAATTTCAAAATCATCTCGTTGCACAAGCCCGCGGACGAAGAAAGACAAGGGGACCAGCAAGACCGCGATTTTCCTCCTCGTTGTAGCAGCGAAACCAAGCCACGCATCATATTTTTGGATAACATCAAGCCCGACCCTCAAAGCTCATTGCCATACAGCTTCGTATTTCCGGAGGCAATGAGGCGCAGGCCAAGCCAGTAAGGGGAAGGAATCTCGATGACAAAGGGACGCGAAAACAAGTAGCATTGGGGATTATCTTTGAAGGCAAGGCCCGTTTCTCCCATGAATACGGTTCAGAAATTGGGGGAAAAGGCTGTGCTTTGATCCCGTAAAATTCTCCTGGCTTCAGTTGAGCAGTTGGATCGTCTGGAGATGGTATTGTCAGGTTTTGCACCAAAGCTGCAACGGGCCATGGTCACGGATTTCTGTCGCTTGTTACCCACTTGGAGACCCTAACGCTTAGATGCTTGCTCTCATCCCTTGTGTTCCGTCAGTTATGAAATTCTAGATTCAAAACAGGGCCTCTTTCTCCCAAGGTAGCCATGGAGAGGCTCGCGGTGTCTCCTCAGATCTCCAAAATGCACGATGAGAATATTGTCAATGATGGGCTTTCTTTTCTTGACAGCAAATTCTCATTGCAGCTATTCCATCTCTGCTGTTCATTCTGGAGGTTTGGTGTTTGTGACATAACCAATGGCTTTGTTCTGCAGGCTGCGCATCAATCAACATCTTCTTCATCTCGCCAGCTGTGCTCCATATCCCAAATTACTGTATTGATTCCGCTTTCTTGAACTTTTGGATTCATGCTCAGCTCTGCTATGACTTGGAATCAGAAGGGCCCGCAGCTGGGCAAACCCTAGCTAGATCATCTTCTATATAGTCAGTAAGTCTGGATATGCATTTCGAGCGATTCATCTCCAACTCAAATTCGACGAGTGAAGTTCGCATTTGGCCATGACCTGCAATCTTCCAGCAACCGCCAAGAATGCTTATATCAAGGGTGGCCCCGCCAATGGAATTCTAATCAGTGTGCGTCTATTTGTAAGGCTCGCTCGGCGGTTCTTATAGGGTAGGTGCTCTATCTTGGTGTCATTTTCTCTCCTGAAATATAGTTCTGTATTAATGTAATCTTGTAATCTTTGTCCTTTTGTAAGGTAGATTGTTTATCATGCAAGCCTTAAATTTTTCTTTACTTATTTATTTATTTAGGGTTAAATGAGGGTATGGTTTGCGCATTGTTGTTGAGATGTTCGTCTGGAAGTGCCAAACCCAACTACTTCTGGGCTCGTACGGATTCGGAGCCACTGTATTATTTTCTGACCACCAGCCGCCCACCTTCACCATCGGCCGCTGGGGCCTATCCCGTGTTCATGTGCCTGTCTCTTCTGGCTAACAAACTGCGCGTGACCAGACCATTCCTCGATAGCTTCACCGAGAGATGCCCTTTTATTATTATTTTTTTTTAGCGGGGGAGAGACAGTGCGGATGCGCGTTAACTATGCTTGGCGGCGGATGCAGAGTGCTTGCTTTGGTGTCGCCGCGATCGTAGCCCTCCCATTGAACTCTCATTGCCAATTACGAGGAAAAGTAACAAAGGGAAACACCATCAACATAACACAGAGAACAAAAAATTTAAGAAATATATGAACGACCAAGATCAATCCGTTTCCACCATCAATTCCTAGTCGCTGGCGTGCCCCACCTAAATGTTGAACTAGCACTCGCCTATCCGTCTGTGGGATGGAGGCCGCATTTGTCCTTCGTCAACCTCGTCAATCCCGCCAAGCTGAGACCGATCAAGGGCATCGAAGCTGCTCCGGCGTGCCTGCGTGTATGCCAATCAATTGCAATTTGGCCACCTTCAAGATTCCTCGACCCTTATGGAACGCAGCAACGGTGGTTGCTGGACCTGCAGGATTCGCCATCGGAAATGTGACGAGAACCAGCCCGAGTGCAGGGAGTGCAGTTGCCGTACGATCCCCTGCCACGGATACGGGCCCAAGCCGGCATGGATCAATAACGACGCTCAGCTCCAGGAGGAGTTGGCTCGGATTAAGAAGATTATTAAACAGGTTGTCCGCGACAAGAGGAAGGGCCAAAAGCGCACATATTCTGATGCTGTCAGCCCTGTGGCCACTGGTATTCCTCCTGCGCTGTCTCTCGGGTCGGCCTCCTCGGGCAACAACATGTCCTTTCGGGAATCCCAGCTTCTTCTGCATTACCTCGACTACATATTCCCCATTCAGTTCCCCTATTACGTGGACAACCCCCAGATTGGCGGCCGTGGTTGGCTGTTCTGGCTCGTCATGCGGGATGGGCCTGTGAACAAGGCACTGTTGACCCTTTCTGCGCTGCACCACCACACCATGTTTGCAGATATGACAGACAATACGGACCAAGAGCTCATAGGATACCACACCGAGGCTCTACAAGGATTACGTCGCGCCTTAAGCGACCAAGAGGCCGCGGGCTCCCCTGCTACCAGTGAGCAGCTTGTTGAGTTTCTCGCTTGCAGCTGCGCTCTGATCAGTCTCGAGGTGATTTCACCCAATCAAAAAAAAGCTAGGATTTATCGTTAAATACTCTTAGATATTCCGAGGGGGCACAGGGAATTGGCATCCCCATCTTGCTGCCGTCGTCAAGGTAGTAAACGATATGAGAAGCTGGCCCGATTTGACGGGGCCACGGCCTACCGGGTTGGAAAATGCCCAGCGCTTCCAGGTGGCCGAGGCCATTTGGTTTGATCTCTTGGCATGCACGTCTAGCAATGCGGCACCAGGAATCCGGTATTGGCCTTGGCTCACCGAGCGCGGCATTGACATATCATACTTGATGGGGTGCTACAATTGGGTCATGATTGCCATTGGGGATGTGGCTGTGATCAAATCGAAAGGTCCTATGCAGGCAGAGGACGAAAAGCCTAGGCCCATGGATGTCAAGATCCAGTTGGAATCTGAAATGGAAGTGTTGGAGGCTTCTACAGAGGTAGTCGACTCTCAAACCTTAACACCGATGACAACATAGCTAACGTATCTAACTAGCTCCCTGAACCCAGGGCTCGCCCAGTCTCGAGAGTTTTTGCATCTGCAACTCTGTTGGAGCTGTACATGCTATGCCCCGGTGTCTTTCCGACAGACTTTACGATGCGAGATGCTGTGGCGAAAGTCATCGACGCGATCCAGCGCGTGCCTGAACGCATGTCGCTTCGTGGACTGACATGGGCCCTGTGCATTGCAGGATCCATGGCAGAACAGGAACAGCAGCTGTTTTTCGAGACCCTTATGACCAAAATCCTCTCTGGAGTGGGCTCAGCGTTCAGCAACTGTTCTACTATTTTGAGCATCATGCACCACTGTTGGCGACAACGAGAGCTATTCCCAGACACCTCATTTAATTGGCGTGATGCTATGTCTTCCTTGGGAATATGCGCGCTTCTTGTCTGAATGTTGTGTAAGCAACATGACTTATTAACAAGCACCCCATTTATTTGGTGCGCGGCCATGTTTGCCGAGCAAACATGACGCGAATACGGACATCGCTCTGACTCTGGTCAATCGCGGCGACGGAGGAAGCGAGGGTAGGCGTCCAATCTAAACTGCTACCATTGGAAATTTCGGACTTGCACACGAAGAGAAGGTAGCGGGTGGTGGATAAGGAGCACGGGAAAGAGAGGGACGAAGATGGGGGCCGCGATGAACGCTGGACTCGACGCGATTCATCATACTTGACACCCTAATCATTTACTTCCTTGTCCAGCTAGGGGCTGGTTGGGAAGGTTGACTGAGCCAGTTGATTCGTAGTCTTATCACAGCATGTCGCAGACTGACACAATTAATTTGGCCTATCGCGGTCGCTGCCGGATCCTGTCGCATCTCGTTCCCCAATACCATATGCAGAAATGGATTCACTTTTACAATGGCCTTATTAACTCCCATATTCTACCCACCATGCTGATAATAATACCCCAACAAACATTGATGTCAAGGTCAATACGTATAGATTTACGTTTCCCAAAATATTCACGAAACAAGACTAAATTTCAGCGTCCATTACATGCCTGTCCTCTATACGAAGAGCAAAGCTTATTTTGGTGCACTAAGACGTCCTCAATGTCGATACTGTTAACGATAGCACAGACGTCTCTTCTTTCAAGTTCCGTTGATACAACATTAGGCAATTATGGGGGTGGTTAGGACTTTAGGGACCGTAAACAAAAAATGAACTTAAGTGCTTGTGTTAGCTTCACCTCTGGAGAGGTGACCAGACCCAGCAACCACGATGAGGTACAAGCTCTGCTGGGACTACCCAGCTATCTAGGGGCATAAAAAAACAAAACAAAAAACGAACGGCAAAAGAAATACTAGAGTTCAGTCGTCAGCATGAGTCAACATGCATAGAAGAAGAAGATTCAACTCACCTTAAACGCTCCGACAACCCCTCATCCTCCCCTCCTCCCTCCAAGCCTCTTCTTCCCCCCCAACCAGAGACACCAGCGAATACGGTGACGTCCTCAGCGAGGTCATCTAGAGCTCACAGACTTTGTGCAGCAAAAATGAGATTGCGGTCCAACCTTGAGGTCAAGCCTGCATGGAAACCTTGATATCACTGCAGCCTAAAGCTCAAAAAGCTGTGTCTTTGAACCATGCTTGGACCATGCGTGAATACGATTCTGACAAACTACTTATAAGATAAGCCACCCAAACCTCCCGTTGCGTTTTCCCCACTCTGTACGTATGATAAGTTTGCAAAATTATGGAGAAATAAGAAATTGCAACGCCGAGACTGCGATATGCCCAAATTACGAACACCAGAAGTATCATGTCCTCAGCAACCAGGCCTTGAATGTTATAGGGCAGGGATTTTCTCTCTATCCCATCAACAAGTACAATTGGCCCTCAGATACACACGCATTGGTAAAATAAACAAGGACCAGCAAATGTATCTCAACGAGGTTCTCGCTACCCGCAACTTCATTGATGCAGGCAAAAACGAAAATCACTCTCAGGAAACATTCCACCCCAAGGTAGTGAAAGGCAGATTTCTCCTCCAATCGGTGGCAAAGTTTGGTAAGAGTTACGCCAGGGAATTGGATCAGAACTTGAACTTTCGAAATGTGTGTCAACACCAAGTCATGCCAGAGCACGATTTTTGGAGAGTATACTATGAGGCTTGCCAGAACCAGGGCATTGAATCGTACGGCTCATGTTCGTTCTGCTCAACCGATTTCTCTCTTGAAAAACAAGACAGGGGAAGCACTATCTGCGTTTGGGTCGATCTTGGAACCGAAAATTCCTGCCAGAAAATCATGGATCGCAATACGAGCCCTCTGATCTTAAATCGAGAACCTGGTTGGGTTCGGAAATTGTATGAATCCGAGCCAAATTTAAAACAAGCGGCCCCCTCAAAGTCACACTGGGCAAAAACTGCAATCGCGGCGCTTTCTCAAGTGAAGACTGCTCTAATCCGAGCCATCCCTAAAAAAAAGGCAGCCAAAAAGCCTCATCCCAAAGTGGAGCAAGACAAGTGACGCCCGCGACCAGCGCCAAGGAGGGCGCGTCCACATGGAGGTGCTGCAGGAAATAATGATTCTTGGGAGCTATCTGCGCTTGGTGCTGTAGCGGCTAATTGCAGCCTCAACTTCATATAAGTCACGACCGGTATAAGATGACTGGAAGAAAGGACCTAATCTGGCAGTGCAGGAAAGCAAAATTAGCCTTGTCCTCTTGGTCAAGGGGAATATGTGTACTCCTTGTCTAAATATTACTTATTGAAGCTACTAAATACCAATTTGGTTACATGTACAACACAATGGCTAATGCACCCAACTGATGGCTTTGTCTGGTTGTTCAAAACACATGGTGGGTGCCACTCATCGGACATCTTCAATATGGACTCGCAATCCAACTAGGGCTTGTTCTTCCCGTCGAGATACGATCAACCCGATCTGCACGAAAATGGCTTATTGATAGATCCGGCTTCGAATTTATGAATCTGGAAAGGCTTGTTAGCACATAATCTGTTGATAGAAATAGCAGATACATACCAGCTCTACGATGCTCGCATATGTGCCGCAAACCAGAATGGCAACGCCAACTAGGAACACAAGCCCGTTGCACAGGGCACTTCGGATATTGTGTTTTTCATACCATTTTCCTTCCTTCAGCAGCACAAACCACATGACTGGTGGCCAGTAGAACGAAAGTCCGGACACGAACAGCGACGCACTGATGGATAGAAGCTCGGAGAAGAAGGGAATTGCCTCAGCAATCACCCAAGCAGCCACGGTAACAGCGGCAACGAAACCTAGCCAGGTGATCCAGCCCTTCTTGGTGTTGACAAATCGGACAACAGAATCCTTGTACATTTTTCCGTGTATGTAGCGGCAAACGACGGTTGTGTTGATGGAACCGGAAATGAAAATGACGGGAAGAGCGATGCCGAAGACAACTCGGGAGATTAGAGGACCGGCTGACAGCAAAGCTGGGGATTGGACATCTTGGCCCACAAACGCGTAGATAATAGCGCCTGTCAACGTGTAGACGACAATCTCAAAGATTCCCAGAGCCCAGATAGACTTGGTGTAATCCTTTGGGGTGTGCATCTCGTCCATGAAGGACGGCTGGGCGCCGGCGAATGCGTATGCAAAGACGATGCTGTTAACGGAAATGAATGCCTCTGAAAAGGTCAAATCTTCCTTTGGCCAAGCGGACCAAGTGGAGGCAGCCAATCCACCAGGTTTCTCTGCGCTCTGTACGCCGGTCGCGATCATGGTCACGCCGATAGCCAAGATGATGGATGCAAAATCGACATATCCGAGAATAGCAATTTCGGCAAACGACGGGGGAATGGCAAGCAATCCCAGAATTACCATTGACACGACGCCAAACGCAATGGTGCAGACATCGCTCTTTGTGATGGTGGTGAGGGCGATGGTGCCGGTCAAGCAGTGTGAGCCGACGACGAGGGTAAGTTGCGAGACGAAAATTGCGCTGAACAGCATGTAACCAAACTTGCCCATCATGAGTCGGCCTATGTCAGCGTAATGGGCCACATGAGGGTACTTCAGTATGACTTGGCCGAGCACGTAACTGGCGTAGATGGCAATGAGGCCGACGCCGATGGTGAGGAGCACGCCCGCCACCATACCGAGAGTCGCGAATGCAGAGGGCAAGCCCAGACTGCCCAGGGCAACAGCTTCGACGATTAGGACGACGGTGAGACGCTTCCAGCCAAGTCTATTGAAGTGCGCGGTTCCCTCTAGCGTCTTTTGGGTTTCGAGATCGTGAGCGCCCTTTTCGCGGTCGACCTCATCCATGATGCCAGCCGCGACGTCGACGCCGATAGCGTCGTTGTGATCATCGCGAGTGGATTTTTCGGCGTTGCTTTTGCCCTGCGATTGCCCGGCTTTTGAGTCCATGGTTAAATTTGGTGCATTCGAAAACAAAAGAGGAAGAAAACTCCAGGTCGGAGGGTGTGAGAGGTAGGTCAGAAAGAATGTAGACTCACGACTAGCAGTTCTTATACAATGGAGCATTGCACTGGCGAGCAAGCCACACAACGGGATTCGCTTCTACCCCAGACGCGGGGGCGCGATAAGACGTTGCCAGACATGATGCCTGCTAGGCCTCGTCTCCACAGAATCCGGGGGTTGGGGTACGCATCCGATGCCGTGGTTCCTGGGCCATGGGCTCGAGATGCAGCGGCTCGTCGAGAACAGGTCGAAAGGAGGGCGTGTTTCTGTGGGTCTCGTCGGGGAACCATACGCCCTGCGCCTTCGGAAATCATCGGCTGTGGGGAAGCACATGGATCAGCCCGTTTATAGGACGCCGTAAGAGCGAGATAATCTGTTAGGGCCGAATTGCCAGGCCATCGACAAGAAGCTAGGTAAACGTCCTGACAGATGAGGCCATAAGTTGGTTGTTTAAACGTAACAAAATGTTCGGCGCGGGAGCTTTGTCGTCCGCCACCAATCAGATAGCGAGGCTCTTCCCCAGTTTGGAGAAGCAGACCCACCGGTTCCTGAACTGGGCAGGCAGCTCGAGCCGCAGCACTCAGCAAAAGCCGTCTCGGAAGGCAAGTCGAGGCGCCATCAATCTTC
This sequence comes from Calonectria multiphialidica, assembly GCA_020623665.1. Taxonomy (NCBI): domain Eukaryota; kingdom Fungi; phylum Ascomycota; class Sordariomycetes; order Hypocreales; family Nectriaceae; genus Calonectria; species Calonectria multiphialidica. The sequence goes on from JAHVYC010000151.1 coordinate 55,569, forward strand.
AGGCACTCTGCTCAGCGAGTCAACACACTGTTTGTGATGGTCTTTGGTCATGATTTGTCGGATACAAATGTCAGCGCGCGCACCTAGGCTCTTGTAACTGATATCTTCTTTATCGTTGGGTCCTTGTACTGGGATCAAATTGACTCAATGGAATATTGAGGCATTTGGGACCATGGGGCCATTTCTCGCCCAAGGCAACCGGCTCAAGCTGGCGTTTAGACCCGCGCCCGGAGCATTAGTTATGCATCCTCATTCCATATCAACTGGATAATTACGGGCATGGACTAATCAAACCCTCCTCTGAATCCGAGCTCCTTGTCAACGGCTAGCGCCGGCAAGCTTAAAGCCCAGACGCTACACCGATATGCGCGAGTCAGCGAGACTGACGTCTGAATACCTCGCCTAGTACTGGACCTGAACACCGCCCATCTGCTCGCTTGCGTTCTGGGGCGTTGCATGATCTCCGACTCCAGAATAAAGACCAAGATGCGCATCTATGGCGGTTACGTAAAAAGTCTGGGGGAGGAAGGGGGAAGATTGACCCCACAAAAGCCATTGTGTGCGTCTCCATCCGCCTCGGCCATGGCTCAGCGAAACCTTCTCGGCGTCATGGCGATGCCGGGTTTTGGCTGCCGTGAATATTAAGAAATGACGATAGGGATGGTATTACAAATCATGTAATAATGGGCATCTTGGTTGCGTGCATTTCCCCAGCTGATCAATGATTTTGTTAGCGTTTCCGGACCCGACGGGGCCCTCGTGGATGCAGATCACCTGTGCTCCAGCAGCATGGGAACAAAGACACTGGCCTCAGGTGGCAAGGGAATTTTGGCGCTCCGTGTCTTTGCGCCCTGCACCCACACTTATGAAACGGCAGCCATCAACGAGAAGGCACTGTTGAAGCAACAAACATAGCACTGCCAAAATCTTTCAAGCAACGCGTTGTGATTCACTGTAGCCGTCGCCTATTGGGCTCCCAGCATCGAGCTTCTCCCCATAACAATCCCCTACGATGTACCAATCGACATATTGGTTTTGGTTTCGGCTGTCGATTCTGCCCCTTTTCAGTAGAGGAACAATCAAATGGAAGGTCAGTCTTTGGCCTCCTTTCTGTATCACCACGCGTGTGGCATCGCAAACATGTATTTAGATAAACTGACACGCAACAGCTTTGTGCAACCTGCGACTGAGAATACCTGACATCGCCCTTTACACGAATTTGCCATGAGACATGCGGCTCCAAGCAACCACCCGATACGTATACACGACGTGATCCTCGACCATCATAACCTTCTCCGGAACCTCTAGATCGAAGGTTAAATAACGACCGAGAGAGAAAGACGTACAACACTGGGTGCTATTTTTGTCCTCCATTGGGCGCCCCAGGCGGCCGCTTTTTCATCGGCTGAGGTGAGGACTGCAATGGCTATTTTCGAGCACAGTTCGTGCTCTTGGTTATTGGATTACGCTGACCAATGCAGCACAGAGACCTCTACTTGTTCGACAATTCGAATCAGACACCTTTCACAATAATTCTGCTGGCGTTAACGATAAAAGATGACAGCATCACAATCCAAATGCTGAATCCTAGCTGGCCCCAGGGGGTAAGTCTTTAAAGGAAGCCACCAAAGAAGCATATGAAATTGATAAAAATATCCCGCTTTAGGTTTCTGCCTCGCCTCTACGCCAGAGCTAGGATAGGGCAATCATTCCCCTGAGTTTGACATGTCAGCCAACATCACGAGTGCTTGGTTGCCAGAAATCTCTCGCCGACCCCAAGAAACGAGACGCGTTCATGTATCGATCACAATAAATCCAATCACAGAAATCCAGAGGCACCATGTCCACGGTTTGGAGGTTCCTTAGGCAGTTGTTCTGAAATTCGCCAGTGGTGTTTTTCCCGAGCCCGTATTCCCAACAATGATCAACATCACGAAACAAGCAACCCCGTCGCCCTGGTCTTCATAACAATCGACCAATGCTCATTCTATCCTCCTCTGTATAGAGTAGCATCTCTGAGGGGAAGACAGCGGACAGTTGTTGTACAGAGGCCAAAGCATGAGTGTCTATACCATGAAGACTCCCATCTAGCCGTTGAGAGTAATCATAATGTCTGGTAAGATGTTGGGGCTACTGAACCTTATTGCAGCTCGAGTCAACGGAAGCCATTGTGGGCACCAAACTACACGCCTTTCCAGATAGGGACATCGCCAACGACCACAAAGGTCTATGCCGAGCATAGAAACAAGCCACAAACAAACCCATCGCCTGTAACACGATCAACCTTTTCAGCGCGCAGCACACAACCCAAAAGACCAATAAAGGCCTTCATCGAGCGCAAACAATGGAGCAAGGGGAAGGTTAAAATGAACAGAACCAAAGTTTGCGACAAGACTTGAGCTTTGAAGTCGGAGATGGGCCCAGAATTTGTTGGCTGCAATGCAGGTATATAAGTCTGGCGAATCGCAAAGATTGGAATTCTGGGGCTTTTTTCCAGAAGCACACCACCAGTCTCAAACTCCTACAGGCATGACACGAACTCTTGGAAACAAGAGCACCTCGATGACTTCATCGTGATCAACAGCTAACCGGCTATGCCTTAAAACTCCAAACATGGGGGTTTACGGCATGTCTATTCGAGCGTCATTTCAACCCTCAAGTACCTTCTGGAGCTTAATTTTGGGGATCGGTAGGGCGTCCTCCGTGTCGTGTGCCCCCCCCCCCCCCCCCCTTTTGTGCCCCTCCCCCGCGGCCCGGCATCGAAGCGGGGGTGTCCCGCCGCCCGCGGGTCGCTCCGCCCCACCACTCATGACAAACACGAGGGGGTGGGAGGGCCCCAACCACAAAAACAAAACACGGGGGGTGTGTTTTTTTTTTTTTTTTTTTTGATCTGTCAACTCGTCGTCCCATGCGCCCCACAAGGTGACATGGGCGACAGTGCGAATGTCATGTTGTGTTGTGCCAGCATTTTATGTACGTTATGCACGTATTGCATTAACTGACTCTGACACAGTGCATCACCCTGGATCTCCGCGCCAGCAATCTTGTCGGCCCTGCGTCGCGTTGCGTCGCGTCGCGTCACGTTGACGGCACAGAGTGGCTGACCCAGGCGGAGGCGGCAGTGCTCCTTTGGTCGAGGCTCTTCTGGCGTCTCGTTTTTTCTCGTCGCAGCTCTGCATCACCACGCCTGGTGCAAGACGAGCAAGCCTCCACTTTCTTGTTATCCTGAACCACAACGTAGGTGAAGCACGACTTTTTACCTCATTTTTTTTACTGGGTTCGAACCCAAAGCCCAAGAGATACGCGCCTTTCCTCTTTCGGAATAGTCTTTTTTCTTTTTATGAAACAAGCAGCATTTCCCGTGTAATAGCGCGAATGCTGCAAAATATTGAAAATATGATGTGCTCAACCGATGGCTTTCCACATCAAAGCCCTCGGAGCGCATCACGGCCAACTGTTGAATCAATTTGTTCATGTGTATCTTGGTATGTTTTTGCGCTAGGATCAGACCCAGAATGACCCTTTGTCTCTGTCTCCATTTACAAAGAGGGGCCAAGGCCCAAACTTTGATTGTCATTGTTTTCCATTTGCGGGCCGGCATCCATTTGCAGACTAGCACTAGAACTAGAACGCTTTTGTTGGCTATCAATCTCCATTTGTACACTAAAATAATAAACAGGATTCTCTTTTCGTCCCTCTGTTTTCAGTATAATGCCAACATCAGCTTGTATCTTTGTATCAGGACTTGGTCGAGAAGATCAGGCCCCAAGCCAAGCTCTTAATCTGGTAAAATTCAATCTTGCATTGTCGTTGATAGCAATACTACCGAAAATCACCGCCCATTTTCCAATCCCAAAGTAGCACATAGGCCCAAGCCAGCTGGCTGCTTGGTTCACCAACACCTTGGCTGCGGGCGATACCTACATCCTAGTTGTGGAGCGGGATCTTCGATCACATAATTACTAAATTTACCAGAGCTATTGGAAAGTTACGTGAGGTTTCTCGCCGCGTGTCCGAGTCGCAGATGTCGTTTAAGTTCAAGCTGCACTATGAGAGCGAGAAGAACGTCGCCGGACATCTGTAATCGATTACCGTATCGAAAAATAACCTCATCATTATATGCAGCCGCGAAGATGTCCTTCTTAAATTTTCTTGCTCTTCAAGTAGTTATAGTCCGTCATGGACTTTTCCACAATTTTCTGAAGTTCATTCGCAGTACCTGGGCCGAAGTCGTCTTGCCATCGAGTATACGTGGCCCCCATGTTAAGGCCCCGCGAGCTCTTTGAGCTATCGACAGAGGTCGAGTTCCAATAATCACTCATGAATTTTAGCTCGCGGCACCCAGCATTCTCTGGCGGTTGAATGACGTCCCATTTGTAGAGGATATGTTCCTCATCCATGCCAAGTAAGGAGCACAACCTTTTGATCGTTGGGCTACTGTCTAGGATATCATCCGCATCAACAACAATCGGCGCAGACGTCTGCTCCGTACTCCTGGACATAAACCAGTCGTACAGCTGCCGAGAGTACTGAAAAGTGGTGTAAAATGCCCATGACTTGTCTGCAAGATCAATATGCCGAGCACCACTTTCCGCTCTATACCAAGATTCAAACGTAAGAGCTGGGTGTCGAATCAAGAAAATGGGTCTCCACGACAATAGAAAGTTGTCAGGGAATATAGTTGGGTTTGACTTTGCACAATCTGAGGACGATGGAGATTCCCCGTCAAGGACGGTGAAAGGCGGGCTAGCAGGGCCACCCCACATGCTCTGCGACAGCCTGGACGGTTCCCATATATAAAAGGTGTGCTCTTTGAGGAAAACGGCCTTGTCCTGTTTTTGTTAACAACTAGCAGGCAATACATCTGACCCTGGAGAAATTACTTACCTCGATAGCGGCAGATCTCCGTTCAAGTTGAATTTCATCGAAACCTTCCTGAAGGAGCTTCTCAAAATCCTGCCGTTTCTGATGCGATACGTTGGCTATTGAGCCCCAATTAAAGGATTCTCTTGCAAAGTCAAATGCGCGCTTGAAGTGGTAATTCGACTGGGTCCATCCTGGTTGGTTGGAGAGAAGGCGGCAGAGGACATGGGAACAAGTCCGATTGAGGGCAAATAAAAAGGCATCCCGAATATGGGCACCTTCGGCAATAGTGCCGTTGCTCTCTTTTCTGTTGTCTGTGCTGACCATAATGCGCGGCCGCTGACTGGCAAATACACAGCAGTAAAATATAGGCTGTAGGTAATTTGACCGAGTTTGAGTAGAACCCGTTGGTATCAAATATATTTATAGGAGCCCAGGGGCAGTCTTGGTGACTTCATGAGACATCAGGCGTCGGCTTGCGAGTACTCCCTGTCGGAATGATGCAGCCTGAGGAAATTGTATAGCCTACAGTGGTCTTACAAAAGTTCCGAACTTCGCAACGAGACCTGGTTGTAGGAGACGGCTGGGCCTCATTCGAATCTATTGGGTGGGGTGTGTGGTTACACCTACTTTGCCCTACTGCCCAAATGCCCCCTTAAGAATAAGTTTAATCATAGACAAGATTGAATTACTCCATGGCCTATTTGGATAACAAAAGGTAAGCCCGATATACTCGTGTTTATCACACTGAAAAGATAAGAGCTTCTTTCGATACCTAGAGTACTCACACCATGCTCTAGGTGCCATCATATCATGATTCCTCTGGAGGGCTGAGCGCTGATCGGACAGACGGAAGACAACCTGTAAATAGGGCAACAAGAGATTCTTTCATTCCCACATAAAAAGCTGGAATCGTACGAAATGAAAATACTCTGCAATAATACTCCATAACAAAGCACATACGTTAGTTATACACTTGCGATCACGACAAAGCATCCTAGTAAATCTAAGTGAAGCAACGAAGCACGTCCAATAGGTTCCACTCAAAATTATGTCCACAAGGTAAATATTCATGCTATTCATTGAACCTTAGTAAGTATCCATAGAGAACCACATCGTTTACTATCATTTTCACTAGACCACCTTTACTCTTCAGCCAGCGCCTCGCGACGAGTCTTGCTGTTCGGGTTGAAGTACGGGCTCTCGCCGATTCCAACCGCACGATGGCCTGTACGTGCGCCAAGCCCAGCAAAGTCGAAGATAGCAGTGTGGTAAACGGAGCGGTTATCCCAGATAGCTGTGGTATAATTAGATGAGTCACTTGTATGAAGGTCATATGGAGTTCGAATACGCACCGAGGTCGTAGGGATTTTTCCATCGATGCCTCAATTGGCAATCATGTTCTTCAACGATTAACTGCAGGAACCAATCGAGAAGCCGCTTGCTTTCATCTGGGGTTACATCATTGACGCTTTCGACATGATTGCCAACAGCAAAAAGGCTCTTCCAGCCCGTGACCGGGTTGGTGCGGACGACCGGGTGAACGGCCGTGAGAGAATCGCCCACATTATTTGGTGACCCTCGGGGCTCGGTGTATAGTTCAAATCCCTTATCAGCAGCCACGCGTGGTAACCTGGTCTGAGAAAACTTGGCTGTAAGGCCTTCAAGAAACTTGCGGTAGGCGGGGGAGATTTTGTCGTAGATTTCACAAGACGAGGCCCACATTGTATCTAAATTTTAATGTCAGAAACATTATCAGCAGCAGTGAGAATGGTGTGGAATATGATTGAATACCTCCACCGGTTTCAGGCAATTTGACCAGCTTCAGGATTGAGTAATCGGGCGGGTTAGGTTCATATCCGGCATCAGTGTGCCAACTATTCCTGATATCGCTGGGCCTGTTTTTCCAAAGGTCCTCGGCAGGATTGGCGAGCTTGTCAGTGGTGATGATATTGATATGCTTGTCCTGCTCAGGATTAAAGTTGGTCAGGGGGTGGACGTGTAAGGTTGAAGACTCTGGTTTGCCCGTGAGGCGACCTAAGCGATCGGCAAGCTCCTTCTGAAGCTCATCCGTAAGGTCTTTCTGGGCACGAAAGAAAACAATGCCCCGACGAGATACTGTGTTTTAATGTCAGCTATATGCTGTGAGACAGTTCCAGGTGGTATTGCTACTAGTGATGGCCAAGTCCCGGAGAAGTTCGTCGCTATGTTCATCTTTGATCCATTCCACCACGTTTGCGTCAGGGAATTCGGTTCCAATAACGGGAGTGACACTAAAGGATTTGTATGAATCCAAAAGGCCTTTGAGCTTCAAAGGCTCTGTAGTGAGTGGACTTTCCGTGACATTGCTGCCATTGCTGCCATTGCAATTCGGCACAGCTTTTTCAGCTCGAGGTTTAGACATCTTTAGTCGAGGCAACACGAATTTAGTGTAACAATGGATGTATTGAGCTAGGGGTAGTCATGAATTCATAAGCCTCGAGCACTTGGCACATATTTATGGCTGTCCTAACTTTAGGAATGGGGAATGAGGGGTAGAGAACCTCAAAGGCATCACCCATCTCGTGGGCTTGGCAAGGGTATTTGGACAGTGACGGCAGATGACACCAAAAGTGCTACGTTGCAAAAGTGGTGTCCGTCTTTGCGGCAGATTTCGGAAGCGGCAAGATAATCCATTAATGAGCAGTTTCCATGGTGGCCCTGGAACATAAACAATATTCAATATTCAGCTGGCGTTGTAAAAAAAAAAAAACAATCAAGGACATTTACCTATCTTGAGATTGTGTCAAGTACGCCATCAACATGAATTCACGCAAACTGGAGACAGGCCACTCCGATGTGTAGTCAAAATACGGTGCATCTCAACAGCTATATAATCTCCTTATACCTAGCTACGAATGCGCAGTTGGCATCCGAGAGTCTCGGTGTCTCAAGTTACGCACTGCTTGATCTAACGTTCGAGTGAAAGTTCTCATCTCATCCATGGTATTATAATGTACCAAGCTTGCTCGTATGATACCATCATCCCCACGTCCCAATACATCGTGGACTGTGCGGGGAGACCAGCAATCCCCGCTGATGAGCCGACAGGTTGATGTTTCATGAATCTCCTGTGCCACCCTGTCAGACGCAAGCCCATTCGCGGAAAAGCTGACCAAGGAAACACGAGCATTGGGATCTGATGATTGTGATCCGTAAACAGTGTATAGATCTGGGTTGGCCGTCAAATATTCGAGAAGATATCCTGTGATGGCTTGCTCATGAGCAACAATGGATTCCCAGCCAAGTTGGCCCTCCAGGTAATTGATGATGGGGACAACAGCATGCTCGAGCTCAATGCAGCTGTTTCCGAGGCCTAGTCTCACAGATAAACCATTAGGATCAAAGAAGTAGTGGTTCAGGCTGCTCAGATAACGTTGCTGAACACGCCGACGGGCATAGATCTGCGCAATATGGGGACCAAAGACCTTGTACCAACTGAAGACGTAAAAGTCGACATCTAACATTTTCACATCGATGGGGCGATGAGGTGCCAAAGCTACTCCATCCACACATACCATGGCACCGGGAATCGTATGGACGAGGTCCGCGATATTTTTAATGGGTTCGATTGTTCCGGTAATGTTTGACACATGTCCACAGCATACAAGTCTGGTCTTGGGGGACAAGAGAGGCCAAAGTGATTCCAGGGTGAGCTTGGGATCTCTGTTATCTCCTACGCTCGTGGGAGGGGTCCACCACTTGATGGAGATTCCCAGGCTCTCCGCCAAAGCAAGCCATGCAGTTATTCCGGCTTCATGGCAGAGAACAGATACAATGATCTCAGAGTCTGCATTGAGATTCGGGCGCAGGGAATTGGTCAAGGTTCGCAAAAGACCAGTTGTGGAAGGTCCAAAGGCTTGATGGCCAAACTCGTCAGCAACATTGCAGAAATGTCTCATCAAGAGAGTTTTGTGAATCTATATTACATTGCTCTGGGAAACAAAGAGGTGTTTTGGTTGCTCTTACCGATTTCATCAGGGTCGGCATTCATGAACGACGCGATCCTTGCGACTTGAGCAGCCCGTTCCTTGACATCGATACGGCTTTTTGAGTCTAGTCCACGTAGATTCATGTGGGGATAAGACATGGTTTTGGTGACACTTTTTGTTGATCAGCGATTGAAAGATCTCTACGACACCATTCCATATGGTCTTTGGAACGCTCACCTCTCCATGACTCCTTTGTAAACTAGAGCACCAGCGCCATTGTTAAGACAGATGGAACCCTTGTCGAGACCGGGAAATTGTCTCCGAACTGCTTCGATGGCGAATTGCGGAAGGCGTCTGCTGATTGCCATGACTGCAAGGATGAAGGAACGAGGAAATAAACAAAGAAATCCCCGTCTGGTATATTAACACTTCTGGTATTTGATTCGTACCAAGGCTTAACAACGACAAAAAGTGCTTATGAACAACGAATGCAAATAGTTGAACGCCGACACAGTGCTAAATACTCCATTCCCCATCTGATCAATTCTGCAACGTAACCGCGCGTCTTTGTACCGGCAGGGGCGTAAATGTGGAAGCTTCCATAGAGAAAACAGTCGTTCTCGCAAAGCAACCTTTTCCCCTGTCTACAAACGCTGAGCACGTTTCGCGGGGCAAGGTTGGTATTTTAGCTACTATTATACGATAGCACTATTGAGCGATGTTCCGAGATATCTTGCCTTGCCAGAAACCGGAACTCGTAATTTGTTCTGCAGGCGCTGGTGGGATGCCAAGGGTTGACTAGTCTCAATACAGCTCGAGGTGCAGGACAAGGGCCCTACGCATGCATGATACTGCTTCTGGAAGTAAGATGGCACTGTGCTGGAATCATACCCAGACAACAACAGTATCGTTACTGTTACTACCCAAGCAAGTGGGGGACGGACAAAATGTCCGCTGTGTGGCTGCTCGAGCCGTGGAGGCAGTGCACAGTGCGATTCATAAGCACCTCATGAATCTTAAGTCGAAGGGTGCTCGGGCTAAGTCAATGAGGGGCTAGTATTTCAACTCATAGTGGTAACGAAGAAACTTGAACTAAATAGCATTTAATATTTTCATTATAAGGAGCCCACGCCGCCCCTTGATCAACTACTAGACCAGTCTATGGCCCTGATTAGTCTAACCCTTCAAAGTTGTATTGACACCGTGTACCATTGTAAGCTGCCCTTCGATTTGGGAGATATACGGGACGACCCCGCGTTTCGTCACTCGCTCGCTAATCTGGGAAACTCCTGTTGGCGGGGATCTTACTCCGACGTTGCCGCCGACGGGCCGACACTCCATTTCAGCCCTTCGTCCCCACGCTTTGTTTCTGGTGGCATTTTTGCAAGCACGTTGCTGGTCCTATAACTGTTAGGCTGTCCCAGCAGTTCTGCCACTTCGGATTAACCACACATTAACATATGACAAAAAAGCTCTGAATGGCCAGTCTGTCAAAACCGGGGTCCACATAGTCCTGAATTCCAGCTTCTTTTCATGCCTAAGTGGGGTTCATCTGCAGAGTTGACGCTTGAAATAGTTATCATGACGGCATATCTACACCGGTTAGCAATATACTCACCGATTGACACCAGATGACGAGAGGTTATCGGGGATACCTTTATGGCACGCCTCCTTTCACCCCCCGGATAATTAGCTAATGATCACCACGACGAATACGCTATGCCGCATGCTTCTCACCAATATAATAGATGCAGCTTGCATGGAGATGAAGACTGGTTATCCGTAACCACAGTGTTTCCTCTTGTCGCTGTGGGTCGCTACTTTAGGCCTCGACCCTGCACTACGTATATGCGATGCACCGTGCCGTGGGGGACTAAAACTTGGATAAATATACGCAACGCACACCTAACCAACCGACTAGCTGAACCGATAGGCCCTAGGATCTAGTGGCTGGTCTATTTGCATGGCGAAGCTCTCCCATTATATCTGAAAGCTTGTGCCTGGCGTCATGTCTCTGCCACCCCTCCCCTCGCTCCGCCCGCTATTGAAGCTATACAAATCGTATACTAGCGCGCCCCAGATTGTGTTGAATCTTAGTTCTTCAGCTTACTCACTGCTCCTTCTTTGCTTCCTAAACTAGAGCCTGCCCTCTCATCCAGGATGTACATCGAGTCTGGCTCGAATCCTGACCTACGAGACTTGCTTGTTCAACTTGCACGCTTTTTTAGTGCAAATGAGAGTAAAATTTCCGCTGCAGATGCCTCCAACTGTTTGCTCCATCTTTCACCAGCCGATTCCTCCGCGTTGAACCGCCTCTTCCTTTTATTGTGTCCCTCTTGTGAGTCGCCCTTGATGCATAGTTCCAGTCGGACCCCGCCTACTGAATTGAATGCGATGGCGGCAGTGTCTCACAGCCTGGGGTCTGAATCCATCACCCATCGAGTATAAAATTATGGGATCCTGGCTGATACCTCGTCCGTAGTTCGGGCGGTATTGCCATGGCAGAATTGTGTCTTTGCAACATCCTCGCCACCAGCACTCAGCTCCAGCAACACATATGATACCAGTGAGCAACCGAGTTCTTCTACGCCGACTCCTGGATCCAAAACCCACCAAGACTCACACACGGATAACAATTGCAGCACTCCTAGTCTCCATCACTCCCCAGAACGTGCACCCTCCCTCCCTCCGGCCTCTGCCAACAACAATGGTCTTCCAACAGCAAGCGCAGGCCTCAGATCAGGAGGTAGAGTGTCCCATGTGTCAGAGGAGCTCAACAACCCGAACACACCTAGTTTAAGCTTTTCAGAGCAAGCCAATTTGTCTCAGCAGCCCACTCCAAATGTCACCACGGCATTACCCGCCCGGAAAATGGACACCTTAACAGTACATCCGTCTGACACGACAGCTCTCCACTCCGGTTTTGATGACGCCCTCGGCAAAACTCAATTGGCTGCTTGTAGCGATATTGCATTCGCACCGAGTATGACATGGCTTTTGGAGGACTGCAAAACAAATCGCGAGGTATTCCTTCGCAGAGTCAAGGAATCCAAAGCGGCTCTCCCGACTGGGAAGGGCTGGAAAGCCGCCATAGCCACCAAGCAAGAAAATTCCGACATGCGCGATCTGCTAAAGATTTATCATAGGTTTGAGTGCTATAACATCTATCGGCATGTGGTGGAGGCTGGCTTTCACACCGGCGAACACTGGATCCGAAACAGCCGCCCTGAACTGGCCAAGAAGCTTTGTGATGACTTCCCCGAACGCTTCCAGAGCCTGAAAGCGGCTAATAAATGCCTGAACTGGGTTGATCAGGGCTGTAAATATTACGAATGGACTAAATTGTTCAGTGAAGTATCAGAGATCGGGTTTCTCATCGCATTGCCTTTAGAGGTGCCTGGCTCAGCGTATGTCCCCAACCTCCCGGACGGATGATAACCCCGGGTCTTATAGATAGCCTGCAGGTACACATCCAGATGCACAAAAGCGCAAATGAGTGCAGCTGCTGTAAAATTCATGGCTCTTGGCATACGTGAGCTTGTGAAAGATTTGGAGCTTTCAGAACTGGGCAACTATATTGCACAGGAATTGAAGAGAATGACAACCGAGAAGCGGACTCTTGTTGATGGTAAGATCCGTTGAGCGGCTATGGCTTCGCACCTTTATATATTTACATATTAGAACCGGAAGAAGGCATCCAGCGGCCCTTGAAATCACCACGATTGATACCATCCTTGGGCACGCCGGCCATTCTACAATCAGATCAAAACACAACGCCGTCTGAATCAATAGCAGCGGGTGAAGATGTCACCATGCGGGATCAAAATACATTCTCGTGTCTTTTGGATGCATTTACGGTCTCGGATGACATTTTCAACAACTGTATGGCCTCTTTTAATATTCATCAATCTGCGCTAACCCAAATCAGATCAGTTGAGCTCCACCCTATGTTCGGACCTTCTCATGCGGAGTCAGATTTCTGCCCTTTCGTTACCGATTGACGAATGTTATCAGCATCTGAATGAGACCGAGAGTCAGATCGCAAATTAGAAACGAATCCACCGGTCTATAAATATGAATTGGCCGGTCGTTTGCTGGAGAAGTGTGCAAGTTGTTGTCAATTTCAGTAATGTTTTAAAAGATGCGTAACTACACAAACCTGATTTGTCTTAATCAATTGGCAGTGGCTCCAAGATATTCCTTCCGACCAGTCAACATGGCACCATGCTGTTTGGCGTCGAGGCTGTCCTCCCTGAATAGGGCGTACTTCTGATTGTGCCACTCGACACTATTTATCTCTTTTCCATCATGAGTTGTAAATTTGGCGTCAAACTCTGGTCGTAGGAAATAGATGACGGAGAACTTGTCCTGGCCTTCGGAATCAGGTGGAGGAACGACACGGTGGATAGATGAAGCCAAAGCGCCATTGGAGAAGAAGCGCAGCGAGTCTCCAATGTTGACAACGGCATGCCCATCTCGGGGTGGGATGTATGACCATTCCTCTCGCCCAGGCAACATGGCCTGCAACCCGTCAGACTTGGAGAAGACAACAGTCAAGGTTCCCATGTCCGTATGGGCCATGTTGCCGACTCTCTCATCGCTACTGCCCCAAGGCAGGTAATTCAGCATGGCCATGTTTGCAGACGATGGCTTTTCCTTCCTGTGGCACTCTTTCAAGTCATATGGAAGCTGCAAAGCCTTAGATAGGATGGAGAGGATGCATTCGGTATACTCATGAACCTCACCCATGAACGTCCTGAAAAGAGCCAAGTTGTCTTCGAAGGGTTGAGGGACAATCATGGCATCTTGGCCGAATATGCCGTTATTGTGAATCTAAAGGAGCCACGTTAGCTTAACCTGTGCAAAGATGGAAGTCGATAGATAGATTTCACTCTACTCGGGCGAGAGAAACGTACCGAGAAACTCTCGTAGCCATCCTTCTTCCCAGCGAACGGTCCAACAGAACAACCGGCTCGCTTGTAACTATATCATTCGACTTTAGCCTTGTCACAATAAAAAAAGGTATGATGGGAGCGAGGCTAGAAAAAAATAAACACGCACCCCAGAAGCCTGGAAGGCAGATACTTCTCAGTGCTAAATTCCTCCTTTTCTTCCAATGGCAACTTAAATACCGATTTTCCAATGATGGCGAGCTCTTCCACATGCTTTAAAGTCGCGCATGTCGAGGGATGGCGAAAATCAAGATAAAAGAAGCCATTTTCTTTGGAAGAAGACACAAGATCGTGGACAGAATCAGCTTCACCGGCAAGCAGTCCAGCCAGCGAAATCGATTTCAGATTTGCGTCCTCTGTCGGTTTGACAACCATCTTTTCTTCCGGCAATGAGTTGTTAATAAGGTGAAGTTGAATGTTTGAATTGCTTATTCCTATGAGAGGCTTTTTGACTTTAAATACTTTTGACCATTTAATATTCTCTCGCCATTTTCTGTTAAAGAGTCGCCCATGTATCCGCATACTAGAATGTTTCCGTGTACTCTGCCGCTTTTTTCGCTGCATCACGTACCATCCTCAATCAAGTGGCAATACTACCATTTGCCCATTATTGTGCTATCGCTTCTTGCGTGTATATTTCTTCGCCTAAAAATACTCTAGCAGAGCGTTGCAAGGCCGTTGACCATGGCCAATTAGACAAAACAGTCCTTCATGGGGTCATCTACCCACCACCGCGCTCGCTGTGGCTCACTTGCCATTTTGCCAGTGCATCACAAGATCCGATTACATACGTATATATGATAATACTTGTAGTCTTCATTCCTGTAATCATTCTATCATTTGAATAATGCCTCCTGAGCACTTTCTTCATCACTTACAGTCCTCGCCGGAAGATACCGCTCTGAGAAAATGAGAACAATCAACACCAAGGATTACAATGCTTTGAGCTTGGCTCAGCCGACTAACTTCAAGGCGATGCTAAACTCTAGAGCGATACTCTGGGGCACCGGCTGTCGAATCCCCCATGAAGAGGCGGCGCGAATTGTTGCTTCGACACCCTATCACTTTTGCTTTATAGATGCGGTTGGTTCCCTTGTTGCCCCAAGAACACGTAGGTTAACAATGAGAATGGCCATCTGATTGATATGTCTACACAGGAGCACACGCCGCTAAACGCAACTCTACTTGTCAATCTGATTCGGACAATTCAGTATCACTCAAACGGCGCAATGGTGCCGTTGGTGCGGATCCCAGGCTGCTCACCTGAGCTAGTGCCTTATGCTCTGAATGCGGGTGTAGGAGGGGTGATTATGCCCCATATCCAAAATGCTAAACAGGCCGAGGAACTGGTTCGGCTGGCAAGATTTCCGCCAATGGGGGACAGAAGCTTCCCCCCGGCTGCCTTGATCAATGAGCAGCAAAATAGAACGCCCGAGGGCCAGACAACCTACGATGTGTGGAATAACCACGCAGCTGCAATCTGTCAGATTGAGGATTTGCAAGGATTGGAAAACATTGAAGAGATCTGCAGAGTTCCTGGGGGTATGTGCTGTCCATTCTGACCTTCAACCCTCCCGCAATTGTCCTGGAAAACAGCACAAAATCTTTATCCATGTGTAGTAAGATTTTGAGAAATACGTATGCTGACATCCTTTGCCCTCAAGTCGACGGTCTTTTTATCGGCACTGGTGATTTGCGGCTGTGTATGGGCTTGGCTACAGGGAGTCTAGATGGCGATGAACCCGTTTTTGTGTCTGCCCTCCAAAAGATACGCGACGCAGCCAAGACCAATAATCTCCCCATGATGGGGTTTGGTATATCTCATTCTACAGTGGAGAGCAGAATTGACATGGGATGGAATGCCTTTATTATCCACGGGGACATTGATGCCATATGCAAATCAGCCATCAAGTCTCTGAATTCATACAGCGATGTTGCCAGTCGCCACCTATCAGGCGGGCAGGTAAATGGTCTTGTCAAGAAAGCAGAATAGAATTGTCTACGGCGTGGTTTTTCTAGAACTCTGGGCACTCATAATAGCTCAACAGTGTGTCAATACCAGCTTCCGTAGGCCACCAACGTTATTCCAGAACCACTACGGAGGAGCATTTTTACAGTCGTTGCCTAACCTGATGACTCCACATCCCTGTATCCTTGTTAGGTACGTGATGATACATTTGCAGCAGTTAGTATTAGGCGATATGTCCCCTCAGCCCGCTATACTCTAGTTAAAATGGGTACTAAATAACTTTTAGATAGTGATAGTGTTTCGTTATAATTTAGGTCTTACTAATTAGCCCAAGGAAAAGCAATGTGTGGCGGTTTTTGAGGCAAGCTTTTGAAATGCTCCTCCGCACACCAAAATTATGGCGACACACTAGCAATAGTCAAAGAGCTGCTCCACAATGTACGAAGCCGCTTCAATGTTGCCGAGAATTTCCAGCTGCCGAGGCGCTGGTCAGAAAGTTTATAGGTTCGTTTATTTCTGCGGCGTATTCCGTCCAAAGTCAAATATCAAGCAATCTCCTGATTCAAGCGCGCTCCTAATATTCTCTGCATTTGGCTTGAAATTTTGCAACTCTTGAAAACATGCAACTTCAACACAAATACCTACCTGATGACGTTGTCTTCTCCAGGCTCCTAAAGCTAGCCACCCAAAAGCAGGATGAAGTTGCTGTTGACGATCGCAGCCACGGTACAGAGTTTGGGTATCGTCACATTCTGCATGGCGTCGTGAAGCTTTTCCAGAAGCTGCGAGACATTGACGAATCTATTCTGGACGAGCAAGGAAAGGTTTTCATTGCCGTTTTAGCGCCGAATGGCTATGAGTTCATCATTGCGGTTCTCGCCGTTTTGGCCCTCGGAGGAGTAGTTGTTCCAATGCGTGAGTTTTGTGACAAAGATGAAACAAAACTTTGTACTGATTCAAAAAACAAAACAACAGCCACAGGTGCTCTTCCCGCCGAGGCGGCATATATGCTTCAACAATGCAATGCACGCTATCTTCTCGTTGGCCCCGAGCAAGTGGAACTTGGTGCGAAAGTCCAAGAGGAAGTCAGTATTCCTACTTTTTCTATTGAGAGTCAAGTGAAGGATGTAAGCGCTCTCCTGCCAATTACAGAGTATTCCCTCGACGCATCGCTTGCCGTGGATGAGGACTGCCCTAGCATCTTGTTCTTTACTTCAGGTACGACTGGGCCTCCAAAAGGGGTTTTGCACGCACGCAAAACCATAAACAAGTATGCTAGGATGGAAGAAACAGAGCCAAATGGCGACATATGTCTTATACCCAGCGGGGCGTTCTGGTCCATCTACTTCACAAAGGTCTTTCAAATGCTTCTCACTGGGGTTCGCATCGAGATTCAGAATTTTGGACGTAATTATAACCTAATATGGGAGAAACTCCGCGAGAAAACCGCCACCAAAATTGTCCTGTCTCCTACATTCTGGTACGGTATGATGAATTACTTCCAGCACCACATCTCCAAGCTGCCTGAGCCCATCATTCAACAGTATATTCAAGGCGCCCAGCACCTCCGCGATGCTTCTGCAACTGGGGCCATGCCTTCCAAGAGGCTGAAGGAATTTTGGCAGGACCTGCGTGGTGGACGGCCACTCAAGGTATTGTATGGGTCGACAGAGACGCAGGAGATATCAATCTGTGATGGAGAATCGGGAGTTATCGAGGTGAGCCAGGCTACTGTTGGGTCTAAATATTTACTGACATGTACACGGCGCAGAACGACTTGGGAAACCCTCTTCCAAATGTTTCCTTCAAGTTAGAGGGTGACGAAGGAGAGCTCCTTGTGAAGACGCCATCCTTATTTCTTGGGTACTGACCTCCTTCGCACTTGATCAAACGAAATGACTAATGTATGCTCACCTTCGATCAGATACCTAAACTGCCCTGATGCCTCGGCCGAACGTCTCGATTCGGAAGGATTTTTCAAGACTGGAGACATAGTTACCCGTCACAATGAAAAACTGGCCTTTCAAGGCAGGGCAAATATGGACTGTCAGTGCCGCCTTTCTTTTACACCCACATTTGCGCGTGAAGGAAGCATAATCTGACTTTTTTTTTTTGTGCAGTATTTAAGTTCTACACGTACAAAGTCCCGCGAACGCAAGTCGAAGCTAGTTTGACAGCACTTCCTTATATCATAGAGGGTTATATCCTACCAGTGGCAGATCCACACTGTGACACCCGGGTAGCTGCGCTTGTGCGGCTCCATGACGGTGTTGAAAATGTTGGCTTGGATAAAATCAGAAGCGACCTTTCCGGAGATCTCCCTGCTTATCAACTACCGACGGTGCTTCACCAATTGGGAAAACACGAATCAGTTCCACGAACATGGTCAGACAAAGTTGCAATGAAGAAGGCAATTCAGAAATTCTTCCCACAAGATAGTGAGGATCGGCTATACGGCGATGCGACGGAAGTATTGGATATTAGCAAATTCATGCAGACTAAAACCACCAAGGTATGGGACTTGTCGGGAATGCGGTAACAGTCTATATGTATACCTCCTTATTCAATAAGTCTCTGAACCTCTCAGCCACTAAGGAAAGGGGCACAACTATTTATTTGATGCCTACGTCGCGGATATGATACGGAGCCTTGTCATTCATAATATGGCAATTTCTTTACTCTCTGCACGTTCTATTCCAAGGCTTGGTCAACATTGTCTCCTATGAAGCACGCGGGAGCTGCATAAGCTCATCAATGGACTCTTTCATGATTTGAAGTGCCCATTTAATTTCTTCTTCCTTGATCACGAGGGGAGGAGAGATGCGGATTATGCCTGTGCGGCTTGACTTGAGCTGCTACCAGTTAATAATCTAGTATGTTCAATTACGGGATAGTGGGTTGATAGCTTTACCAGAAGGCCTCTCTCTTTCATCAATTCGCAGAGGCGTATGCCGGAATGTCCATTCGTCTTGGATTGATCGATTACGACGGCGTTGAGTAGACCCCTTCCGCGAACCTCTTCGATAATGGGAGTCTGAGCTTGAAGTTCCTTCAGGCCGTCACGCATAATGCGGCCGAGACGGTCCGCATTTTCGGCCAATCTTTCCTCCTCAACGACTTGAAGAGCCCGCATCGCTACGGCTGCCCCGAGCGGGTTACCGCCGTATGTCGAGCCATGCGTTCCAGGCTCAACAGTGAGCATTACATTATTGTCGCCCAGCACGCACGAGACTGGATACATACCGCCCGTCATAGTCTTGCCAAGCAGAACCATGTCAGGCCTAATTCCACTCCAGTAGTGACCAAGAAACTTGCCGGTTCGTGCAATTCCAGTCTGGATTTCGTCGCAAATTAACAGAACGTTGTGTTTATCGCAAAGCGCTCTTGCATGTTGGAGGTATTCGTCGTCGGCTACAATAACACCCGCATCTCCTTGGATTGGCTCAATGATAAAAGCAGCGAGGTCGAACCCCGCTCTCTCAAAGGCTTCTTGAAGTGCAGCCTTGTCATTGTACGTGATGTACCGGTCGGTTCCGGGGATAAGGCAGCTGATGTTTGGGTCCAACGGGCCATACTTGTCGCGCGACATTGTATCAGAAGCTAAGGCAATGGTCCCCAACTGTAAAGCAGGTTTTCTGCGTCAATAAATCTTGACCCAACATGTGGTCAATAAAGCCAAATTACGTACCGTTCGTCCATGGTGATTGCCAGCCGCGCCAAGTACAATGGCCTGGTTCTCGGGGACGCCCTTGACCTTGTATGCCCATTTTCGAGCAATCTTGATTGCCGTCTCGGACGCCTCGGCACCGGTACTGGAGGGGAGAGCTCTATCATAGCCAAAAACCCTAGTCACCATCTGAGCAAATTGAGGATATACATCGTTGTGAAACGCGCGGGAGGTGAGCGTGAGTCTTGAAGCCTGCTCAACCAGGGCGGCAACAAGTTTTGGGTGACAGTGACCATGATTGAGAGCCGTAGAGGCAGAGTGGAAGTCGAGATAGTGGCGGCCTTCAGGATCCCAGACAGAGGCCCCCTGTGCGCGGGAAAATACAATAGGGAGTGACTGATAGTTCTTTGCGGAGAAGTTCTCTTCAGCTTCGAGCGCAGCCTTGGTGCTCATGGCGCAAGAGGAGGCTGGAAGTACACCATTGGCGCAATGACTGTCGCTTTTCTTGGACATGATGATCGGCTGCAGTGAAGTTGATATTGAGGGGAGGCAGGACAATTCGTGTGATTGAAGACGATGAGATAGTTTGTACCTAGACAAAGAAACAGGAGTAGACTTCTTTTATGAGTTTAATGAAGTAGCGTTTTTATCTGGTTTAACAATAGTAAATTTGATCAATGGATTTATCAGCTTAATTCTGGTATTTGTATGGCTTAAGTCCGTCAAAATCTATTACCACGTGCCGATCATATCGCGCAATCGTCCTTGCGGTTTGCCAACTGGGCTTTGTCTCCACTGGCGGCAACCAGATCTTAAATGTCGACATCCAACCAGGACTCGGTGTCTATACGTTTATAGCCTGAAAGGGTAATAGGGAGTGGGCAAGGGTTTTCTGGGTGCTTTCTCATCGCGTCCTTATCATAGCTGCGGTATCATCTCAATAATCTAAAGTTTCTTCGACCTTCAGATTGAGCTGCACGGAATTTGAAACAAGAACATGAAATATCTTTCTACCGGAACTTCTTATCTGTCTCAAAGTCTTGCTTGACTTGTTCATACAATGCGTCGTCGGTGAGCACGCCCCAGCCCGTCATTGCCATTGCCTTCCCGGACACTACTGACCTGTCATGCGCGACAGCAGTTCCTGCGGCATTGGTAAATCCCACCGTGTGGTTCTTGGATCCATCATCCACCGGAATACCAATAACTGCATGCAGGGCAGGTATCGCGTAGGAAACATTGCCCTGGTCTGTGGCCGCGGCAATCGGCCCCTCGGATTTCAGGACTTTGATACCATTGGCGGCCATGTGCTGCTGGAACGAGCTGCACAGGGCTTCATTGACGCGCAGTTCGGCGTACCCAGCCTTTTCTTCAATATCCAAACTACAGCCCGTAGCAAGCGCGCCGGCCTCCATGCACCGACGGATTCTGCTCCCAAGGTTCCGTGCGCCCCTGGTCGTGGGGCTTCTAGCCGTATACTCCGTTTTTGTAAGCGCCGGTATAGCATTGGAAGTGGGTTTTGGGGCTTCAACAATAGCACCATGGATTCTCTCTGGGGGCCGGATCTGCTGTCGCAGGATCGAAACGTTGACGTAGGCTGAGACCAAGGCATCAAGCGCATTGATGCCCTCCCATGGTATGGCTCCGGCATGGGCGCTGACGCCATGGTAGGTGCCTTGTAGGTTATAGGATGCGACGGATGAAAACCCTGCAGAGCCCAAGACGCCCTTATCTAGATATTCGGCATCCGACATTGGGTGCCTATGTCGTAGTCAGCTACTTGAAGTCTCTGGCAACATCACGGTGAGCCAGGAGGGGGCATAAGTGCCTACATCATCAGCGACACATCTACTGTCTCATAGGCTCCGGCACTGAGCAGATCTATTTTCCCACCTCCATCTTCTTCAGCCGGTGTACCAAGGAGTTGTACCCGCCCGTCGATTCCGAACTGCTTTAGGGCATAAGAGAGAGCAATGAATCCAGTCACGCTGGCCGTGGCAATGAGGTTATGGCCGCAGGCGTGTCCCATCCCCGGGAGTGCATCATACTCGGCGTTGAAATTGACTGTCCTGCCACCATCCCCGCTAATGACTTCAAATGCTGTTTTTAAACCGTACGCATGTCGCGTCACTTCATAGCCGAGCTCTTCCAAGAAGTCACAGATGGCATCATGAGCTTTGTGCTCCTTGTAGGCAAGCTCTGGGTTCTCGTGGATCTGTGTCCATGGTAAAGCGTATTAGCAGCCAAGTGCGGTTGCCGTTGTGACAGTCGTCAGCTACTTACATATTTGTTAAGGGCTTTAAGTTTCGGTTCAAGGTTGAAAATATACTCATATATCGCGTTTTGTACGGCTGCATTTGAGGGCAGCGTTCGGTGACTGTTGGCTACAGTCTTGACCATGTCGACGTGATCCTCCATTGGTATACTTATTATGGAATCCAGTGATGAAGAGTTTAGTTTACCCAACGTGCTGCTGAAAGGGGGTTGGCCAGTTTAATAGCAAGGGCCCAACATCCGCGGCGTCCGCCAGTTGGCTAGAAACATTGACTTACTATTACCGAGATCTCAATGTCACCCTCACACGCAGAAATACGCAGGCCACTGGGATCTTTACATCCCATCATCGCCAATCTCACAGCACCTTCTTGTCAACTTCTTCTCTCTTGGACGACTCAGGACCGTAATGAAGCCTGCTCCTGCGTACGGGCTCTCTCGCCTGCCTGTGCATCGGGCTTTTCCTGCTCTCGCCTTCGCAACCGCCTCGTCCTCTTATCTTTGTCTTCAACGTCGCTCAATCTACCCGTCTGACATTCGCTCCTCGGATCGTCGGACCAACACCGTCGCCGAGCTACTCACGGCTAATCCAACAATCCAACTGCCCAGAGCCGAGCCCAGGAATGCTCCCCTCTCCATTCTACCCTTAAGAATGATCGTCCGCTCTTTCTTCACCAACTTCATCTCTTCCTCCAATATTCTCCTAGCCCTGTCTCTCCGCATCACATCAATTCTGGCTCATACTGAAAACCCCATCCTCAACCCCGACAGAAACCCTCTCCTCCACTTCTTCCTCAAGAGAACCTTTTACGCCCAGTTCTGCGCCGGAGAGACTCCCGCCGAGGTTCGCTCCACCATTGCCTGCCTCAAGGATATTGGTTTCAGTGGTGTCATTCTCGGTTACGCCAAGGAGGCTGTCTTGCTCCAAAATCAGACAAAGGCCACTGCTGCTGAAGACCAAGGCAAGGAGACTGCTCACGACATCGCCGCTGAGATTGAGCCTTGGGCCAATGGCACTTTGGAGACCGTCAGCCTGGCTGAGCCTGGTGACTACGTCGCTCTCAAGTTCACTGGTGCCGGCCGCCTCGCTGCGTACCAGTTGACCCGGAACAAAGAGCCCTCCCCCTACCTCTACAAGTCAATCGACACCATCTGCGCCCTTGCCCAGCAGCGCCGTGTTCGACTTCTCTTCGATGCAGAGCAAGATGCTCTCCAAAATGGAATTGACAGCTGGACCATGATATTTGCTCGCAAGTACAACACCTCTACCGACACTGCTACCGTCCATGGTACATATCAGGCTTACAAAAAGGCTACACCTGCTGTCATTTCTAGCCACCTTGCTGAAGCCCAGGAGGGCGGCTTCACCCTCGGTGTCAAACTCGTCCGTGGTGCCTACCTCGGCTCCGATCCCCGCCAATGCTTCCACGACTCCAAGGAGGAGACTGATGCCTGCTACAATGCCGTTGCCGCTGCTGTCCTCACCCGCCAGTGGGGTCCTGTTGTCGAGGGTAAGGGGGAGTTCCCCAATGCCCATATGGTCCTTGCTACCCACAATGATGAATCTGTCCGCCAGGTCCGCGCCATTTGCGACGCAGGCGGTGCCAAGTCAGGTATCTCCTTTGCTCAGCTCCAGGGCATGGCCGATGAGGTCAGCTGCGAGCTTGTCGAGGCCGGCCATGCTAACAAGATGGCCAACCTGCCAGCTTACAAGTACCTCGTATGGGGAACCACTGGCGAGTGCATGAAGTATCTTCTGCGCCGCGCGCAGGAGAACCGGGACGCTGTCCGGCGTACACGGAGCGGCCGCGATGCCATGTGGGCTGAGCTTGTTCGGCGATGCAAGATTGGTATTGATCCAACTGCTTAATGTTGTCGAGAGAAAAATCTCGCTTCTTATATTTTAGTATTGCATTCGTGTTTTCTTTATGTAGCAGCGATTGACTATGATTTTGCTTTGTTTTATAGTTTGACTACTGGGGGTTTATCTGAAAAGCAATAGATCAAAATAAGCCACAAAGATATCCGAGGATATAAATCATGAATAACATAAGAATAAACAAACACTCGCACTGACTAATCCTTATACTATACACCCCTCAAGACCATAAACTTAGCACTGGACTTTTACTTCCTTAGGCTTGGCAAATTTATGTCGTTCAATTTATAGCCCAGTCCATAATCTGGCTGCGGGAGACTCAGGATCGCCAGTGCACGATCCAATTGTCAAATTAGTAATCAATTGTTGGTGTACAACTTTTAATCCATTTGTTGCAGGCGCATATGTGTGAAACTCAGAATAGTCATGGTCATTTTGCTCAAGGTGACCTATTTCCCTTAATATACAACGTCCACAACAATGCCTTCCTCATCTAGTCCTTTCATCCATATTCCTCGTGTCGGTATCACCAGGATCTTACGCCTTGTAACTTTTCCTATCTTTCCAGCGCAAGTGTCTCTCCTTCCACGGCAGCCATACCCACATTGTCAAATGAGGTTCTTGGTGGCCGTCCAATCCGGGCCCTTGGGCATTCATGTGACATGGTTGGGACAACAAGCACGTCAGATGTCATTCTTGTAACTTCCGGCTGCGTGTGGTTTCGCTCTTTCCAATGCTAGATGGGCTCAAACTATTCTTTCTCGCTGATTACGGCGATGTCCATCTCGATGAACTGATCAAACGGATCCACACCATGAGCTTCGGACCCCAATGACCGATGACTCACTCTGATACGTTTACGTTTCCTGATCGAGTTGGAGGGCTTATCCGTTTGGACAAGAATGTAAAAACTGGATCAGACAGTGAGAGCTGTTTGGGAGACTACCTCCCCTTGTATGCATCAAGGCAGAGCCCCTTCACTGTTGTGCTGGCAGTTACAGTCCACAGCCGTTTATCGCCATGATCTGACCAAGCTTTGTTGTACCACTCATGGAAGGTACAGACTATGTAAGAGCGGCCATTTCTAGGATCGTGCGCTCATTTTCCTGAGGGATGAAGGGATTGGCCTCTCCAATTCCTTCAAGATTTTGAAGCAAAGCAGGAACCCAAGGACCCTAGTTTTCGTCATTACTAGCGCGTCAAGGTCGACTTTAGGCCACACCTTTATCAGTTCTCATCTTCATCGTCTGCGATTTCGCGCTTTCGGTTGATTTCGCCAAACCGCATGCAAATCACGATAATGGTACTAGGCAGCAGAATGAGCATGGCTATGAACCAATGCAGTCCACGCCACTGGCCCCCCCAGCGCAAACCGAGCCGGAAGGCTGCCGCCATAACTGGCCCGGAGACAACCGCACTCAGCGCGTTCAGGACTTCCACGGCCGAAAGCACAGCACCGGCCCCGGCACTGTGCGTCATGGCAAGCAAGAGGCTGCGTAGAGCTGGATTTAGGCAGAAATTAACACCGGACAAGACAATTGCAGTGACAAATACGATTAAGGTATCAGCCAGGCCAGCCATGCCATATGCAATCACAAGGACAACCAAACATGTACGGGCGATCCATGCATCCTGCTCAATAGCCGATACTTTGGATCGCCGTAAGAGGTATCCAACGAAGGGCAAAACACCCAGACATAAAACCAGTTGTGTTATGCTTTTCATAGAGGTGATAACTCCAGCCTATCACTGTGGTTAGTGCGGCCTAGTAAATGTGGCGGTCTTCGAACCTCTGGCCAGGTTAGACCGAACCGGCTTGCAGCATATTGCTTCGTGATAATCGAAGCAATATCTTCACCAACATCTATAAATAGCAGGCTTAAAACAAAGAGGGAGACCGTGGTATCGCCCCAAAAGATATCCCGCATTGATCGGAATGATTTCGTCAACAGCTCCCGACTCCTAGACCGGAGCTTGGAGGTAAGAGAAGTACGGCCGAGTCTGCTGTTGGAATCATGTCGTCCATCTTTGATGGTCAGAGTTTCAGGTATTAGGAAGGTAGTGAAGAGTCCAAGCACTTGGAATCCCAATGAAATGGAGATGGCGCGCCACTCTCCGCTGGGTATGAGGTAGTAGTTTACGGGCCCGCTAACAAGAGTACCAACAACTAGTCCTGTTGACAGAATAACGAAGATGCTAGACCTTTACGGTAATGTTCAGCATAAAACAGGTTGATGAGTCGGACACAGGCGCTCGTACCTGTGTGACTCGAGTACAACATCGCTTGCCATGGCGTACACCATCGATACTGCGACTGATGGCCCACCACCGACAATGAATACCATTGGTACTGCCCAAAGTAAACGCAAAGGGAAGATGTCAGGGAACCAGCCTAGCCGAATGGGTCAGCTCCATGTAATACATCTGCCGATTGGTAGACGTACAAATGACAAGGTTAGCTGAGCCGTACAAAACGCATCCCAGCGTCGCTAGGATAAGAACCGGCTTACGGCCATATACGTCGGCAGCCAGCCCATAGGGAATGCTGAAGAGAACTCCAGGGATCAGCTGGAATGTAGCCACCATACTCAGCAGGAGCGATAGCTCTCCCTGCACAGACTCGTCCTTGCATCGCGGATCTGACGTCGGATCAGTAACATCATGGTATCGCCGGCAGAGGATGCCCTCCAAAATCTGGCTGAGAATCGTGTTGAACATTCCTGGATGGAGCTTCAGGAAAATAAATGAGACGTATCCTAGTAGCAGCATGGGGAGATGCTGCCGCAGGGGGTTTTTTTCGTTGGCATCATCATACTCTTGGCGACTTCGGCGCTGCGACGGCAGGAAGGCTTCCCGCTCTTCGACGAAGCTACCAGGATCCGGCGTCGGCATTGTGAATCGACGCTACGATGGGGAATTGAGCGGTCGTGCGTATGCGCAGCACGAGTTGCAGTACCGGTATTCACGTTGTTGCAGTCGAGGTTAGCTGGTAAAAGGCAGAGCAGTGGATCGGGACGGACATCAAAAACGACTTTGCTAATGGTTCCTGCAGCCGGGGTGATATACCGTCGGCCACCAGAGGATGGAACCCCCATCAGATGAGCCCTCCTTTGTGAGGTGATCACAGATAGCCAATGCAAGTCGCAGGAAAAAAGTTGTTGCGTAACTGAGTTGAGTGTCTTGGAGGGCCCATCTTACAGGGGGCCCGTCTTCTGGTGGTTGACGTTGCAATGTCATCTGCATTCCCGTCACACGCACTTTGTCACAAGCTACTTGTCACACGCACTCCGCCACATGCAGCTCGCCGCAAGTAGCAGTGTGCGGCATTAACTAGTCAACTGATAAGGGCTTGGATGTTGAAAACGAATTGAATGCTGTAATATAGCTGCTTTAAATCCCACTTCACCCCATGCGCGTTGGCGCGAGGGCTAGAATCAGCCTTTGGCTGAGAGTCCGCGGGCTAAGTAGCCTATACACACTTGAGCTATTTTGCTGTATTTCTTGCCGCGGGCAGAAGCGGATCACAGCATGCAGTTCCGCAGCATCTATGCTCCTCACATAGGGATTCCAAGTAAGAACTTCTAACTGCTACACCGCTGGTTCCTCATCTGTATCTTCACACTCCGAGGACGTAAATGCCAGATGGTTGCGGCCGAACGGGGCATCCTGCATCCGACAGTGCAGGGCTTTCATACGCGGGTAGCTCAAAACGGTCTGAAAGTCACGGCAGGGTAGATCAGTTACGGTATTCATCTTTAGGAATGCTACGCGATTTGTGAACTATAATAATATCAGGGGACTATAAATTCCCCTAATTAGCTTGAATGTCCCCTAAATTATGGCTGGTCTCCACCCGATGCTGGCTCTGGAGCTAACCGCCAATTTCTATTCCACAAAAGCGGTCACGCACGGCACAATACCAAAATAACCTACCCTACACTTCTCCATAGCCAAGAAGAGGACCGATCCGCAACTCTTGTAAAAGCTTTTTCTTAGTAGCTACAGTAGTATTAGTAGCTTGTTATGCACAAACAATGACCTATCATGATATGAGCTTCTGTTTTCGCTTTCCTATTTTTACAGCACATTTAGTACCGATTTACCATGTTTGAGAAAGGCAAATGTTCTGTCGTCTGAGTCAAAACAAATACGATAATCATTTTGACGATGCTAGCATATCGTTAGCTGTGTTCACACTCTACCCAAGACATTCACATACCTCTCTCACTGAGCCGCTGCAAAAGCGGGGTGACAGCTATAATCAAGGTCACTGAGATTAGACCTTGGCTTGGACACAGAAAATGCCCCCCAATTCGTTTCACAATCATGATAATGAACCCAAATCTGTTTAAGAGATTCTTCGCTCTAGAACTAAGTAGAAGGCAGGGACAAGGCAGGCTAGCTCCAGCACATGTCATGAAACAGAGCCTCCAAATTAGTAAATACAATGTCAGATTCACGAAACTTTTTGTTTACTGACTACCGACAAAAAGTAGTGGAGTGTATTTGCTGCTATACAAGTGTTGGTATAGGGCGAAGGAATCCGATTGCCAGCTAACTTGGCCCCCGGCAAAGACTAAGAGACCTCCATCACTCGTTGCGCAGCCTTGGCACTTGAAGCATCACTGTTACTCCTAATTGTAGGTTCAAGGGGGAAAACAGTGTTTTCTGGAGTCACTCCCTGATAGAGGTTATCCCATCTCGGCTTGAGGGCCTCGGGTGTCTTCCAGGCAAGCTCAGGATCGCGAAGCCAAAGTCGGACAAGGTGACGTCTATAAAGAACATTAGCACACATTGACCCTCAGAGAGGTGAAATTTGCTTGCTGCTTCTCTGCGGAGTCTTTAAACCCTCCTCGTGCGTGGAAGATGCTTAAATTGTTCACAAACTGAATATCTCCCTTGTGAAAATCCAGCGAGGCGGCGTACTTCTCGGCAAGGAAATGCAAGGTATCTAAGGCTTCCGCTTGGGCCTCGGTAATTGGGGGGATATCTTCTGATCGAGGAAGTGCCCAGTAACCTGTGAATCGAACACGAGCATATTGGATAATGAGCCTTTCTGGACTTTTATCAGTGGCTGGCTGGTGATGTAAAAGAGGTCGCAGAGTGTATGGCTTCCCAGCTTTACCAAACCTGATAATTGGTTAGAATTCGTCCGATTTCATGTTAGTTGAGTGGAAACTCCACTTACTCGTCAGATACCCAGGGCTCTGCAAGCGTTTGAACGAGATCGGGTCTTGTTGCCGCGATCTCATTGTATACATGCCAGCTACTAGAAAGGTAGCTCTGGCCTCCTTCTTGAGCTTCACCAAGTGCAAACAGCGCAATCACATCCCCGGCATCAGTATGAAAAACTTGCTTCTCCGAAGTATATGCAGGCGCACCGATCCGGTTAGCATCTACGGTGCCCGTAATATCCTTGATATGCGTCATTACTACGTCTGCAGGCTTTCCTTGCCATAAATGGTCTTGTCGACCACGAATGGGCGCGATGTGTGAGGCGATTCCAGCGTACATAATAATATTGTCTTCTCTTGTGTACTTATCCACGGGTACTCCATGCACCACCTTGAAGCCATGCCCCTGGTGAATTTCCCGGGAGATAGCACGCAGGGTATCATGAAGCTTTGGAAGAACAAATGTGTCCTTGTTAATATGTCCCAAAGATACGTTAAGAGCTAGAATAATATCGTCTGAATATGGCTAAATTTCAGTTCAGTAGGGCATATGTTTATCTTACCCTTGAACTGCTTAAGAGCTTCATCAACCTCTTCAATATCGGACTTTGTCAAATAATAATTCCAATCGTAGGACTTTGCCAAGTCTCGGCCGTCCCAAACCAAGTCAGAGACCAGCTTCTCGGGAAACCCGGCTGGCAGGGACGTTTCGAGATTTTCGGTCTCTTGGCGTCGCTTGACGCGAGCAAGGTATTTGTCGTAATTTGGGGCATAAGAAATATCGGGCTGTCCGACGGGCCCAGCTGGGACAGGTGGGTTCGATACCGCTCCTGACATTATCTTTGGGGGAGATAGACTTGGATAACAATCAGCTAGGCAACTGAGGTGGAGGTGAGGATATGGTCTAGGAAATTGAAGTAAGCAGTTTAAATACGATGAACATGTGATCATCGTGCCGCTTCACCGGAATATTGCCATGTGGGATGTGCCTATTGGCGGGCACCAGTATGTGCGCATATAAGGGGATGCAGATCAGGTCAATCGTCCACCAATCATGGATTCCTGTGGCAAGATATCGAATCAGATTATCTGTTTACAATTTACAAATGTGTAAGATTCATATCACAAAATATTAAGTGATCTAACATCCTATTCAATCGTCCCCCAAAAGGACAAGAGTGGCTGGGCACAAACATATCCCCGGGCCCAGACAATGAAAGCCCAGTGTCATAACAACGTGGCTGATAAAGCCACACAGTTGGATCATTGGGACAACTTGGTATTGGCGTATTCTACTGGTCCAGATGCTTGTTTCAGATTGTCAGCCCAATTCTTCAGCCCTGATCGCAGACCCATTACATGAGATGTTCTC
Source organism: Calonectria multiphialidica (assembly GCA_020623665.1). Taxonomy (NCBI): domain Eukaryota; kingdom Fungi; phylum Ascomycota; class Sordariomycetes; order Hypocreales; family Nectriaceae; genus Calonectria; species Calonectria multiphialidica. The sequence continues at coordinate 85,690 of JAHVYC010000151.1, forward strand.
CTCGTCTATGAGGTAAAGGGATGATTCTCAAAACATAAGCCATCAGTACACAAAAGCCTCACATATCGCTTTCCACCCCTCTAATTCTAAACGCTAATTCCGGGTCAGTGTACCATGGCGTTCCCGCAAAGCATACAATGTCAAAATCCGAAGCAAGGCCAAAATCAAGGATCTTGGCACTATTCGACCCGAACAGGACGTTGGATGGCTCCAGATCATTATCCTTGATCTTCTTTCCATGGATGTAAACAATTCCAGAGGCGATATCTTTAAATATGCAAGTCACGTTGCTGGGGCTTGCTAGACAATATCCAGCCCGTTTTCGAGAAATATCATTCAAGAACGCGCATCTGATCCCAAGACACTCACAATACATGGCTGTTATCCGTTGGAAGGTCGGCCGGGATCGCTAGGACATCGCAGTATATGCAGAACTCGGACTTTCTTTTGACCCAATACCAATGACCACGGTTCCAGCGTGCCTTTTGCTGCTGGCTCGCCGACGGTGGGGTTGTCTATAAGTGGGTCACCAGCGGAGCTAATCCTTTCAAACCGGGAGGCGGTGCAGCGATATCTCACCCAGAAGCATTACTCACGTGGCGGTCACCTTGTGTCAGATTTTAGCTTTTAAGACAGTGGACAGCGATGTAGCTTAGGGCTAAGCCGACTAAAGTTCAGCCGCAAAATCGCCAGTGACGTGGCAACCACGCTGAACCACATCTCGGCGCCTCTCAGGCTGCCTCCATATATAGGAGGCTGTCTGCCTCACCTGATGCACAGCGATGTGGCTTAGGGCTGAGCCGACTAAAATTCAGCCGCAAAGTCGCCCGGTAACGTGGTCACCAGGCCAAACTACATCTCAGCGCCTCTCGCGCTGCCTCCATATTGAGCTTTCAGTCCTGACAAGCCCGACAGGACAAAGGTAATCCCAACAATCGCTCTGCAAAAATCTAGATCGGTTTGAGACTGCATCAAATGGATCAACAGCAAAACTTCCGACATCTAAGTATTAACGAGGAGGGTGCGAACGGGCTTCTACTTGCTATGGTGGCAGAAGCAGGTATCGACGAGGAAGATATGCCTAGTGCTTTGTCAAACCTTGCAATAGAGGCATATGAGAGATTCCAGGAGACTGGAGATATATCGGATATTAACTTAGCGGTTGAGGCTGCTCAACAAGGGTTGATGATAATTCCAGATGCATCCCCTCTTCAAATCGAGTGCTTGAATAATCTCGGGCTTTTCCTTGAGAGTCGGTATGAGCGGACAGGCGCAATAGAGGATCTAGAAGAATCCATCAGGACAGCAAGACAAGCCATCGACTTGGCACCAGATGGTCATCCTGACCGAATAGGCTATTTGAATAACCTAGGAAACAAGCTTATTCGCCAGTATGAGAAAACAGGTGTAATCGCGGATCTAGATGAAGCTATTGGCGTAGCAAGACAAGTTATTGCCTCGACACCAGATGAGCATCCTGACCAGGCAGTCTGGTTGAATATTATAGACAGTAATCTCAGTCCTCTATCCAATTCAAGAGGCGAGATAGCAGATCTAGACGAGGCTGTTAATCTAGCAAGACAAGCTATCGACCTAATACCCGATAATCACCCTGACCGGACAGTCTGGTTGAATAACCTTGGAAATAAGCTTGAGAGCCGGTATAAGCAAACAGGAGAGATATCGGATCTAGAAGAAGCTATTAATATAGCAAGAGAAGCTATTAACTTAATATCAGACGACCACCTCAGCCAAGCAACCTATTTAAATAACCTAGGAAATAAGCTTGGTCGTCGATATGAGCGGATAGGAGAGATAGAAGATCTGGAAGAAGCTATCAATATAGCAAGACAAACTATTGACCTAACACCAAACGATCATCCCGACCGTACAGGCTGGTTAAACAATCTAGGAATCAAGCTTTGTCGCCGGTATGAGCGGATAGGCTCCATGGCAGATCTAGATGAAGCCATCAATATAGCAAGACAAGCCGTTGATTCGACAACAGACGACCATCCTAACAGGGCAGCCTGTTTGAACAGCCTTGGAACCAAGCTTGGTCGTCGGTATAAACGGACGGGAGAGATAGCGGATCTGGAAGAAGCCATCAGTATAATAAGACAAGGTGTTGATTCGACAACAGACGACCACCCGGACCGGGCAGGTTGGTTAAACAACCTTGGAAACCAGCTTGAGACCCGGTATGAGCGGATAGGGACTATGGTGGATCTAGATGAAGCTATCCATATAGCTAAACAAGCCGTTGCCTTGACACCGGATAACCATACTAATCAAGCAACCTATTTAAATAACCTAGGGAATAAGCTTGGTTATCGGTATGAACGGACGGGAGAGATAGTAGATCTAGAAGAAGCTATCAATATAGCAAGAAAGGCTGTCGACTTAACACCAGATAACCATCCCGACCGGACAGGCTGGTTAAACAATCTAGGAATCAAGCTTTGTCGCCGGTATGAGCGGACGAAAAACATGGACGACCTCGAGGCTGGGTTAGACAATTTTGTCGAATCAAGTAAATGTCCCAGCGCAATACCTCTGTTGCGGGTCCAGGCCGCTCGTCGGGCTATTCGAATATTACAAGCCCTCCATATGTGGGAACGCGCTAGTGAACTGGCCCAGGACGCAGTGAGACTTCTTCCTTCTGTATGTGGCCGCTATTTAAATCGCCAGGACCAGCAGTATGCGGTCCTACAAACATCAGGACTTGCTGCCGATGCATGCTCTCTTTCTCTTAGGGCTGGCCATGTCCATCAAGCTCTTCAGCAAGTGGAATTTGGGCGTGGACTCATCCTTGGTTACTTAATCGACAGCCGAAGTGACGTTTCCGACTTGAAGAAGAACCATCTTGAGTTAGCGAAAGAATACGAGGAACTACGATTTATAGCATCCAGGCCCATCGAAATTGCAGAAGGTCCCTTTCGAGATCAAGCAATGAAACAGCGTAGAGACGCAGCCCGTGGATTGGATGACTGCCTGTATCGAATTCGTCGGAAGCGTGGCCATGAACAGTTTCTAATGGAGCCAACACCGGACGAACTAATGCGGTGTGCCACAGAAGGACCAATCGTTATCGTAAACGTTACAGACATTAGCAGTGATGCTATCATTGTTTCCATGTCTTCTGCCAAAGCGATCAATCTACCAAAGATGAGTCCGTCCGAGGCCACCCCACTGGTTCAGGATTTCGAAAGGTACGGATCAATGGATGAACAATACCGTGAGAAGTACAACCGAGACATAGTAATCGAGACGGATACGATGGAAAAATACGAACCCAAGTTCTTATCTTGGCTATGGTCGAGTTGTGTGGGGCCGATCCTCGCGGAACTTCCTGTTTTCAAGGAGATTCCCCGGATTTGGTGGATTGGCACTGGCATCGCGGGCTCTCTTCCGTTCCACGCCGCAGGTCATCATTCCGCTGGTTCTCTGGAAAATACTCTGAGTCGATCAATCCCATCATATACCCCGACAATAAAGTCACTTATGCACGCCAGATCATGCATAGAGAGGTTAAATGGTGATAAACACGAGAAGGCGTCAGTTTTAGTAGTTGCGATGCCGGAGACGCCTGGTCAAGGACGACTTGCTGGGGTAACCAGAGAAATGGAGGCTATTCAGAAAGTTCTTGAAGATGTCTTCGCTGTTAACCCGCTGTTACAACCATCAGTGAATCAAGTGGTGGAAAACATGAGGAAATCTGATATTGTTCACTTTGCATGCCATGGACTATCGGATCGCGCAAACCCTTCCAACAGCCATCTCCTGCTCCAAAGGACAACTGCGTCGGGGCCATCCGTGGACAGGCTGACAGTTCAAGAAATTTCAGAAAAGCATACCCTAGGAAGGGCACGGATTGCCTATCTCTCGGCGTGCTCAACAGCGGAAGTCAAGGCTGTCCATTTCGCAGACGAAGCCCTCCACATCGTCAGTGCCTTCCAGGTGGCCGGATTTGGACATGTCATAGGATCCTTATGGTCGGCTGATGATGAAACCTGTGTTCGAGTGGCAACGCTCTTCTACGAATATCTGACTATATATGGACGTGGTAAGGCAACAAACAGGGTTGTCGCGGAAGCATTGTGGCATGCTATATCAACAGTTCGCTTGGACCAAGACCCCAGGATATGGGCGCCGTATATTCATTCCGGCGCCTGACATCCATTCGCCGAGGAGACCAGCAGTACTTGCATGCGATTGAGAAACATCTCGATGTTGCTGCATGAGGCAGTAATGCCGCTCGGTTGATCTCCACGATCGCTCCAGTGTGTCCCACCATGCTATTTAGTGAGAATAATGTTCTTTCGTAAAGGTCTCTCAAAGAGTGTGTATTTCCCTAGGAAATTGAGATGCTGTGTTGGAGCTGGGGTATTTAGTTATTGGTCCTCGTTGGGGCAGGAGGAAAATCGGCTGCAACAGACTTCGTGATAAGGGCCGTCAGGTTACAACACCAAAAGCCGACACAAGGTAGCATACAAAACAGTCTTTAATGATACTTTTGCCGAGAAAACCTCTTCGTTCTGACCAAAAGAACAAGTAACCTGATAGCCCAGCCGTATGTATACAAATTGGTCATTAGATTGAACCCTCACTGCCCTCTGCTTCAGCGAATTATTTCTAGAAGTGATGTACCTAGGTGGTTTCCGCCGGCAGTATGTCCGGTATGCTCTTTCTTGACGGTAAGCCGAGATCAGTTGTCACTCTACTAAATTCAGGTGTAGAAAGGAATTCCCCTTGAGATATCCTGGTTGAGCATAAGAGCATCATGATTCCGAAGTGTCGTGATCCCAACATGGAGAATTGCCTAGCTTATACCAAATTAAATTAGATGTCCCGATCTCCGTGACAATTATTTTTGTGGCCAGCTTCATGAGGGATGGTCGAGAGTTCTACCTCGCCGTGATGGTGCCGAACTATAGGTGAGTTTGTTGCATCAAATGGAGGGAGCAATGTCGCTTTTGAGCTGGGCTCGGGCTGTCTGTGACCGACAAGTCGCGACCTGAGATGTCCTGTACGCAAAACAGGGCTTAACTTACACGGACAAAGTTACTGCTAGAAGATAAGGGGGAAGCTAATCAAGAACGAAGAATATCCAACGTTCTACATGGGAATACACCGCGTAGCTATGCCGAGGCCATTCGTGGGCGTGCGTTGAGTGTCAGTGTATTTCCTGCGTCCATATCAGGGGCCGATAGGTCAAGAATCTCCTCCGGAGCTCCCAGGTCCATCATCTGTCGGACAGCCGGCGCCACAAGGCCGTTGGGCAAAGCCGGTACATTAAAGTCTTGATATCGGCTCCCTCGTGTTACCCATCTACCGTACTGAACCAAAGAGCAACGGGTTTTGCAGGAAAAGGTTCGCACAAGACCGTCACCGACCACGAAAAGGGCTTGGTGCCTGCGGCTTCTGATCCAGGCCACAAGGGAAGTAGACGGCAAGTTGGAGCTGCAGCAGGATGGCTGGTTGGGAGTTTGTGAGGTCGCCAGTCAACCGCAACAATCAACGTGTTAGCCCACTGTCTCCAACGTATCCACGAGCGTAGGCACGCGTCATTAGTGGCCATGGGTGAATTGGCAATCACTTCAAGCGCTTGTGACATATTCGCCTGGAGAGCAATATGCAATCATAATGACTACTCAATGAAACAACCATAATACCACGAGTTGAACAAGCTTGTGAAAGCGGACTGCCGGCAACTGACCCCCAGTAGCCGCACGATGATAAATATATAAAGCTTGTTTGGCCAACATCGCGCGATTAGAACAGATGGCAGGCCTCAATTGGCCAGAATGAGAAGAGTACTGTGGTAGCTGGCACAGGAGAAAGATGTCTTCAAACATGGTAATCATACTAGAATCCACAAGTTAGAAAGCCTTTATCCTATTGTCATCTCCTTCCAACAGGACAGCATGACTGATGTCTGCCCTGGTAGGTGGCATTCCTATTGTCTCCCGCCCGACAGGTTGCAAGGGACGGCCGCCAATTGTCCTATATTACAGGAGAGTTTGAAGTTACCCCATGGTGTGATAATAGAGAGACAATGCAGTCGGCTAAGCACATGATCATGGGACTGACGGCGGTATCCAGACCGGGGGAGGCGACCGGGGATTGACTCATAGATAGATGCAGACATCCCACAGTGGCATCATGGCCCATTTGAACAACGAACATTGCAGCTCCTGAGATTCCTTAGGCGGCGTATTGAGGAACTGCTCTCCAAATGCAGTCCACTCCCAAGCCGCTCAGGCGCACTAGACTGGAGCTGTGCTGCTTCAGAAGGAATGGATACTGCTCTTCAAGGGGAGCCATCTCCTTGTTGGAGTCTTGGGGAATAGCTCGTGTGGGAGGAGCGCTTTTTCCCAGTAATTTAGTAACCCCGATAGAATTGAATTGTTTGCTGGTACTACGCCGGAACAAAATGCGTCCATTTTATCCTCAGCACGGGCGGCAAAGAATTCGTACTTTCCAGTTCCGGTCCCCTTAGAATCGGGGCTTTAGGGTAGTGGATATGGAGGCACTGTTTCTGAGATTGAAGGGAACCTTAGGGCCTGAACATAGTTTGGTTGAGCCCAAGGCGATTCCATCCTGGGCTGTTCAATAGGTGAGAAATGAGGTTTGAATGCATAGGTGACGAGAGGAGAGATGCTATTACCATTGCCATCACCACCTCATGAATTACTTAGCGGGACGCTCTGGTGATCAAGAAGGTGTTTTTAATAGGATCGCCGTCAATTCTAGGCCATGTGCATATTGTGAGAGGGCGTGTCCCTCGATCAGTCCATTTACTAAGATCTGTTTGGGTAGATCTTTAATCTCAAATCCTGTAGAAGACTTTCCCACTCTGGTGAGCGATGAAAGATAATCAGTTTGACATTTGGAACCAAGTCTCAATTATTTGAATAATAGCTCAGTCGGCTCTTATCTTCCGCCATCTCAAGTTCAGGTCCTCAAGGCCTTTTTGGTTGGATGTGTTCACAAGCACATAGACTTCTGGTTCCTTTCGAAGCCGCTGTTTTCATGACTGTTGGTCAAACGATATTCGAGCCCCACAGGTTTTGCCGTCAACCCAACACATCCCCGAAAACAAATGAAATCCACTATTCGGTTCTTTTTCTTTCTTTTTGTGCGTCAATATATATAGAAATTTCAAAATATATACGCTTGCATCAAACCTTCTAGCGGGATCACTCGAGGTTGCGTAGTATGCAATGCAAATAGAATACAAACACATGTTGTGAACCTTCCAGGAAATGTTGCAAATACGAACCCATCAGCGCAGCTGAGGCTTGTTTAAGCTAAATAGAAACCTCTAGGCCACATAGGCCCAACCACAGAAACTCGTTGTCGGTGAAGCCGCCATAGCTGTTTGAACACTCCAAAGTGACCCCTTTCATTGTCAAGTCATTGGGTTTATGCGTATGGGTAAACATCTTCCCCATTTAAACCAAGTTTCCAAAGCATCTATATCGGCGATATCCATTATTGCTTATCAGTGATCATATAATTAAATAAAAATCGGTTGAGACGTCATGAATTGCTTGGGGGTGCCAAGTGCCACACAAAATTCGCTCTAGAAGCTTGGCAAGGGTCGAAACGTCGGGAGTCTATCACGGCGTGCTCATGTAGCCGTTTCTTGTAGATGACTGTTAAAATTCTTGGCAGAATGGAATTTTCTTTTGATCATTTGTCATCTTATTGAGGCACAATATGGATTGAGGTGTTCTTGGCCAAATCGTCAAGACCAAGCATCAACTTTCCGGATCCCCCTGCAGGACCAACGATCCCCTTGGCGACGAAGGCAACCAATTGATTGCCTCATATAATATTTCGCAGATTTTGTTGCATCGCTCCCAATTTTTGTAAACTATAAGGGCGGGCCTGTTATCAACGCAAGGGACCTCGTTGCGGTACCGAACTAAAGCATTGGTGGTAAGCTCATAAACCACATCATTGCACGAATCAGTGCGCATGTAAATAAAGTAAGCTTGGATATAAAAATGAGGAGCAATAGGCGTATGGGATGCCATTGCTGTTCCAACCAAGGTCTGTGGTTCGGCTACGCGAAGAAGTCGGTGCAACAGTCTCAGGCAGTCACCATCACCACTCCACAAAACTTGTCGCGGTTTGCGACGACTGACTTCTTTTCAAGGCCGGTCTCCATAATTATGAAGGTCGCTTTGAGAAACATAATGAAAGCACACTTCCAAATCGTGTCGTTGAAGGAAGGAAGCACGGCGAGAACAGTATTGCGATGTCTCTTAGTATAACCCTTGGAGTTAAATTGTTTTGCGAAGATGACGTTGTCAGCTATGTCATTGTTTGATCAGAGATCAATGTATGGTTTACGGTAGATGTTTTGCGAATGGATTTTGCCAATGAGTGGTGTTGTGTGCTGTGGTATGTCTGTCCTCGATCCAACCACGTTATTCTCGACTCCTTTCATGCTCGGTGCATTCCGTGTGTATCTCGCATACTCTCAAAATCTCATAAACTACGTTTCTCCATCTAAAGAGTGCGTAATTTGTGGAGGTAAACATAACACAAGACCCAGAATACTGGCAAAACCTAACCGCCGCGAGTTGATGGATCGCGCCTAAGAAAAAGCGTACCCATAACCACCACCAGCAATATGGCAGATACTCTGATTGCGATAATTAATCAAATCTGTTCTTGTTGCTCGCCCATGCTATCGCACCATCCCCGTCGCACCTCACTCCACGCGCCGACATCCCACAGCCTCGTCATATTCGCACACTACGGAAACCAAGAACAGTTGTAATAGACTCCAACGGGGGACCCTTAACCCCAAACAATAGCCCAACAAGGACAACAGAAGCACTGATTTGCATCCTTGTCGCATTCGCGATCCCGCACAACAGCGCATTCAAAGGTGTCCATCCAAGCACAATCGTGGAGGCTAGGAGTAGTAGGTATGGCAGGCATCATTTACACATTTTATTCCTCTATCCGGAATTTGAAGGATGCACTGCCAGTTAATTGAAGTTTTGCTTTGTCTAGCATTGTTTTCATGCTCTCATCTACCAGCTGCTTTACCGATTGATGGGCATCATTCTTTAATTGTTCAACATCCCCCCTGGCCTCGTCAAGACTCTCCTTGAACTTCTCGTCCAGCTTCTCACCCAGTTCGATCTGTACATCCAGCATCGCATCCTCCACTGTGTTGCTCATATCTTGCAAAAGATCTTGCCTTTCTTCCGAATTATATCGGCATGAACATGAACGCGTGCTTGATGCTTCTTCAAGCTGTTTCATTCGGCTCTCCAAGCCGTCGAACCGACCGTGAAGGACACCCAGTTGGTAGGATATTTTCTTATCCATCGCCTTCAGGAGGGAAATAATTCGGTCGTCCTTATCGGGAGAGGCATCGCTCATGCGTTGACGTTTCCTGCCTTGAATAGTGCCAGATTAGCTTGGGAAGCTGTACAAAACGAAGGGTAGAATACTTACCACAAGATTGGCCGGATTCAAGGATGGCTTTGTCGTACGAAGGTAGGCACGATCCAGAGTCAGCCTCGGGGTGCAAGTCGGCGGTCTCACGGTTCAAGTCTACAGCTTCATGGCCCGAGCCCACGGTTTCACCACCGTTGCCTCCATACAAAGCTGCAATATTTCCGCGTCCCTTGTTCGCAAGTGGACGGTTGCGCGCGTCCTCGGAGAAAGCAGATGCCAACGCCTCGAATTGTTGTCGCAACCGTAGATCCGTCTTCTGGCGGCTGAAGTAGGCAGTGAACTTGGTCGCTTTTGCAAGAGACTTGATGGAGTCAAGCATGTCTTTGGTGGTGTTTTTCGAATCAACGGGATGGTTTTTGGGGACAATGAATTGGGGCGGCTTGGACAATGAGAAGCACAACGAGTGACTTCCGTCCCCAACTGCATTTCTGATCACGTTCGAGTTGTCATCGTTGGTCTTGTTCCAGGCGATTGTCAGAACGTTTTCGGGAGATATGAAGAGATACAGGGGATGCTTGTTGTTGCTTCTCCTCGTCGACTTAAGATAGACATGCCCACAAAGTTTGAAGAAGGCTGTATTGGTGGTGCAAGTATCTAAGAACAGTTCCAGCTGCAGCTTCTCGGCATGTTGCTCGCCATCGGTCGTTTCCCACGTCACAATACCAGGCGAACACGATGTATCTATGATAATGGCGCCTCGCCCTTGCTCGCTTGAATCCGAAACCGGAGATTCGCCAACGTCTCTGGCGTCAGGCTGCCAAGGATGCCTGGGATTATATCACGTCAGTATAAATAAGGGCAGGCAGACCTCACTTTGTTCCCAGTGCACGGCGTTCCCAGCGCGGAAGATTGGTTCAAAGAAGAAGAAGGGAGCCTCGCCGTGAACCGCACGAAGCGACGCTGTGGTCAAGTAGGCCTTGCAGACGGAGGCAAGGCAGAGAGCAGGATGTCGCAAGTAAAGCTACTAAGCATCGATCCTACGCGCAACTCATGGTGATGAATCGGCTACTCTCTGCCTGCGGCCACCAAGACCCCGGTCCTTTCCACACGCGCACGTGAGGAGTGGGAGTCGGCATGCTGGTCTTGGCTGCGAAGGACCATCCGTACACAGCGCGCCATCGATGCGGGTTCGCTGGAGAGGTATTTCACTAACCCAGACGGTGAAAATGGCTGTGTTGATTTGCTGCTTGGCGGAGGAGGACTGCTCCTCGCCATGATGCGTTTGGGTTGCTGGCTGTCGGCATTTGAATGCGACGAGTTGCGAAAGGCAGAGCGGGGCGGGGGATCTTTATATACCTGCGGCTGATACTCGGCTAAACTGAATGTGAATTCGCGAGTGGGTGAGTGAATGTGGGGACTGTTGCAGGGTCATTCGACGGATGAGTTATTCCGGCGTCCGGAGCCCCCCCACTGGCCATTGAACGCGTTGGCCACTTCAGGGCGCGTTTGTGGGGCGCACGGCGTATCGTGCTGAAGCTGCGTCCAATAAGACAGCAGAACGGCGAGGGTACCTCTTTTCTCACTAAACTTTGGTGGCAATAGCAGTACTTCCAGGGCACTGACGGGGAAAAGAGCCCGGGTTGTGCACAGGCATGGTGAACTTTTGTAACGGCTCGATTGACGGTATTCCGCTGGCATTACGACCATCCACAGGCAACTGTGCATGTAATTATGGCTCCGCCGTGTTCATATTTTTAGTCGCACCCACCATGTTTACCAGGGACATTTGCCCAGTTGGGCACAGAGTGAGAACTGAAGGGAGTTATTGTTACAATCCTTGGTAGCGAAACCGCACTCACGGCCTGATCGCTACGTAGACTCTGAGTGTGTGCAATAGAAGTGGTTCAGTACTTACTATAACAGCTACAGCGACCAGATATCATAAACACTATAAAAGCTGTCTTTTCGAATAGTCCCTCAAGAAGGAATCGTCAAAATGGGGCAAAAGTCGGGAATTCAGACGAAGCTGTTGTGCCAACCTGGTATAGCGACCGAGGGCTGATTGGGCACCCCAACTACCCTACATCTCATCACTGTTGAGACCACCGTCAACCCCTTGCCCAATCCGAGACACACCACGCGGTTCACACCCGGAACAAAGAATGAAATTGGTACATAGAGCGATTTCAAATAGGAATATTGTGGCCGAAACGTGTCAAGCCCGGCCGGGGTGGCTAGACGGTAATACAAACGTCCACGTGTGGGAGAGGCTTCTAAAGCATTACTGTTCTTGTGTCGATTGATATTGATCCAGACTTCCTGATAGTGAATATATGTTTGCCCTTGTATTCGAAATTAGAGACCTGTGTCTTGTAGACCTCTTTGTCTTTGATCTCCCCCTCGGGGAAGTCCCCAGAAGCTCCATGACTAGTTGGTCGTGAGAGATGGCGCTCGTCTTGGGCTGGGCATGACATGGGAGACAAGATAGGCTCATCAGACGTGTCTCATTAACCATCCGAGAAATCTGCTTCGATTAGCTCCACTGAAAATTGCGGCGAGGCGCATTTTCACACCTGCAGCGGGTCGCCACGAACTTGAAGACAGAGTTGGAGCCGAGCGTCTGCTTGCATTTTTGGCCTTGTTCCATCCGACCTTTCTATCTCATAAAATCCGGTATAGTGAATATTTTGGTGCATTGCTCATTTTCGTTTTCTTGGATCGGCCAGCTTTGCTGTCCTTGCTTGTGATGGGCCTTCTCGTTGCGGACATCCCGAAGCGATGGGCGGCCCCGTGTCTTGTGCTGCGCCGGCTGGACAGTCTCAGTCTCTGGTTCAGACTCGGGCTCGGCTTCGGGATAATTCCGGAATTCTGGTTACTGTTCTTCTTCTGGCTGGGCTTGGGCTTGGGCGGGCTTGCAACATCTCTTGCGCGTCCGGGTCTCTTCCGGAACTTCTTCGTCCTGCCTTTTCCGGTGGGAATTCATCATCCCCCTTGACTCTACATCGCCTGATCGCTCTGTCGGTTCGTCCTCGTTCACTTGCTTCTCCAGGGAGGGGTGAGCTCGTTTCCGCCTGGCCGGCGCGAGTTCCTCCGGTGCATTTTGCGGCTCCTCCTGGGCGTTGAGCGACGGTCGGCCACGCTGGCGCCGCGGCTACTCCTCCGAGATATATAAGTTTTTTATCCCAGTTCAAATCGAAATTGAGAAAGTGTTGGCATGGTTCCGACAAAAGGGCCGTGTCGAAGATGAGAAACGGATCCGCCGCGTGGTACGCTTGAGGGTGGAGATGACGTTCGCACAGGCATGCCCGCCAAAAGACTGGCGGACAACCCAGCCCCATGAAGTATGGGGCGGGTTTCTCAGAGGCAGAAGATTGGGAAATACCAAGGCGTAAATAACTGCTTGAGAAATGTGGCAGAAAGATAAATGTGCCTCTCTGAACTTCAGCGGCGGAACAGCAGTCAGGTCTCGTGCCATCTTACGGGGGCTTTTGGTCTCAGTGGAGAGGAAGCAATGGCGTCACTGTTGTCTCATCTACTCCAGTCCAACTCAACAATCACTGTGCTTTCAATCCTTGCAATATCTCTCCAGAGAGACCGCATGCTGTATTTGCACTTCTCTCTGTGTCATCAACTGGTAATGAGGTCTCATCCAAGCGCGGTCTTTTTTGCCGGGTCAGAAAAGGCGATTCCAGCCAACACGCTACCAGCTGGGCTTCCGTAAGGATAGAATTCCCAATTTGCAGAAGTGCACACTGGCTGTCTGGGATGTCCATCCAATTTCGGTATTAGATGTCTGATACCTATCACAAAGGGATTGCCTGTGGACCGCTACGTTGGCGAGATCATCAAGTCTGTCGAGACCGACCACCGCTACTCCGAGTCGGCCGTGTCACAGAATAAGGGCATGCGCCATTTTCTCCTCGACAAATCCATCAATGCCGGCTCCCCAGATACCCGCCTGAGAAGCCATCTACCGAAGCTGGACAGCCAGTCCATGACGCGCTTCGCTCACCACTTATTCCACCCCAACATGCGCATCTTTGACTGAGTGCGTGATCATGCGGGCCAGCACATCTAAATCTGGTTTTATTCACCATATAGGACATCCCCAAGGGCGAGATGTTCATTTTTTGACGATGTCGATGGCGTGGTCTACGAGGGTGGGGAACCGTGTGAGGCCTGGCTGGACCACATGACAAGGTGTTTGTGCGATAGCAAAATGGGCAGAAAGTTTTGATGATGATCAAGTTAGCACAAGGCTGGAGACCTGTCAAATGAACGTCTTGCAATGTGACCATACGATTGATTGTCCGACCAACATTCACCACATGGTTTCATACTCACACCGACCCATCGGCCCAGCTAACGAAGCAAGGTCGTGCTCAATTCGAACACTCAAGAAATCGGATGAGTACCTGCCAGTCATTGGAGGACACGAGTGGCTTCGAAACTGAGGCCCGGCTTCAAAGTCATGAAGGTTCCTCACCCATATCATACTAAACTTTTAAGTAATCGGTGCTTATTCGTTCTCGTGATGAGCCAATACCAAGGAAATGCGATTGAAGGTCTAAGATAGTAAGTGATTGAGATTCCTTGCCTGACGTGTCGCTGCTGATTGTCCGGGCATACATCAGCAAAAAGTAACTAAAATAAAATAAAATATGAAATAAAATAGGATGGAATGAAAAAAAAAAATTTAAATAACATAATGTAAATCATGTTATAACAAAATAAACAATGTCCCTATCGACAGCCAGAATTATTGCAGGACAAGTGTACTTGTGAGCACGCAGTATCCGGAGTGAGACGGGGTGTCTATGTGCTGATTATTCTGCTTGATCATTTTTATACAATTCATCCCAGTTGGAGAGGTCTTCAGCGCTACCGGCATCAACGATTCCCATGCTAGATTGCTTAGCCCTCCCTCTCTCGGCGCGTGGCCTGGAAGCCTGCGACAAAACATGTTCGGTGACGAGCTCGACCAACTCCCTTCATTGCTGTCGTGGGGTACCCGACATTGGGAGTAACTAGAGTGGATCGCAGACGTGGCATAATCACGTTGCGGGGGTCAAAGCCCTCCTTGAGGCATTCTCGGTATCCGTGATCTTGAAAGATTATGCGTGTATCTTTTTTGTCGATGTTTCACGCTACACAAGTGGGCGTAAACTCGCTTGGGTCAATAAGGAGACCTGCACCTCCAAGCTAGTCCGCAACTGGGTTGCAGCAAGGTCGCGATAGGTCCGAAGATAGCGCCAGACACTTACTGACTCACACCAAAAAGAGTTGAAGTGCAATAGAAGAAAGGTGGTAGTGGAGTGAGAGCCTCTCGAACGCGACCACCTGAGTGTCATTCTGCTTGATCATGGCCGCCGGTTAGGCACGCGAGGAAAATGGCGAAGGCCGAAATAGAGGGCAATTGCCCGCACAATTGTTCTGATCTGTAGTACTTGTGAGTTCCCGCTGTCCTGCACTTGGAGAGTTCTAGTCATGTCACTGACCAGCTTGAATTCTGTAAGGAAATTCTCTTGTCGGGTAATTGACAATAGTCGAGAAGGACTTGGATATTGTAAATGTGACTTCTACCACGGTCCTCTTGGTATCTGGAATCACATCCTCCACGATCTGGGTGTCCAAAGCCGCGCCGAGAAGCGCTGTACCTGCCCGAGTCGCCAGTTCCAAGTGGAGAGCGTCCTCACCATTGGTGCCCCGGTGGCTTAGGCTCCATTTTCATCTGTTCGCCATGGTGAGAGGTGGCGACGTTTGCGTGACTATCGAGAGATCGTGGGTTATCGAGAGAGCGTTGAGTGTCGTTTACGATGTAGATGAGTGAGGTAACCTTAGGGCGGTATCCATCGGAGAGTGAGCGGAGAGTTTGGCATCATGTAAGTATTGTTCGTTGAGGAGGCCAAAGGGGCTCTATTTGCGCTCCATTCTTGGGCGTCGTGGGGCCATCTCGCCAATCTCTCCAATCTCGGAGCGTTCCGGGGGATCTTTTGCAAGGGGTAATCCATAAAGCTAGGCCTGCATGTTGATCATCAGCCGACGGGAGCGTGCTCAACTGTGGAGGTGCCATGGCTCCAAATCGATTCTCACTTCCTTCCCGGGTGTCACCGCCGGCTGTGACACGACAAGACTGGATGACCGCTGATGCACGAGAGCAGATCGCTGTGGTGATCAAACGACAGGTGACTACGTTTGCGCGACTGTTGAGAGAGCGTGGGGTATCATCTACGATGTGGACGAGGGAGGTCGGAGAACCGCGGGGCAAAAGCGACGACGGGGAGGCGAGGGCTACAGCTGTGGATGGAGAGTGTGTGAAGCATAAGGGAGCGACAAATACGGGCGAAGACAAACAAAGGACAGAGGTGGAGCCAGACGCCTTCCGCTTCAGCTCACTCTCTTCACTCTCTACACTCACGCTCACTTCACAAAGACCCGACGACCTCTCCCCAATCCCGAGAGCTGTATCCCTTCGACTGTGGTAAGCCTCCACTTAAGTACCCCGCCTCAATGACGTCGACAAAAAGATGATTATCAACATAGAATAAAATTTTAAATAAATCAATTAATTAATAACGCTGACATCATTACATATTTAACTGGAAAATAATATATCTTCGGTTTTGATCATTGTGGCTGGCAACCTACCTTGGTTGGTACCTAAGTGGAGGCTTACCACAGTCGAAGGGATATGAAAAAGTGTGAGGTTTTTTCGAGGCGACAAAAGCAAACGTTTCCGACGGGAAACTCTCCAACGGTCAACCGGGCGGTCTGGCCAACGACAAGCGAACTTCCTCGTCTTCGAGCTTCTCCGTCTTCTTCGCTCAACTATCTGGCTGCTCAGCACACGCCCTCACTGTCGCCGCAGAATTTCCAGCCCCATAGGTCGAACTCCATCAAGATCGAAGTGGCCATTTCATCCAAGCAATTTGATGGATCACAATACATCGATGCGAGAAATCTTGCCCAGCACGACGAGATCGCGCCCATTTCTGTTCAACTATTTTCCCATACGACGATATCACGACCATGGCTGCTCAGCCATTGCCCCCAAGTTGGAGACCAGTCGGATTGGGGACTCACCCCCGTCAACCCTCTGACAATCCGAGTACTGCCATCAAACTGGGCGCAATCAGAAATATTCAGGCCTACGTATCACCCTTGTTCGCGGCCCGATCCCCATGTTGGGGCTTTCTGGCGCCAAGATTCATTTCTTTGCGCAAGGTGAGAGGCGGAGTCTCGATGTCGTCATTTTTCACAGGAAGCGTCGCGACCTTGTCGTTCTTGACCTCGACCATCTCATTCTGAGCGTGGGGCTGACAAAAGTCTACTCAGTCAAGGGAATACGCGGTCTCTTGGCCTAGGGCTGCTGTGGGAGGGTCTCTGAGGTTCTGGGACGCTGCCTGCGACGTGAACGAGTCGCCGTCGCCGGGCCACCGTCGGCGACAGACGGGGAAAACATTTCGGGCGATCGCAAAAGGTGATAAAGAGGACGGCAGCTGCCAGTCCTCTAGATTGCGCTGAAGTAACAGACTGTGGCCATGCGGAAGCTGGTGATGGTGATGGCTTCCAGACACCTAGCCTGAGCAATAACAGATGCGCACATGACTTTTGCATGAGAGCAACGAGAGCAACGAGAGCAACGAGAGCAACAAGAGCAACGAGAGCAACAAGAGCAACGAGAGCAACGAGAG